>JAHDVE020000441.1:0-171828 GCA_022606495.2 Halesus radiatus
AATGGAAACTTCAAATAATGACGGCCTCTATGGTCGAGGAGTAAGGCTCTCGACTACGAATACGAAGGTCGCGGGTTCAAATCCCGGCGTGCGCAAGTAAATTTTATTTAATTAATTTGTGCTGTTTCACAATTAATTAATTTAAAAATTATATATAGTATATTTGCGCACGTACCAGAGTGGAAGATATTCTCAGTATCGCCCTGGTGAAAGACCACCATTCAGAATTGAAACGTTGCTTGAAATGGCTTTTATCCGTGTTTGGTGACCAGATCTGAGTAGTCAGGTATTTACCCACCTTCCTCTTCCCCTTCTCCTTCCCCCCCCCAATACCTTCAGCCTCACAACATTCCCCAATTGGGGATGCCATAGTCTCACTGGCTCCAGACAGTTGGGAGCAGTTGTGCGGTATTCAAGTAAAAAAAATCTAAGAATGAAATTATTCGCCGAAAAAAAATTGCGTTAACCCACAGTGCCGTTATGTGAAAAGATTATCGCGTTTCGTATGCGAATGTTTACGCGTTTTTAACGGGGCAGGCAGAAATACAACAATTTTTTTTGTATTGATTATTGTAAAGCGGCAATGAAGGATGTACGAAAAACTTTAGCCTATTAATGGAAATTGCAATTGTTTGTGCAAAACACCTATTTACGAAATTAGTTTTGAATTATGCTTCCTTCTCGGTGAACACAGCAGGAGAATGAAATAATTTAAAAAAAAAAAAACGTAACGGTAAAGTTAATCAGTCGGAACTCGAATACCTGATTCGAATTGGTGAAAATAAATATTTTTTTACACTTTTCGAGTGCAATTTGATAACCGGTGTGTTAATATTTTTTCGTACAAAAGTACCCCGCTATGAAAACCGATAAGCTGCGTGTTTTTCTTTGAGATTTCACTGCTGGTGTTGACCCGAGATGCAATTCGCTACGGGCCCGGATAAATCCGTCAGACCGTGAAATAACAAGGCACCGTAAACAGTACGTACACACCACTGAACAGCCAATTTTTAGAAGTGTGATGGAAGTACTCGTATATACATTTGAAAGAAAACTGACCAGACCAGACACAAAACGTGGGTACATGCACTAATCGGGAATTCCCAAAAAAATGTGAAAATTGCAAAAGTCACAATTGTCCGAAGTCAGTGAGAGTATGACATTCTCAAAGTGGTTGTCTCCTACATCGAAATTTCGTGTTATTTTCAAATCAACCATATAAATTATTAGAGCATGGTAAATACAGAACTTTTTGAATTTTTCTAAAATACCAAGTACCGAAGATATAAGCCGTTAAAATGTTGATTTTTAAGGAAAAATCTCGTTGGTGCGGCCGGTCGATAAGCGTATGACGGCACGGTACATAAAATGACTGGCGCGGCAGATGCTGTACTACCATTCGAAATACGAATTGCACTGAATTGTGTCTCGCGACCTCACGAGGATTTTGAGCTGCCGTTGTACCCAAGTTCACATTGAAAACTTATAATTTCGTCGTTTTTGGAGATATCGTAAAACTAATTTGACTGTCGTTATTAAGTCTTAACGGCCCATCAAAAAGACATATTTTTTTTCATTAGATTTCGCAATTACATTACTTATGACTAATGATGTAACTTGGATGGGAGAGATGAAAATACCCGAACACGTCCGTTCGCTTCGGCTGACCTCGAAATACTAAACGAGATGACGCAGGAACAAACTTTACGAATACGAATGTTTTGTGGGTTTCGGGTATAGCTTTTCTTTGTACCTGAACGTACGGGATACGGCTTGTTGCGTTCGGGCGATAATATAGTGGCCGTAGCACGTATGTTCGTATGGGTAGGGCGGTTAAATATATTATAATACATTTTCAATAAAAAAAAAAAATTGGGAGACAAACTCATTAGGATTAGTTGTGAGGCTGAAGGGAGTGGGGAGAGGAAGGAGATGGTGTAGAGGAAGGCTGAGAAGTAACTGGTTATTCAGATCTGGTCACCAAACACGGCTTATGCCATTTCAAGCATCGTTTTGATTCTAAATTGTTGTTTTCCACCAGGGCGATACTGAGAGAACTGCCTCATAATATATACCGATTTTAAATATTCAATCGGTTTGTCACTTCAGTGTTCGGTACACACTACCAGTACTACCACTACACGGTACACACTATGCAATGTTTCTTGCTCAGTGTTCAGCAGTGGCATGCGCAGAGGTTTTAACCAGGGTCGGCATTAGGAAAAACGGCGAAATAATTGATATTAAAAAAGCCTACATGAGAATAGACTTGGTAAGTTGTCGCTACGAATGGATAAGCTGCTGGCTTTATCCGATGTTGGTTGCGATTACCTGCTACTTTTTGTGTGTTCGTCACTTCATTTAGTAAATTAAGTAAGTTCATTTATCGAAAAATTGAAATTTGAACGTCATGTTTTACTATTATTTAAAATACATTAATTACTACGAAAACATCATATCTGTATGGTACAAGTGAGTAAACGATTGTACCAAGTCAATGAAATAGGAAGAAAAAGAAAGACATTTAAAAATGTTATTCGTTTGAAATACTATACAGCGCAGGCTGCAATATCCATTTATTTGTTATTCATATCTTCGATCTTAGATTAATGCTGTTTAATTAAAACCGTCTAAAATTGTGCAAAAACTTGTTTTTCTTTCATGACAAAACAATTTTATTATTTCAACTTATATTATGTTCGTAAAGAACTTAGAGAGGGTATTTCAAAAAAATTTAAACTAGTTTAAAAATTCTTTTTGTTCCTCCTGTAAAGTTGTTAAAATGGACTTACGGATTTTACTAATGGTAGGTAATCCGGACAGCTCGAATCAACAGATGGCGCTAGTGTAGTTGGGGGTCATGCCAGCTGTCGATCTATGCTTATTCCTATGCTGTGACGAAAGATTTTTACGAAAGTTTATTAGTAATTGTAATTGAAATGTCTCAATGTTATATGGTGCCTTTGTGTTCCTCGACAGCGTCTGGACATGGATTCCAAGTGATGAACAGTTTTGAAAAAAGTGAATTGTGGCTGTAAAAATAGATTAACATAAACCGACAAAAATTTCTCATATTTGCATTTTGCCTCTGATGCAATCTGTTCCTCAAAAACGTAAATACGCAAGAGTACAGAAATGTCACATCCAAGGTAAACACAAACAGATGGTCTCCGTGGTTGAATGGTTACGATTCTTGGTTACGAATCCCGACGTGCGAAAGTAAATTTTATTTGATTAAATCGTGTAATTTCACAATTTATTCATTAAAAATAATAAGTAGTATATTTGCGGCACGTTCCAGAGTGGTAGATACTGCCAGTATCGCTCTGCTGAAAGACCACCATTCAGAATTGAAACGTTGCTTGAAATGGCTTTAGCCGTTTTCGGTGAAAAGATCTGAATAGCCAGGTAAGTCCGCATCTTCCTCTCCCCTATCTCCTTCCCCCCCTCAATACCTTCAGTCTCACAACAATCCCAATTGGGGATGCCATAGTCTCACTGGTTCCAGACAGTTGGGAGCAGCTGGGACTCACATAAATTTTGGCATCACATAAAAAAAACAGTTTAGTTAACGTTATTATTTCCATCATGAGCTACGAAGCTTTTAAATATCCATTTAAATGTTGCAAAATCAGGGACGTTATGTTGTTGGTTCCATTTATAATTATCCAATATAAAAGAAAAACAGTGTTGAAATCTCGGGCAAACCCGGGTTAGTAACTACAAGTAATCACGTAAAGTAGTTGACATCCTTATCGACGCCGACGTACCATAATATTGGTTCTGGAACAAAAGAGACGTGTTCTGTGCTTTGTATAAGTTTCTCTTCCAAAATAACACATTTGCTATAAATCGAGCTGCGGCGCTTATCGACAATTTATACGGCCAAGTCGAATGGGAACCTTTGCACCAACTTTTCGAGGTCGTCAATGACATTAAATACAATATCAAATAACTCCATAGGCGAGCAGGTCGTAAAATATACTCACGATAAATGTTGATTTTTAATAAAAGTAGCTATTTATAACTATTTGTAACATGATTTATTTGTTGAACAAAAATATGTTATAAGATGTCGTCCTTCCTTCATTAATTTAACATTTTCTACTACCTAACTAACCATCACGCCATTTTACAGAGAGGATGGACCACAAGTCTTTATCGGCACAAACTTCTTGCATCATTCACATTCATAAATACTCTTCTGTTATTCCGAGTCTTGTCAACCGACTCAAGTACTTATTTGATTAACTTGATTGTCCATGTCTTCTTCGGGCGTTATACATTTACCAGTAGCCCTCTGTATGATGTATTATCACATGACATTGCTGTATCAGATGGAACCTTGCTATTCCAAGGGGTCGAATTGTCAAAGTTATAATAATAATAAATGTTTATTTTGATATGTGAGGAGGTTAGTGCAGTCCCACACATTCCATACAAAGTATATATAGAATAGTTATAAAAATATGTACAAAAATTAAAAAAATGAAATTACACCAATTTATTTTCTCACGATATTCTCAGTAAACAACCGCTTTCAATAACTTACTGTAGAGAGATTTAGGCCTCGTTACAACAATTGTATTAATCATCAAAAATACATAAAAGTGTTAACAACGATAGTGTTTTCATTCAACGAGTTAACAATCACCTAACTGTGTCAAGATTTTAGCGATATTACTCAATCCATCCATAAAGTCCAAGATTTACAACCTAGGCCAAATCGAGGACTTCCTGGTGGGGACACGAGCAGTTCCCCCCCCCCACTGGACACTATTACCCCTTCAACGGTGATAGTTTACCTGGCGGCCTTTAGATTCGGGCTAAAAAAAACCGACACGGGACGAAGCGAGACGAACCCCGGGCAGTGTTGTCGAGAGTGCTGAAGAGGAACGGCTGCGCTGCCTGTTTCATACAAAATAAAATTTTGTTTTTGAGGCCAAAATGTATGAAACAGGCACCGCAGCCGTTCCTCTTAAGGGGTATTGTCGAAAAACATATAAATTATATAATATTCCTTTCATACATAATATTTCGTAAAATTATCCGACCTATTTTAGAGTATTATTATTGTTTTTAAAACTAACCGGGAATCATTTCTCAGGATTCTACGTTTAAAGCAAATCATCGTGACCTAAAAACACGGCCCATACAATCAACGTTAATATTTAATGAGTCTTTTCGTGGAATGAGTAAATTACGCTTGAATAAAGGCATAAAATGTAGCTACAATTGGAAATTATTATTAATTGGAAGTGTGACGCACTTACAAGGATATTCCTGGCAGTCCAGGCACGTTGCGGGTGATATAACGTGGGCGTAAGGAATAAGGATAATATTGTAGGTATAGATAGGGATAAACTCCGTGGTATCTATCTACAGTAGTGTTGTACTCATCAAGATCAATCGCACCATCGAATTACCTGGAAATATTGATTTAAAGTAAACTAGGCGAGGCCTTGGCTTGATAATCATCTGGTTTAATTTGGCTATTAGTTAGAATATACGAGTATATTATAAATTACTCTCATATATTTTTGTCGATGGTAATCCAGTGGCGAGCAGTGACTTTTTTTTTAATATTCGAAAGTTGATAAATTTTATGATTTGTATTTTTGCAGGTGAAGAATTTTTTATTCGTTTTAGTCAGTTGTTACATAACATATAAATAAAATTATAATAAAATATGATGTTTTTAATTTAAAAAATAAATTATTAAGAGTTATTTTGTAAAAATACACTATTTAATAAATAAACAACAAAGTATACTTAAAATAAATTATATAAGCATGGACAATTAATATTCAATTCACAAATTGCCAATTTTTGTCGATTTTTATAATTTGTCTATGCTTATATCAATGATTTTTTTGTATAATTTGTATCCTGACGAGGGAACCATCGGTTTCGAAATATGTTGATATTTATTTATTAAATTATGGGTCAGTTGTTTAACAGCGTTTGAATAATAACAGAACTTTAATAGAACATTAACGAAATTGAATATCAGTTGTGAGATTTTGATGAATCTATACGAAAAACTGTACTAAATTGCCCGAATTCTGGGTTCTGCAGTTTTAATACAATTCCTTTGCGGCTGTAAAAGAATCCAACAAAATTTTGCGTTCTGGAAAATTGCGAAAATGTTACTGCAAGCTATACACGTGTATAAAATTTTAATACGAGACACCAAAGACATTTATTTGATTTTAATACGAGACACCAGACTTACAAAGGATTCACTACACCGAGACTATGTATGTTCTTAAAAATACAGCTAAAACCTTTTAAAACAACGTTGTAATTCTGAATATTTGTTTCGCCAGGGCGATGCTGGGAATATCTTCAGAGAGCTAAAATGAAGTTGACGGGGAAGTCATTTCTATAAGCTTTATAAAATCTATTAATTACAGCCTTCGGTAGAAATAAAATCCTACTGCCTCCGGAGCAAGTAAAGTGTGTTACTTTAACTACTGCACATATACACGCTCTTTGTGCTCACTAGTCAGTGGTGTACCTAATAAATAAAACACCTATTCCATCACAAGCCGTGGAATCATACAATTACCTGCAACACTGCAAAAGAGGATGATTACAGTGCAATTGTAGTTCGTCTACAATTCAGAGGTTCCCAACTTTATTTGTTTCACCGTCCATTTTTGGACTATATTTTTCATCAGCGCCCCCCACCCGTTTCTTCTTACGTAACAATGCGATGAAATCTAAATATGTACTCTGTGACTGAGAGACAATAACTCTCATCTCCGCGATCGACTGTATATCCCGATACGATCTTTTCATCACCCCTGTTCTCCATATGATAGCTTTTTGCTCTTGACAAATATTTATATGCTTATTTTATATATTATATTATGTAGTACATTATTGTTCATCTGACATCACGCCCCATGAAGCCTGGTTATGTGTTATAACACTGTAAAGAAAAAGACAAAAAAAAATAATTACTCTCATATAAATCAATAGAATAATTGAACAGTTCATTTTGTTGCATGATTCTTTCAAAGATGTATCAAAGATGTTTAATCATAAATAAAATTTATTAAAACTATATTTGTTGCCGCCGACCCCCATTTCATCCCTTGACCGCCCCCTTGTAGCTCTCCACCTCCCCTTTGAATTACTCCGACATCGCCCACGTTGGGAATCTCTGGTCTGCATGTACAAGAATGTCTAATTCGCGTATATTCAATGTCATTTTAATAACAATTCTCCGAGTGTATCGTTATGCTTCAATAAAAAGGAAGGCCACAGGAGATTCTTGAAATCCTAAAATATTAAGATAACCTTTTGAGAAAATTGATAAGAAATAAACAAAATAACAAGTGAATTTGAGCTGTTTCTCGGCAAATTGAATTGCTACGTAATTAAGCGTTATTTAATGCGGTATTGTATTATGAGGCAATATCAATATTACGCTAATGAACTAGTTTGTTGTAGATGTTTGTTGTGACAGCTCGGTATTATACCCAGACTAAAATGCTCAAACCCACGCGGTATATTATTATGTACATCACTAGAGACGTTTCGAATAGGTATACATCTCAACGCCAGTTAAAGGGGTGAGGGACGTCATGGATCGATTATTTTTTAAATAGAAATAATCGTAATATTATTATGCAAAAAGAGAAGTATAATGTGTTTAAAGAGAAAAGTATTTAATATTATTATTATTTTTAAATTTATCTAGGCTTATCATTTATGAAAATCGAATCAGAAATTTGATTTTTTCTGACCGTCGTACATACGAGTATGTTTTACAAAATATTATATAATTTATATTAATATTATTTTAATAAGTGCTGAAAAATAATTGCAATCCTTTCCTGGTACGTTTTTTTAAAATAAACTTTGGTAATACGCATTTAAAAAAAACATTAAAGTTAGTGTTTATGAAAAATAAAACCATACCCTATTCTTTTTTTTAAATTTCTTATCGGCATTTAAAAAAACAAATATTTAAAAAATTTTTTGAGGATTTGCAAAATAATTTTTTTTTTTGTAAAACATATGTAGGGCAGTCAGAAAAGGTCATATTTCTGATTCGATTTTGATAAATGCTAAGCCTATATAAATAAATAAAAAAAGCGTAATAAATACCCTTTTCTTTAAAAACATTAAGTTTATCGTATTGCGTAATAATATTATCATTATTTCGAATTAATGAATAATCCCCCTCCGACGCCCCTCCCCCCCTTCATATTTTTTTATGGATGATTCGAGCCAAGTTGTGTTCTTCAGATTCAGAGAAAGGCAATGAAATAACGCCATCCGCTATACAATTTACTAATGACTTCAGTTTTCAAATATTTCAAATTTTCAAATTATATCCAGGATTATTCCGCCCTTCGGCAACAAAAACTCTAACTGACTTATTGATATTACATATTATGATATTACATATTATGATATTACATATTATGATATTACATATTATGATATTACATATTATGATATTACATATTATGATATTACATATTATGATATTACATATTATGTTTGACTGTTTTTTAATTTTTTACAGTGCCGTCAAAATAATTTGGAATCTAAGTCGATTAGTAGTTTATTTAAAGAATATAGTCGAGTAATACGTTAAAAGTCTCAACTCCAATATATATTTTTTTAATATACCTACCAGCCTTGGACGACCCGAGACTCCTTAGCGTATGTTGCGTATAAACAAATACCGCAAATAGATAATACGTTCACCACCTGATATTTTCCATACATTGAGATGGGAAATTGCCACACTAGCGCCTCTGGCGGCGGGAGTCGTATGAATTGTTTTTTGTTCATTACTTTCAATAGATATTCTGTGAAATGTATTCTTGATAAATTATAGAAATCGAAAATTCATAAAATAAATATTAGGAATCTACTGCTCTTTTGCTCATATATAAAAAAAATAAAATAAAACAAGCATATTAACCGCCCAACCCATACGAACGTACGTGATACGGCCGCTATATTATCGCCCGATCGCAACAAGTCGTATCACGCACGTTCAGGTACAAAAAAAGGTATACCCGAAACCCACAAAACAATCGCATACGTCAAGTTTGTTCCTGCGTCATCTCGTTTAGTATTTCCAGGTCAGCCGAAGCTAACAGATGTGTTCGGGTATTTTCGTCTCTCCCATACAAGTTACGTCACTAGTCACACGTATTGTTATTGCGAAATCTAATGAAAAAAACGATGTCTTTTATCTACTTTTTGAATAATAACCCAAAGGACGGGCGGTTAAAGAAAAAAAAGATTAAAAAAAAGATCTGAGTTTTGAATAGTCCCGTACTCGTGATACGTACGGACTAAACATAATACAAGTCTGTACGTATCACGTAGATGTACAGTCGTACAGTCAATACGAGTCACGTACATAGGAATACGTCACCGACATGCCTGGGGAGCCTAGAACTCGGTAGCACAGTACATCCTACGTTTATTATGTACCCGCCACATATGTCAGCAGGGGCGGTTCGTGGCCTATCTCATTGGGAGTTCAATCGGAGATTTAAAAAAAGGTAGAAAAAAATCCCTTGTCTATAATTTCCATGCTGGTCTTTATTAATATATAATAATTCATATTTTTTCCCAAGATCTAAAGGAATTTCACTGCACAGGAGATTAGCGACCTAGCAACAAGATACGATCTGGCGATTCTTTAAGCGTCTGTGGCTAATGAATATAACGTCATAGGTCATAAAAAAAGGTTTCAATACAAAAATTACAATATGCCCACGCAAGAAACTAAACGTCCTTAATAATATAAAAAGGAAACATCTCAGTACATAAATACATTATTTTAATAGCAACCCAAAACACAATGGTTACAGAAAAAAAATCTATTGATTTTTGCAAAATACTATTTTGTACAAATTTAAAGTTAACAAATCCTGCTGTCAGCTTACAGATCCCCAAAGGTTTGCACGCTTCCACGGTTTGCCACTGAAGTGTTACGAGTATGGGTTTGTACGAATTATTTCTTAGAACAGAAAATCTCATGGTCGCTGAATTTAAAACGCACGTATGTGATTCATTTCGAACTCGCTCTTGAGCAGTATTAATACGGACGGGTGGAATTTTTAGCTCGGTATTTGAATAGCGTATTATTTTATATAATGGGATTACTTCCATAGCGCTGTTTTTGTAGAAAAATCACCTCAAGGGCGCTTTACAAATAATTTATGTAATCTATCACTTAGACCCATAACTTATTAGTTGTAAGATATTCTGAGCAGCTAAAATTTATTACTAATGACTCACAAGTAAGATTTATAACTATCGACTTACAACTATGACTTATAGCCAGCAATAACTAGGTACTGTGACTTATAACTATTGACTTACAACTAAGACTGATAGCTAGCAACAACTAGGTATTGTGACTTATAACTATTGACTTACAACTAAGACTTATAGCTAGCAACAACTAGGTACTGTGACTTTGCAACAATTTCCCTAGTATGTTTAAATGCTCGACTCTATCTCTCAGGATTCATGGCTGAAATTGATGTATGAAGCACGGGAAGCGGAATGTATTTCCTGATACAGAAATAAAACCCTGGTATTGATAAAACATGAGGTTTATTGGTATACTAATTGTAACATGGTCGTTACCGTAAAAGAGTAGAGAGGAGGATTAAAATTACAACGAAATGTATTAAAATATTTAGGATGGTTCTTGTGGCCTTCATCTCGTCTTCTGCACCAGGGAGGGCCGCGCTTGTCCCGATGATTGTCGATTCCTCCATACACCATCCGCGAGATCTGGGACGTCTAACGGCAGCGCCATCCGCCACAGCAAACTTCATCCGTAGAATCCAATAAACAATACGAGAAGATGGTACCTTTCGCTCCGTACAAACGTCGTTATTGCCCGGTCATCATTGGCATGGTTTTTTTGAAATCCAGCACTCCTGCACGCGCAGTTGGACTTTTGTCACTCCAAGTCACCATCCGTAATTATAGGACCATCCTACCCACTTCGGGCATATGGTGTTGAAACGCTCGTTGGCGAATATTCATCACAGCACAATTTAAACATTTAACTCCCTTTCCAAAAAACTCCCGGCTCTGTCCGCCGTGTCAAGTCACGTCCCGCGCCATCTTGCTTTCACAACCCCCCCTCTTCCGTTGGATGTCTCCCATAGACATTTCCTCAAATCTAGTCGTAGACAATGGAAGTGGTGCCTTTATAAGCGGGGTCAGTATTTACGTTACAACTTATAACTATTGACTTACAACTAAAACTTATAGCTAGTGACTTATTAAAGTGTGGTAAAATTATAATAATAGTTTGCCTTTTAACATTATCTTTTTTATGGGAGTTATCTGCACACGTAAACTTTAGAGAAAGCCGCCACTGCATGCCAGTACAAGCTTGGGTTTGTTATGATAATCACACAGCCCCATTAACTTAGCGGTAAGCTCACCCCACGGATGAATTCGTCAATAAATCATCCATTGTTCGCTGGCACCAGTCGTAGTGAGATGATTGACCTAACAGTACTTACTCACTATTGATCTTACGAGTGACGTCACAGGAACCTACATAGGACTGAGATCATTTTTGGCAAATTGAATTGACAGGGAATTCTTGGAGTGCGGCATCCTGCCTGATATATACTCGTATAATATACTACGTCTAGTTAGGAACTTAGGAAGGCACCACTGAACGTCTACCACAGCTTCTTGTGTATACTGCCTGTCTACCGCTGTCTTGGTATGAGTGTCGAGGAATTTGCTCTGGCACTCAAACTAGGTATATTTTACTGTATTTAATATTCAAAGGGTTATTGGAAAGAGAGTTGGGAATGACAATAAACATTCCATATTATTATTCTTATCGCGTAACGTCAGATTTTTTGTTCATATACAGTATTTTTATCTATTGTGCCATCTTTTGTGCCAGTATCTAAACGTATATGACCTTCCTGGAAGTGAAGTAAAATGGTTGGCTTTTACACCAGCAAAAATGTACGAAATAAAGTTTGTATGAGTTTTTTCAAATAGGAATCTACTCAATATAAATAAAATATTTGCGTTTTAAGGTCGATGATATACCCGAAATCACTCTTAGTTCACCAATTAAAATGGAAAAATTGAAACGCTATAATTATTACATTGGTTGATTTTTGCTGTGTTAAACGATGTTGTGCAACCTTCTCTTCCTCATTCTAATAAACTATCTCGTATAAAATTCTAAATAACATTACAACTTTTTACACGTCTTTCCCGATGACGGACACTGCAAGACGCAAGACCGCCCGAAACGTTGGCCTAAGAAGGAGTAGAATTTTCCAAGTTTGAATTTTTCAAAGCCCGCGAAAATGCTCTAAATCTATGGCGAGTCTGAGTGACATCATGCGAACGAAATTTTCTGGTTTAAAAGATACACAGTACAGGATTTATTAAATACGGGAATTTGTTTATTCTTAAAAAATTAACAGTTTTTAATTGAAGTAAAATGTAAGTATCTCGTCTCTACTATTTTTTGCAGTGTGCCAAAGCGTAAAAAAAATACGACCATTGCAGCACTCTACAATTTTTTTCCATGTTTCTTATATCCCGAACCTCGTTTTTAAGGTTAAGTTTTCATATGTCAACATAAGAATTATTTGTACCGTACATAATTACATATTACATTCATAGTAAACGTAATAAAATGATGTACCTATTTAGAAAAAATAACTCATTAAAAAAGGTTAATTAATTTTTTTTTAAATACATAATTTAATTACTATATTGGCAATTGGTTGTTTATCGATTTACCCATATCTTATTTTCATCATCAATGATAGTTTTTTTTAAATTTTTATATTGATCAACAATTATAGCAAATGAAGTTTAAATGTAGTCGTAACTAAAAAAGATAAATATTTAACATCAAAACAAAATCGACGTATAAAAATTTCCATACTAAAGACAAAACCAGAATACGTGCGAATATCTGCGTGACATCAGGAGCCGCCAGTCCAATAATGCCAACCAAACAGGGCGTTTTGATTAGTTGGTATTTAATTAATTTTTAAATAATCACTTATTAAGTCTACATTACGTATATATTCATAATCGGCGTTTGCTGAACTATATGAATTTATTATTTTTAGACCATAATTTCCTAATAAATTGAATAAGAAATGTTTTGTTTAAACCTCTATTTAATATATAAATATCAAAATATTTCGTAAGCGAAGCTTCCTTCAGCAGGATTCATAGTATACTGAGAAATAATGAGAAGAATAGACGAATAATGAACATAGAAAAATAATAACGTAAGAAGAGATAAATTACAAGGATAAATAAAAATTAACAATAAGTGGTGAAAGTAGGTAAGTAATTAATTAAAATTAAAAAAATAAACGATTTTTTTAACAAAATCAAGGAAATTCCGAGACTTGAAAAAAAAATTGTGTTATTCCAAAAATATAGGTATTAATTAATCTGAAAATAAATTTAAGAAATAACTATTAAATTCTTATTTTTTGATTATTAATAATATTTAACTGACTATTTTAAAATTTTCTAATTTATCTAATTGTAAATCAGTTCTATTCGTATGCAAAAAAATTTAACCTTTATTTATGTCAAAATATTTATTTTTATTTATTGAAGTCATAATATTTTTCACTAGAGTTCCTTATTGCAGTCATATCTGTCTATAGCTATGTTCTGTAACCGGTTCTGAATAGACAGGTACATTACAACATTTCTTTACCCATTCTCCTTCCCCTCCCATATCCTTCTGCCTTACCACATTATTTGGGTTACCGTAATCCCACGGACTCGGGGTAAGGGGTCTAGATATTGATATTAAACCGGATAAAAGCCAGATCTGTTTGACTTTGCTTCCTTCCATTATTTCTTGGTAAACAGGATCACAGTAATAAGGTTAAATTCGTTTGATTAAGGTTGAAACTGCTGCCATTATTATTTGATAGAATTAAACCGTAGAATTTTCTGTACAATTCGTTGTTCGCAAAAATAAAAAACAAAATCCAAACTAACGTTTACGTGCTTTAGAATGCCACGGGAATGTAATTTGAAACGACGAAATTTTCCCTTTATATTAGTTTGTTTCTGAATTCTTTAAAAATAAAATTAAAAAACCCACAATTTGATTATCCCTTTCATCCATTATTATTCAAGGATTTCATATACCGTTTCCTAACCGCATTCAGAAACTCCTTAGTTGCTTATTAGGGTTGCCTATTATAAAAATATTGCTTTTAAAAATCAACTTCAAAATATTTTAACCACAAGATAAAGTTCCTAACTTATTTGTTGAGATTCTCAAAAAATGGCATCCTGATTTAAGTGTAATAAGTAAAAATAAGAAAGGGACCCTTAGATGGTTTGGGCATGTAGAGCGGATGAACGAAAAAAGGAGTGTAAGGACGTATATATGAGTGTATGACGCGAATGTGAATGGTAGAAGTCGGGGACGCCCGAGGAAGACATAGCACGGCCAAGTGAACCAAATAGTTGAGTCGGGCGTCAAGAGTCAGAAAAACAGAAGAGTATGTATGAGACTATGAATGAATGTGAATGAAGCAAGGAGTGTGTGCCAAGACCGAATTGTCTGGCGGTCCGTCCTCTCTATCTACTCGTGCTGGAAAACGGCGTGATAGTTAGTTAGTTAGTCTAACTTTGAAGCGGGGAGTTTCTTTTTGTGGTGTCTGAAATTGGACCCGTTGTCTGGAATTTTTAATTGAACTCCAATATTTCTGCTATGAGCTACGGATTTTCATTATTATGTAAAAAATAAAACTAAATAAAAATTTCAATAAAAAAAAAATAAAAAAAAACAGAAACTTTTCTGTGCTTTTGTAGATCTACAAAAAGCATACGACAGAGTTGACAGAAAAAAGTTATGGAAGGTGTTGTCCAAGTATGGAATGAATACAAATCTTATACAGGCAATCGCATCTCTGTACGAGGGAAGCGTTGCATGTGTTAGGGCAAACGGTGATTTTACGGGGTGGTTTGACATCACAAAAGGTGTTAAGCAAGGCTGCGTAATGTCACCGTGGTTATTCAATCTGTACATGGATAATTGTATTCAAGAATTGAAAGATGTGGGCCTGGGCGCGAAAATGAGTAGTCTGCAAGTATGTTGTCTGTTGTATGCTGATGATGCTGTGCTGATTGCTAACAGTATGGAAGATCTACAGTCCCTCGTATCTAGGATGAACGAAGTATGTATGAAGAATGAGCTAATGATGAATGTAAATAAGTCCAAAGTCATGGTGTTTGAAAGAGAGAGTACGAAAACAGTATGCAATATAGTTGTGAATGATAAATACTTGGAGCAGGTCAATGAGTTTGTGTATTTGGGAAGTATATTTACGAGAGATGGAAAGACAGATAGGGATATTGAAAGAAGGGTGAATGCAGGAAACTCCATTAACGGAGGACTGAACGCGGTTGGCGCAAACAAAAAGTTGTCCAAGGAAGCGAAGCCAGCAGTCCACAATGGAGTGCTGATTTTTTAATAAAAAATAATATGTTTTCCACAAATTAGCAATTTTTATTTATTTTTTTATCTCGTAATCGTTTTACATTGATTAATTGTTCTATACGACAAACATACACTTTTCAGTAAGATAACAAAATAGTTATTTTCAAATATTTGATGCACAATACATATCCGAACCCACACACAAAAATTACACACAGCTTACCTTTGGTCATAGAGCAATGCACGCCACTGCATAAACTATGGTTAGGTAGATACCTATCAGTGATGCTCAGTGTATAAAGACTGAAAAGCTGTGCCTACTCTGAGAAAAACGAACCATTAAAAGATTATTTTTTAAATACTACAAATGTCTTCGAAATAAGTAACATCTTGTATGCTCATTTATTCTGTTGACCATGACAAGCAGCAGAAGATGATTATAAAAGAGCAATTTTCAAACATACACAAACTACACACAGCCTACCTTTGGTTATAGAGTAATGCACGCCACTAGTATCAAGCATCTACTGACTTTTATTTGTCAAAAATTTTCAGATGAAATTAATAAAATCTGTAAAATCCCCTTTATCCAGTGGCAACCCTAGAATACCATCTTCATTAAACCCATCTGTTTGTGTTTAACGTTCCCACAAGTGAGTCCCTGTTCCTACAAATAAGGACATATTGTCCTGTCGGCTGATGTGGGCTGCCTGGTGACTGGTGCCTTGTGCCTGTTAGGTGCCGGACTGCAGGGTCAACGTCCCGTGTCCTGCTTTGCCGCTCCTGTCTGTCTCTGAATGCGAATTGTCCCGAATACTAGCTTGGTTGCTCTTTTATAATCGTCATTCGTGCAATACCTACAACGGTTCCATGGCAAAACATAACATTGAAGAACAGTGAAAAAAAACGAACAAACAAACCAGCGCAAACCTAACCTAACCCTTCATTTTACCACGTTCCGTTATGTCCCTTTTTCTGTAAATGAAATATTTCAAATAAATACCACCTCTTATTTTGCCGCTAATCTTCTAATAAATGCTAACTCAAGCAATACCACAAACGATTTATTTGTAAATTCTATACGGGTAGTTAGGAAAATATATATGGTTTCAAAAAGCAAAATTCTCAAATTGTAATCTTTAAATTCTATGTCTGAAAGTAGAGACAGTTTGAAAACAAGAGAAAGCAATTTTTAACGTTTTACCTAAAATTCCAGTACGTATAAAAATCAATGTAAGTTTGTAATTTTGTTTGTCCTCGATGTTCTCGAAAATCACTGGACCAGTTTCGCTGAAAATAGCACAGTTTTATTAGTGTCGGGAAGGCTCAAAAAGTAGTTTTTGATTTAACACTTTGGTTAGCCACAGATTGCTTATTCAAAAGAAGAAGGTTTTTTGGGTGGAATATTTTAAAATTGGAAAACACGAGTAGGTACCTACTTAAGAACTGTATGATTTAGATATATTTTGAAAAAATAAACGTTTGGAACGTTTGGAATGAAATAAAATATTCAAAAGAATGTTTCTTTATTTGGAGATAGTTAATGTCGCTGTCAAATCAATTATGGCACCCTAATGACAAGCAAGAATTCACAACATCATAACTTTATATAAACACATACACATCACATCAGCTAGTTTCATATAAACATTTAAAAGATTACGGTTTGAGGATTATTGACTTTTGAAACCTTATACATTTTCTTAATTATCCGTATAGAATTTATATTTAAATCATTCGTAGTATTTCCCGAGTTAGCAACCGGCAGTGTATATTTTTGGGTGCTGACCATTAAAGCAAATAGAATATTTGTATTACATTTCTTTATAATTTATTTTGATCGATTGGTACATTCGACTTCCAGAGTGCCCGAATTAAAAAAAAATACGTGTTGTTTTTGACAATTCTTATTATGTGAGCCAATTCTTTTCTAAAACTGAAGTACTTACTAATATTATTAATAGAGCATTTTCAGAGCCGAGTGCAAGCACTGCCACATTCCCAGTCAAACTTGGTGCAAAGATGCAAACAATGGTCCGTCGATTTGAACCACTTCACTTAACTTCTCTAACTAAAACCGTTATCTCTTGATCTACCAGTTAGTTTTGCTCAGTTAGCCGAAGTTGCTGAACCTTAAAATCGATTTAAGGCGAAGCAATCAGTGAAATCACTATTTCGATTAATCTATACTGCAATACATTAAGAAAACCAAAAAATATATTTTGGATAAATTGTCCAAGAAATTCTCTCGATAAAAATTAAAGCAAAATAGTTAATTAAATTGTAAAAAATATAACCGCAAACTAATTTTTTTTTTCTTTAGAAAATTATGAATTCATGTAAGAAACAAGTTTTTAAAAATGCTGCTTTATAGCTAAAATTATTTGTGAAAGATTCCCTTAATATATTTTTTTCTTTCTTACAAATTTCTTTACAAAATACAACAAACATTTCTAGCCTCGCTTGCTAAGTGAATTTTATCCCTATTACCTATATTCGCGGTGACATAGGACACAAAGCTAGTAATATTATTGGTTTGTATTTTCCTCTTAATGCGATTCTCGTGTCATTGTGATTTTCCTGATACTCAAAAAACATGAGTAAAAGACTGATAAGTAAAAGTAAAGTATGTAGATATATCTATGTTTTTTTAGACTAAAATCGTATTGATATGTCGCTCTTCTCCATGCTGCGTGGGCGGCCATCTTGCACGTTTCTCCTCCGCATTAATTCAAATATTAACGGCTTTCTGATGTGTTCGCAACATTTATTCCAGAGTGTAAATAGTCCGCGTGTAACCGAGAAGTAAGTACAGTCTTACGGGGTTTTATTACAATTTTCGCCATTTCAATATGTAGAAGGCTTGCATCACAGAGCAAATAATACACAAAATCTATCAAAAACGGTAAGAAATAAAAATAAGAAGGGCGGGGGCGAGCTAGGCGTGCCGTCAATTTAAGTAAAACAGCAGCTAAGTAAAAAGGTTCGACTTGTTTATGAAAACCGAATATTCAGTTTGACCGTTTTTATAAATGTTTTGTAATTTGCTTACCGCAGTCAAAATCGTGCGAAACAATCGTGGACGGCAGTGAACCAAATCTGATGCCAAAATGCACGTCTATTAATTCTGACTTCAGTGGCATCGTCTGCATCGTTTTCAACATATTATATTCAATACTCATAGGTATAAAATATCATAATATCCATTTGGTAAAAGCTCTATATTAATAGAATGCTATCATAAATCCTGATAGAACGCCAGATTTCAGCATTATTACTAAGTTTTGTAAATATGGATGTCTGATAAAAGATAAAAGAGAAATAAATTTGATATTTTTTATCTAAAACTATGTACACGATGTTCATCTCTTCATTATGCTTGTTTATTGGCAATCCACTCAACAGATAATAGAGTTGTTCTAATAGGTCAGAAGTAGGTCTATTACATGAATGAAAAAGTTTTGGTTTCCAATTATAATGATTTTCAGTTGAATTTTGAAAATTACAAAAGAAAAACAAAATTTAAAGAAAAAAATACCCAAAATCAATCCAAATTGACTCGTAAAATAAACAAACAAAATAACAATTTATAAAACGAAAGGGTTACTTTTATGTATTCGGGTTTACGGAATAGATATAACAGTTTCCACATTTTTCTCATTATTTAATAAATTATGAGAAAAAACGTCAAAACTCGAATACAAATCCCGGCGTGCACAAGTAAATTTTATTTGTTTAATTTGTATTATTTCACAATTTATTCAGTAAAAATAATATGTTGTACTAGTATATTTGCGGCACGTTCCAGAGTGGTAGTATCTTCAGAATCACCGCGGTGAAAGACAACCATTCATAATCGAAACGTTGCTTGAAATGGCTTTAGCTGTGTTTGTTGACCAGATCTGAATAGTCAGGTACTTCTCCACCTTCCTCTCCCGCATCTCCTTCCCCCCTTCCCACAACCTTCAGCTTCACAACATACCCTAATTGGGGAATGCCATAGTCTCACTCGCTCCAGACGGTTGGGAGGAGTTGTGACTCTTGTGCGATACTAACATAAAAAAATTAAAAAAAAACTGTTATGGGTGTTTCGCTCGTGTCCGTCGAGATTCATGCACGTGTACCAGCGCGGAGGGGGTCAAAGCTGCTAGCTCCTTCGAGCAGGCTCCACTGAAATATCTGTAGAACAGATTCAGCAACCCTATATAACCCTATAACCCTAAACAAACACCGCCCGGGATTTTCTTCTTTATATATTAAATATGTAAGAATATTGCGAGAGGAAAATCTTTATTAATTCTCTCTCTATTCTCCTCTGACACAGATCAAATCAAACTACGTACATATCAGATTGCATAGCTTAATTAAATTCCGGCAATGTAACAAGATACTGTAAGAATTTTAGTACAGAAATAAGTATTGCCCTTTAACAATAATAATTAATATAACTGATTAAGTTTCCTTCGCTTTTCTTTGTTAGTTACTACGTAGGTAACTTATTTTATTATATTGCCAACCTAACAAAGTGAGACAGAAAAGGATTCTTAGAAGGTTCTGACGGTGGTGTGGGCGTTGGTGAGGAGAGGGGATGATGAGCGGTGCAGAGAGGAGAGAGGGAAAGGGAAGGAGAAGGGGCAGAGGGCAGGTAGATTGATGATCCAATCTCAGAAAAGTAATCATTCCATAAAGATAATGCTAAAGCGATGAGTGTATAAGAGATTACGTTATGTCCAAGAAAATGCGAAAGGGTAGCCATTACTGAAAAAATTCGATATTCATGATGATATGGGCGAAATATTATTATTATTATTTACCATACACGATGGCTACTGGCTATTACATGATTTTTACTAAAGGTATACTTTTTGCCGAATGCTTAGTATTGTAGGTAGGTTTGGGCGGGGCTAGTTAGACCAAGGGGCTTTTTAATAATATCTTCGGAACCGAAAGGCTTACGAAGAGTTTTAAATATGTTTTAGGAATGGGCGACGGAGACAGGGACTTTGTTACTTATTTTTGAAAATATATGCTATGTAACAAAGCTACCAAGTTAAGGTAAGTTTATGTTAAATTAGTGAATATTTAACTTTATTAATTTAATAGTAAACTTGTATAAAATTTTGCGGTCTATGTGTAGTTATCCAGTGAAATTTGTAAGAAAATATGGGTGGGGCTAATTGAACCCCTTGGTTCAACTCTGTCGTCTAGAGTACGTTGCGTCATCGAAAACACATAAAAAATATCTTATTTGGATATTTAATCAAATGGCCGGCAAAGACTGGATGACCGCATTTTTTTAAAAGAAATCCTTGCTTATCCATTCGAAAACCCGAGTCAACCAGTCTCGATAGAGCAACGAATTTAAATCAGATAAAATACAAAGAATTTTTTTGATATGTTATTATATTACTGACACAAATTTTGTTCAATAAATTCTTTTTGTTTTTAATAAATCGTAAGTATGAATGAATGATAATGAATATTTAACAGCATCTTGTTCAACAAGCCCCCTAGACTGGTTCAACTATCCCGTATATGAAGCAAGTTTCTAAGAACAATTTTCTCTTTTCTGTGGACATTAAAATTTATTATATAAGGTCAATGTATTTTACTATTTCATTGCTATCATTATAAAGCCATACAATGAAACAATCTTAATAATTTGAAACAGCAATATCTCCAAGAGTTTTGAGCCTTAGCTAAGAATTACAAAATCGGGTTAAACTAGCCCCGCCCCACCCTACATATAACATTGTCAGAAAGAATCATCTTGGTTTACAAACAACTTATTTAAATGCCAGTTAACAATTAATCGTTGTTGGAATACGCGAGAATTGCCAATAATGATTACAACACTTCATTAGTGAGATTCGGGATATCATTCTTTTTACGGGTTTTATTTTATATGATGTACTATTTCATCTTTCCACAGCTGTTAAGCCATTTTTGTAAAGCCTATCAAACCTGAGAGTCTGACCTGGAAACAATTTTCGAAGGTATGAATACATGAAAAAGTTCTGCTAGGTAATTATTGAACCGTTTTTAAAATTGAATAATAATAGTTACATACATTCATCTTCTTCCCCTTGCCCTACTTGTGTCGGGGACCCATCGCATCGACAAGGCGCCTCCTAGTGTCCCTGTCCTGTGCCATGCCAGCGGCCTCCGTCCATAGTAGGTCCATCCTCATCCGTAAAAATGATGTTCTTCAAATAAAAACTTGAACAAAATACATAAATAAAGAGTGGAAGATACTCTCAGTATCGCCCTGGTGAAAGAGCACAATTCAGAATTGAAACGTTGCTTGAAATGGCTTTTAGCCGTGTTTGGTGACCAGATCTGAATAGCCAGGTATTTTACCCACCTTCCTCTTACCCTTCTTCCCCTCCCCAATACCTTCAGCCTCACAACATTCCCCAAATGGTGATGCCATAGTCTCACTGGCCCCAGACGGTTGGGAGCAGTTGGAACTCTTGTGCGGTATTCATATAAAAAAAAAGATGTCAACTTATTTTTGAACTTCGCGGGATATGAAATTATACGGATATAATGAAAATATTCTGTTAACCTCGTTCTTCTTCCTCTCCATTCATACCTACGAGTTGGTTTTGAAAACGAAATGAAATCAGTAAACTTTATCAATCATTTTAATTAACAATAATAATACGAAATACAATTGAAATAATTTCCGTTATTATATAATTTTCTGCGTGTTGTATAACTCTAACCACCATTGTTAATCAGCGAACATTATATAATATTATAATCCGGAGGGATTTCGGTTGAAATCGATTCAGAACTTCGGGCCATTCACTCCTCATAATTCTGTAATCCTCCGAACAAAGCTTTATCTGGCTACAATGCAGTGGACGAAGTTTTGCCTGTTTAACCCCTCTTTGCCGGTACTGTCAACTTATTTGACATTTCTCCAATTATTTTATATGGCTGTACATATACTAAACACAGAGATCATATTATTTTAGGTGTTCCTCAGCAATCAAAGCAAAAACTATGCATCTTGTGAACAATTTATACTTACGCACTTCCCAATGTATAAATATTATAATGTTATTAATATGTAAATGTTCCAAAACAATAAATAAACAATAAAAAAAATACATTTATGCATTGGATGAAATAATTAAAATATATAAGTATTTATCGGACGCAAAAGAAAAATAAATGTTTTGTTAAGTTGCCGAGTGGTGCGATAGTGGGCGAAATGGGTACAGGGTTTCAAGAAGAATTTACTTGCACCGCAAGGGAAGGGTTAAACAAATTAACTTACTTAGTTGTTGTACTGATACGAATGGTTATAATACCTACACTAATACTAACAATAATACTTGTTGTTTACTTTTCCGTTTGATATAAATGGGTAGCGGGATATTCCGTTCACTGCCTGAGAATCATGAATACAAAACGGATTTTTTTATTATTTATTTCTGTATTATATAATATTGTTGAACTAAACTCCGGCTGACAAGCTACTCGCAGTGGCTTAGCAAGTACAAATTCCCATTGTATGTAATTAATATAATACAATTTCAAAAAAATATTTTTTTAAATTTAATTTTCTTAAGAAGAACTGCGCGGCCTGTTTCATACAAAACTTAATTTTGGATTTGAGGCCAAAATACCCATATAAAGCTGATGATCTTTTTTTTCATCAAAAAGTATAGTAAATATCTAGCACGGATTAAAAGTAATTTAGTTATTTTTGTTTTAAATTATGATCAAATCAGATTGAAAAAATCAAGATACCAAAAAATTATACTACGGCATTATATTAAGGACGATCACTTAAATTAGGCGCTAAGAGGTACTTTGCAGGTTGCTAACGCAAGCAAGACAACAAATAATTTATCTGTAAATTCTATACGGGTAGTTAGGAAAATGTCTAAGGTTTCCAATGACGAAAATCCTCAAACTGCAATATTTTTATTTCTTTGAAATACCTTATAACTTAAAAAACTTAAAGTCTAAGAATATTTGTCATTCGAAATCTTATACATTTTCCTTATTTATCGATAAATCATTCATAGTATTTCTTGCGTTAGCAAAACAGCAAAGTGTGTATTTTAGTGCTCCCCTTAAATTCGTTTCTGAGCTCCCTTACTGCTGCATTGGAATAAAAAAAAACGTTACGAAATTATTCATCGACCCATTGTTTGGCAGAAAGATACATTTTGTAATTATTATGAATAATACAAATGCCTATTTCTTTTTGAAAGGACTTTGCCCTTGTTGGTGGGGCCTACCCTAAAAGGCTCTGTCATTCTTCTTTATTTAAGGATAGAGACTAGAGACCCTGTGGCAGTTTCCAGAGTCGGAGTACCTGTCAGGCAGGTCTATTTGTCAAGTGCTTCTCTACTTATATTATTATAGTAACAATCTGATTTTATGTCATGAATACAACACAAAAAATAACATTAAAACTCCTCTCCGCCATGTTTTACATCTTCATAATTCTCATTTTGATCTGGAGTGTAGACAATAGATTTAATGCATTTAAGTAAGTACCACTCTTAAATGTAAAAACTTTGCTGGTAAACGGTATAACATCCTTACTAGAAAAATAAGAATTTTTATCACCTAACAAAACTGGGCAACATAAAAAATACTCTTCAATTCATCTCTTTTAATCAAAGGTAGCAGTCCACAATGGAGTGCTGATACCAACCCTGATGTATGGCAGTGAGGCATGAAACAGGCAGATGAAGGATGAAAGTAGACTGAATGCTGTAGAAATGAGATCTCTGAGACGAATGTGTGGTAAAACCATGTATGATCGTGTGAAAAATGTTGAGATTCGTAAAGAATGCAAGGCTGATGTAAGCGTAGTGAGCAAGATTAAGAAAGAGACGCTTAGATGGTTTGGGCATGTAGAGCGAATGAACGAAGAAAGGAGTGTAAGGTGAATATATGACGCGAATGTGATTGGAAGAAGGAGCCGGGGACGACCGAGGAAGACATGGCACGAACAAGTGAATCAAATACTTGTGTCGGGCCATGTCAGAAATCGGAATAACAGAAGAGAATCTATGAGACGTTGTATGAAAATGAATGAAGCAAGAAGTGTATGCCAAGATTGAGTTGTTTGGCGGTCCGTCCTCTCTGCCTACCCCTGCGGGGAAACGGCGTGATGGTTAGTTAGTTAGTTATTTCCAAACCTTTATAATATTACTCCGTATAATTTAGAATTTGAACTGTCGTAGTTCATTTGCTGTATTTTTATACAGTTTATATTATTCTTCTACTCAAAATACTTTTGGATATGCTTATTTTCGCTGTCTATTATTTATTAAAAAAATGGATTACCGTTCAAACGAAACTATTCTATGTTAAACGTGAACACATCATCACCCTGCTCAGGCAAGGCTAAAAAACATTATTATTTATTTTCCGGCGCAATTTCTTCCTCGTCATCGATGTACTTCTTGGCACACATCGCTATTTATTAAGGCATCCGTCGTGACTCTCATTTATAATTGTCTTCTACTTTATCTTGCGAAGGAAAATTTATCTCAAACTGTCAGAAAATCTCATGTTTTTAACGAAAAAATCTCTTGTGTTTATATAAATTGGCAAGAAGGAACGTAAAATATGTTCCAGAGCAGCGGTCGCCAAACGTTAGGACCTCGCGGATCACTAAATTCATAATTTGTTAAGTGTTAAAAATGATAAAATTACACATAAAATGCACCTAGTTAATAAAATAAAACTATTCATTTTAACCAAATTGGAAATGCTTTATTAATATAAAATAAAAATGTAAAATAATTACATTAAGCTTTTAGCATTATACATTTCTAGTTTGATGGATGTTTCAGGATGCTTGATACAAGATTATGTATATTTGACTCTAATGATGTTACTGCAAGACGGAGAACTGTACTTATTTCAATCCGATATCGGTACCGTATTTTGCTTGCTGTATCATAAGGCCTTTTCGCATAAATAAGCTGTGGAGAATCGAATCAGAATTTTCATCGCCTTTTCACTAAGCAAAGGGTATTCACTTTTTATTGATAGCCAAAACTGAGGTCTTGATAAAGATTAATGAAATTCAGATTTGAGAATGTCGTGGGATTAAAGGCCGATGGGGCTTTATTTTAGATTCGTGCTTTGATAATGACTTTGTTGTACTGATAAACCACGCCATTTCTGGACTGGGCAACTGATATGAATTGTGCCTGCACATGGTTTTTCCTTGTGTCTTTTGAGATTGAGATGATTGCACTTTGCATCGTTCATCCGCGCTCCACTTTGTCGACCGCTGTTACAGAGAACATTCTTACATATAATCATGTACATGTACTTGTTCGCATATTTTGTTTATCTATGTTAAGTTTAGTATGTACATGTAGGTCCTCATTTTCCCGTATGTTACAGCTCCGCACATCGAGTTCATAATCTCGTTAGGGAACTTGGATACTTGCCAGAAGTTGGTTGAAAATGATGCAAAAGCAACCAAACTCATCAAATTGAAACCTTCCAAGAAAATCAATCACCACACCGTCAAATTCTCTCTCACGTATTTTATTTTGTTTTTACTATCTTGAGCAAAATATTGGTGTACAAATTTTCAGGCTAGAAATCAATGGTTTATGTCTAAAAGAATTTAAAAATGCTGTCAATGTTTTTTCTGGACTTACGAAATTCAGTAATTCTTTTCCAATATTCACCGTTCAACTTAAATGATAAGTTTTGAGTTTTAAACTAACGTTTTTCACCCTCGGTCTAATTTGAAGTGTTGAAAGTCAGGACTAAAAATTGCCCCAGCATCACTTTGCAGATTGCTAACTCAAGCAATACCACAAATGATTTATCTGCAAATTCTAAACGGGTAGTTAGGGAAATGTATAAGGTTTCTAAAGGCCAAACTCCTCAAACTGTAATCTTTAAATTCTATGAAATACATCCCAAAATGTTTGAAAATAGGTGCAGTGTAAGTAATTTTGAACGTTTTACCTAAAATTACAGTAAGCACATATTTCATATAGAATTAAAAGATTACAGTTTTAGGATTATTGTCTATTGAAACCCTTAACATTTTCCTAATTACCCGCATAGAATTTAGATATAAATTAATGGTTGTTTTTCTTGAGTTAGCAACCTGCAAAGTGTGTATTTTTGGGTGTTGACCCTTAAGTAGAGTTTAAGGGAATTCGGATCAGATGACGTCATATAGTTGTCAATCTCTCCGCATTGGCGTTCCGATCGGGATAAGATGACGTCGAAGCCAAACCGATGCGTTTAGATCTATTGGATTTTTAATAATTTTTGAATGAGCATATTATATAGGATCAATAAAACTAATCTACATATTGTCTATGGTCGACGTTTGTTGAACAGATTAACCGATTACTTTATCGAATGAAAACGTAATGTTATAAAAAATCTATGTATTTGTTTCTTGATTTCAATTAAAATAACAATCAGAACTCTCAGATTTACAAACCTCGACAATATCAACTGTTTTTGTCTTAGACATGTAATTTAATATTATTTTTCCCCGGCTCAGCTAGGTTTCTTTATGTTGATCCCGGCATATAAAAACTTTTTTTACTATGATCCTATTACGCTACGTAGGTACTTGCATTGTTAGCCCGCAGCGCAGGATAATAAAAAGGTGTTTTGATAACAGGCTTGAAGGAAAGTGACAGGAATTTTTCTGTGATAGAAAAATTTCACCCTTGCTTTTGTGTTCGCCTGGCGTAAAATTTTCAAAATATCTCCGAATAAAGAGAAGCTCATTTGTAGTAAATGGTTCTGGAGAACATTCTCTGTGGCAGTTTCTTGAAAATTTCTAACAAATGTTTCTACGTGCGAGAGAGTGTCTGTGACGTCATGCGGATATTCGCGAGTAAATTAATTCCGGTTTTCTACGGAGATTTTTATGTGTTGATATTAAATATGGACCTGTTTTAGTTTTGGCGACAATGTAGCTTAATTTAACGTATAATTTTTGGTAATTGCGCTTTAAAAATCTATTATTAATAACGGAGATATTCATGAGCAAACCGATAATCTACCAACAGTCAGTACAGAAATTACAATTATTATTTTTAATTTTTTATCAACGGACCGTTGTTAAATTATTTAAAATTTAATGTAAATCAAATTTAATAATGTTATTTGCAAGTATATTTAGTTTTTATTATTGTGACAGCTGTTTCGGCGTTTAAGGCCATTTTAAAACTATATACAGTTTGAAAATGGCTATGAACGCCGAAACAGCTGTCACAATAATAAAAACTAAAAATACTTACAGAACTAAATAATAACATTATTAATTTTGATTTACATAAAATTTTAAAAAAATTGAGTTCTACGAATTAAACACAAAAACAATTAATATTGTTAAATTACACAAAATACACAACACGAAATGAGAAAAACAATAACTACAAAAAAGAACAGCACATACATAATACACGAATGAAGCAATGACAAAAATATGCATTTGTGAGAACATTCAAGTCAAAGCCTGAACAATATTTTGGTATAGTCCATGATGTTAGACATATTCAATGATATTCAAGTTTATTATCGTAAAGACTGACAAAAATCTTTTAGACTGATACCAATAATTTCAAGACTCTGGCTTGAGTTAACAAGAATGACACCGTTGTTACACCGGATTTTCCTTATTTGTTAATCTGTTTGTACCTAACTTCACATTTAAGCATTTTTAGAATCCATATTGTCAAATGCAACCGCTCTGTAAAATTGCTGGGCTTCCAAATGCAATTGATATTCATGCCAGAATACATACAAAATCAAGGCGTCGAAAATTGTTATCCGCTAAAAAAAACTCGTAGCGTGAATGAAGCTTATTTATTAAAAAAATATAAACATATTGGTATTTAAATTGTTAGGTAAAAAAAAAAAAACAAAAAATGGAATAATGTTTCTTATTGGCGCTCTTAAAATTTTTTTGTTGGTGGTAGAAACACAAGGAAAATTCAAGTAAATAGTTTCTGTCGCCCTTTGGTCGGATTCTACATTATACAAGAGGGCAGTTAAGAGATAAACTGATAAGTGTGTTGTTAGCATGTTCGTGTGTCCGAAGTAAGTCATTTTTTTCCTTACTTGACATTAATAAAAAATTTAAACGAAATTATTTCTTGAACGGACGATCAATTTCATTGGCCTGTCTGAGGTCTGGGAGTATGAATGTCGTATTGGCGACAGCCGTTTTCTATCAAAACAGTACAGATCATATCCGTTCAGTGATAATAGGGCATTTGCACGAACGAATAAAACTGTTGAAAAAGTGTGGAATAATCAAAGTTTATCTTTTGACTAAAAATCTTTCATTTAAAAATTTCAATACAAATTACCCATTTTAAAAACGGATCTAAAATGGCTGAAAACCCAAAAATTTCTTCGTGTAGTAAATATTATGTATACGTAGGCTCCAAAAACTGACTAGAAATACAATAGAGAAGTGCCTTCCATGTCGTTTTGAAAGAAAACCACTGTAGCCACTGATTTAGTACCCTTTGGTTACAGTCACGAGAGAGCCAATGAAAATACATTTTTTTATACTAGCTCTGTCTCTGTACACTTCCTGTATTGTATATCGCCTTCCTATTTAATTGAAATGAAATGAAGACGAAATAATTCGTTGTACATGAAATTTAAGAAAATAATGATCAGACTTTTGAATCACGAAAGACGTCCATGTCGTGTTTCTTGTGTTTTTATTTATTCTATGGATCCAAACAATACTTGTATCTAGTATCGCAATTGCGAAGACATTCGAAAAGATTGTGATCAAATCTCAAGCGAACAACTTACTCTGACATCTGTCACAGCCCATTCGGCGAGAAAATATAGTTTTCTGGACATTTTGTGAAATTTAAACCAATCTACATTTTAGAGATTTCTGCAGTTCAGACATAACTAGCTCTTATATAATTTTTTTTCTATTGTTGTCTCCCTCTAATATTTTGTTCTCCTTTCACTTTCTTTTGTACTATCTCTATTTCACTCAATTGTATTCTGTAACTATGTATTATTATTTATTTAATGTATTTGCCCTGACGAAGTTTGAGTTAAGCGAAACCGGTTGGCGAAAAACGAAATACATTCGTGATTCATAACAAAGTGTTTGTTTTATTTAATATGATGTCAAACCACGAAGTGATTGCTTCTTATGAAAAAATTAAATATGTGGTGGGTATCAAAATATAGAGTTGTAAGGTGTTTTATTAGTTTTAATTTATTGATGTAGCTCTTTTCGGTGGGTTCCGAAATTGTACTAGAAAAAAATAAAATGAAGAAATAGAAGAAAGAAAGGAAAATCTCCGTACATCGGGAATTAATGCAAAAAGTAGCTAAAATTTAAATACGTAACCGGAATCGCAGTGACAGTGACACCCATCCGTTTCAGATATCAGCCACCTCTAGCAAGGTTGACGCTGGTATGTCTATGGCTGGCGCGCTGTCAAATACAATTATAATTTTTGATAGGAAATAATCACTTTATTGTTAGAGTTAATTTGATTTGAATGCAAATATTTCTTTTAGCACCACTTTATTGAATACATAAACCGACCGGTTTCGGCTCAGTCTCTGAACCTTCTTCAGGCTTGATGGGGAGGGGGTGGCGTAATCGGTACTTACTGCACAAGGTCGGGAATATGGTGGAACCGACCCCGGAAATCTGTTGGTGTGTCAGTGATATAAATTGCAAACACGAATCGGAGAATCAGTTATTTTGATTGATCATTTTCTATTAAAATAATTTCCACGTATTTTTCTATCGGATCCACCACCTCCATTTACGTGGTGTGTATATCCCGTTCATTCCCTACCGCAAATAATACTCGTATTGGCAATCAATCATTTAGCGTCGGAGATGGAGGAACATTACACCGAATACTCATTGAATTTTCATGGAATTTGTGAATTTTTTAAATATTTTACCTTAAATTTATAAACTCACTAGCTGACCCGGCGTTGCTCGGGGTTATGAATGGTTTGGAGTAAATTTTTGAGGTTGTGATTTCTAGTAAGCTGGGTGTACTTTTAAAGTGAAAATATTACTTAACAATATAGTTGTTAAGTAATATTGTTATAACTACCCCTACCCCTGCCCCAAGATTCAGTTTACTTTTATCCTTCCTCTGCTAGTTCTATACCTCACTGTCATACATCAGGGTTGGAATGAGTACTCCATTGTGGACTGCTAACTTCACTTCTTTTTTAAGGAATTTTATGCGTTAACCCTGCATTTGATATCATTACCAGCCTTTTCGTCTCTGTTCAACATACTACCCAAAAACACAAATTTGTCCAGAAAATTTAAAAAAAAATTAAACAATGAACTTACTTTTTGAAACGTCGTTAAATTTTTAAAATAAAAGAACACCAGGTCCAATGTTCAAACTTATCGTGACTGTAGAATAGAACTTAAAATTTGAACGGTAACTGAGCCGAATAAAACGGTTCATTTTTTATCAATACGTTTCATTATTTTATCTTAAATTCATTATTTGCGATCTCCTGTGATTTCGGAGGTGAAGTTGAAGTACACCACATTGTTACTATTTAACACATACATTATATGGTATTTAATTCGACCCCGTAACCATTCCAGCGGTAAAATAATGCGTAATAATGAAACTAACAAACATACATAAATGCTCCAAATTTATACATTAAAACGACATCCATTAATATCAAAACTACATTAGAAATTCCCTCCATTAAAATATATTAATAATATGGCAGAAATTTATATAAAATACTATGTGATGAAATATAAAATTTATTATAATTTCTGATCTTAAATTCATTATTTGCGATCTCCTGTGATTTCGGAGGTGAAGTTGAAGTACACCACATTGTTACTATTGAACACATACATTATATGGTATTTAATTCGACCCCGTAACAATTCCAGCGGTAAAATAATGCGTAATAATGAAACTAACAAACATACATAAATGCTCCAAATTTATACATTAAAACGACATCCATTAATATAAAAACTACATTAGAAATTCCCTCCATTAAAATATATTAATAATATGGCAGAAATTTATATAAAATATTATGTGATGAAATATAAAATTTATTATAATTTCTGTTCCTTTGTTCCGGGCAACACAAAATTTTAATTCTATGAACTTCGAGAAGCAATTAATTGTTTTCGTGTTTAATTCGTAGAACTCCATTTATTATTTTTTTAATTTAATGTAAATCGAATTTAATAATTTATTATTAAGTTCTGCAAGTATTATAAAAATCATTATTTTTTTTAAAACCCCTCTAATTGAAAAGGAATGGGAGTAAATAAAATCATATAAATAACTCGTCACAATGTGGATTCACCACAGTTTGAAAATGGCCTTAAACGCCGAAACAGCTGTCACAATAATAAAAACTAAAAATACTCGCAGACCTTATTAATAATATTATTAGATTTGATTTACATTAAATTTAAAAAAAAACGATAAGCAAGCTTCAACGTATGACCGGATACCGTTTTACACGGCAATATTTCTAACTGCGTGGCTCTGATAAAGTCAGCAGCAATTCCAAGTACTTCTGAACACCTTTGAGGTTTTTTCTAATAAACTGAACATTACTTGAAGAAAATATCTAGTCGCACCTGCCGTACATGTAACAGTCCTCGGTTCGAACCGAATAAAATTCAAATTCAAATCATATCTGATATGATAAACTTGCATAACTATCGCACAAGAGTCCCAACTACCCGAAATCATTGAGACAATGGTATCCACAATGTGGGGTATGATGTGAGGCTGAAGGATGCGGGAAGCTCAAGGAGATGGGAAAGATGAAGGTTGGAAAATACCTAGCTATTCAGATCTGGTCACCAAGCACGGCTAATGCTATTTCAATCAACGCAACATATTGATTCTAAATGTATAAATTTTTAAAAAATTCTTAAAGTAACATTCCCGGGTTACCCGACAATATTTGAAAATCTCCAGCTACCATAATTAAAAGCGAAAGATTACGTATTACGAGGAGGACTTAGCCAGCCGAAGAATTGAACCCAAGATGCCTGGGTGGGAAGCCGACGGATTTACCTCCTGTAGTTTGATATAGGTTAAGCTAAGAGTATCAGATGGCATATCATGTTTACCTTATAAAACACATTACGGGTAACGTGATCGGTTGAACTGATATATAATCATACAAAATGCGTCAATTTATAAAGTATTATCCATAGAATAATGAATAAACACTAGACATAGTGTTGGCTGGTGATATTTGAGGGTTAAGGTTGAAATTTTCGACGTAATTGAGTTGTATTCGAAAATGATCTTTTTCCAAAAAATGATTTTTCGTATGAAGATTTTTCAGCAAATCGGTGCAGCGCATCGACAAACTGAAAATTCCTGAAAATCTTAGTACAAAAAAATCCAGTTTTAGAAAAAAAAATAAAAAATTCGGCTACAACAACACGTTTTACAACTACTACCTCCGTTTTCTTTAATTTTCGCACTGTAGCACCCTCAAAAGTTACGACTGAGATGCCATTGACTACAAGTGCCTTCCATGTAAATTAAAATGGAAGCCCGTGTGCCTTTAACGTAGTATCTTTTGGTTCTAGCCCCGAGAGAGCCAATGAAAATATAGCAAATACAGCGTCATATCTCTCTTACACAGCCTGCATTGAATATTGCCATTACATTTGATCGAAATTAAATGACGATATATTTATTTCTAAGGCCCGAATGGACAGACTTTTAGATCACGAAACACGCCCAGATCGCATTTCTTGTGTTATTATTTTTTCTATGGTATTATCTACATTCTATTTGCCTGTTATGGTAAAATAATGAAGTTGTTTACCGACTTAACGCAGCATTCTAGAATAACCGATCAAAGAATGTTTACCTTTTAAGCAACTATAAGTATTGATGTAAGTACATTTCTATGAATATACATAGATTGGTATCTACAGTTTCTTACTTTAATGGTTAGTACGAACACAAATAATAATAAATAATTAACTATTGTAAGAAAATTAAGATGCGAAGTGGAAAAACGCGATGGTCTCATTTAAAAAAAATTTAATGTAAATCAAATTTAATAATGTTATTATTAAGTTCTGCAAGTATTTTTAGTTTGTATTATTGTGACAGATGTTTCAGCGTTTAAGGCCATTTTCAAACTGTGGTTATTATGATTTTATTTACTCTCACTCCTTTTCAATTTGGACGGGTAGTGATTTATTATCCGTAAAACCTCGCAGAACTTAATACTTGCAGAACTTAATAATAACATTATTAAATTTGATTTATATTAAATTAAAAAAATAAATAAATAGAGTTCTACGAATTAAACACAAAAACAATTAATATGGTCTCATTTAGTAGAAAAATATGGTCTCATTTAGTAGGAAAATATAAATACATAATAAATAAAATAGTTTTATTTTAGTAAAGAACATTTGTAGTAAAAAGCAAATGCGAACGGAGTAGTGAGAGTTAAGGGCGTTTTAACCCTTTATAAGTTGTTGGGGCCTGATTCCGGTTATTTTAAGGATAAGGCATAGTCCTTATCCTTAGCCTTGAGGACTTTTTGCTTTACTGCGCGGTTTCGGTTTTCTCGGATGACAGCTGTCATTTAGCTAATAAAATTCTTTAAAAATATCGATATTTGCGTAGTTTTAACAAAAGAAAAACTCAATATTATCGTAAGCATTGACTTAAAATATTATTAGTGACTAATTTGTCCCATAATAATGCTATTAAATGAACCGAATTAACGAAGTTGAGTTTGTAAAGTACCTATGCCAAACGCCCGAAATGTCAGATAAAAGGAATTAAAATTCTAAAAATTATAATAAACTACAAGTGTAAGTAATAATAAACCACCTATAATTTTTAATAATACTGCGATAATTAATTGGTAGGCATCTATAAAAGCCGCCTCCTAACACATCACGTTGATGGTCGTAAGCCGTTCACGATTTTTGTCACAATTTTGAAAAGGGTTTGCTAACGACCTTACCGAAACTATCAACTAAAACTAAAGCAATTTATAGAAGTATCTTGCAGTTCCATAAAGGTGAGCCTTCGTCAGCGAAGCTTTAAGGGCTGCGAAGCTATCGGCGCTAATGGCTGGTGGGGATTCGTAACTATTTGATATTTTATCAGTACATAATAACTTCGATAATTAGGATAATAAAAGGGAGGCTGCGATAATGCATATTTGAACTTACACATCACTATATGTTTTACTATGACGCTTCAGTGTAGATTTCAACAATCTAGTTTTACTTGCTGAATAGTTGAAAAGTATGAAACAAACAATATGCTTTTTTTTATTTTTTATATGAATACCTCACAAGAGTCCCAACTGCTCCCAACCGTCTGGAGCCAGTGAGACTATGGCATTCCCAATTGGGGAATGTTGTGAGGCTGAAGGTATTGGGGAGGGGAAGGAGAAGGGGAAGAGGAAGGTTGGGAATACCTGGCTATTCAGATCTGGTCACCAAACACGGCTAAAAGCCATTTCAAGCAACGTTTCAATTCTGAATGGTGGTCTTTCACCAGGGCGATACTGAGAGTATCTTCCACTCTGGAACATGCTCAAATATACTATATATTATTTTTAAATTAATTAATTGTAAAACAACACAAATTAATTAAATAAAATGCTGTCTTATCTTTGGTATGTTTTGACACTTAAATACGAGTACCTACATAATTTCAGTTTTTTTTTGGTATTGATCAATTGAATCATATAAAACAAACAATTTGGCGTCCTTTCTTATTTTTTTTTTATAGATTTACAGGTTATTTAAAAGCTCAAAAACTCATTACGGAAATGAAGGTTCTTTTCCCCATCTCCTTCCCATCCCCACGGCTTCACAACATACCCCAATTAAAACTATAGTTTCTCCACATTTGGACGATTGCTCTACGATATTATATTTGGCCAATGAATGAAATCTAAACAAGCCGGCAATTATAATTTCATCAAACGATTGGTAACTTTGTGGCGTCATTATTAATTAAATAATTAAAAATGTACTTTGTTAAATATAAATATAAATAATAATTGTTTGACATAAATAAAGGTTAAAAAAATTTACATACAAATACAACCGGTTTACAATTAGATAAATTTGAAATTTTAGAAATAAGAAAAAGTATTAATAGCGAATTAAATTTAATAAATAATCAAATATTTTTTTAAAAATAGCTATCTTTTAAATTTATTTTCATATTAATATTAATAATAATAATATATTTTTATTTTAATTTCTAATACAAATTATTCAATGTTTAATAATTATTTAGTTATGTGAATTTTTGATCAATTACTTACCTATTTTAATTCATTTTTGTTTATGCTTATATTTTGTATATTTTTTAATTATTGTTCTAATTTTTATTATTTGTCTATAGTTGAAATTATTTTTTAGTATTCATATATTCCTGAGGATGATAGCATTGCTATCGGAACATGTAGATATATTTATTTATTTTTATAAAATTGGTGTAAACAAAGTACATTTTTAATTATTTAAGCTAGCAATTATTTAAAACAGAGCTCTGAGATGTATTCTAAAGGAAAGGTAAATATAAAAGACTCAACCAAATGAGAGGAGAGCTTGATTGGATTCCTATAACAAAAAGACTGCTATGGAATGTGTTAATTTTTATACATACAATTCTGAATAACCAAATGCCAAAATATCTTATGAATGAAATTGTTTTTAATAAAAATGTACATAATTATGAAACCAGGAATTCAAATAGAATTAGATAACCGGATATGCGAAAAACAGAATCACAGAACTGATTAATGTATAGAGGACTGAAAATGTATGATGAGATGCTTCAAAGTCTGAGGAATGAATGTATTTAAAAATAATTGTTATACTTACTGTAAAACTATAATTATTTAAACAATGAAATGTACCCATGTACGTATTACATAAAATGTTATATGAATTACGTCAATAAATAATGAGAAATAAATATTGGGGATGTCATAGTCCCACTGGTTCCCGGACAGTCCGGCAGTTGGGACTCGTGTGTCATTCACAAAACTACGTTAGAACTAGATGATAATTTTGTTTAGAGTTTAATTTTGTACCCTGATGATGCTTATGTTAAGCGAAACCGGTCGGTCCTAATAAAATTAAATAAAATTCTCGTGGTTATAAACGAAGATATAGTTTTATTTTTATTAGATAATAATTTGTAATGGAGATATAAATAAACAATACGTTTTCATATGAGATACTTTTGGACCATTTTTTTGTAATATATTTAACCTTAATAAACATGTACATAAAGACAATATTACAAGGATGTGTTTTGTTTTTAGGTCGGCGAGTTCCCACAGCTTCTCTGCCTGCCCTGACAGAGGTGTTGAGTACTGTTAGAGCTGCTTGGACTTCCCCTATATCCCTCGTCACACGAGCATATCGGTGAGTTTTATATCAACTTTTTAAATTATTGAAATGAACGCATACATTATTTTTTATTTAATTGAAGTAATTCAGGTATATCCGAGACTCTATTCGGGTAGAACTTTGCGATCATCATAAGGATAGCACCCAATAATATGGGATTTAAAAATGGAGGATAATATTAACAAGTCTTGAACTTGAAGTATGATATCGGTGTAGATGGCGTAAATTGAACTGGTCTCATTAGCTAAATTTCTTAAGCGGTTACCCCGGATAGGTAGAGGTCCTGGGTTCGAGTCCCAGATGCGACTGAAATATTTTTTATTTTCTGTTGTTTTTTCGGTTTCGTGGTTCATTTGGGATGTGTTAATATTATCACTGATTAAATAATTGAAGTAAGCTGGGAAAACGTGCAGCTCTCCACTATATTCGTTCAGGGAATATTGCATGCAATATTATGCAAATTAAATTGGAACATTTCCCTGCAGGCTTCTGAGCGTCACAGTGAATATCGAATTATAATAAAACGGACTTTCACCCCGCGTTTTCGTGAAACGTCTCTAGAAAAAAAAAAATGTTTATCCAGCTGTAAAAGGTTCACTTTTTCAACAATTTCATCACTGAAACCGGCACAGTGAAACCTAATCTTCTGATAATCGATTTGTATAAAGAAATAAAAGTTTACTGAAAGCCTTTTTACGAAAACCGTTCTTTTTTGCAACGCTCTGCGTGTTGTAGGTAACGATATTTTGATGTAACCCAATCGAATAATGCTGATGAAATTTGTACCTGAATTTTTTATATTCTTTTTACTCGTGCCAGAAAACCTCATCCCTTCCTCCCTTGGAGCATTAACGTAGGATATGCACACATATAAATATCAAAAAATGAACCCAAACCGAACATATGGAAAAAAATACACGATGGTAAGCTCCAACGAGTCGTTTTCTCCCAAACGTTCACATATGTTTCGTAAAGACGCTTCTACATTTAGTTATAAATTACTCATTACCATAAAACCACCTTACTTACATGGCAATTATAAGTTTTGCAAAAGAAAGGTCTTAATAACATTACCTCTAGACGGTAATCACACTGTTCCCCTTTTCAAATCGTGACGATATTTCTGAATGCGTAGCACTGAAGGCTGCAGGAAAAGGTCACGTGACACCCATTTTGGCACCAGCTTTGGTTCACTACCGTCCACGCTTGTTTCACGTAATTTTGACTGCGGTTAGCAAATTACAAAACATTCATAAAAATAAGTTGACTCGAAATAAGCACCAACGAAACAAGAACACTCAACTTTGAATCGAAACATACGTCCTTTGTTTAAAAAAAAATCTCTTAGTTTTTATTCTCCTTACAAGATGACTATGTAACCGAGGGGTGACTTTGCATGTTTATCTCAAAAAAATTTCCTCGATCTTCGAAGACACAAAGCCTTTAAGATCGTAAACAAAACCATTTTATACGTCACAGCATCTTGATTTCTTCTGTCATTTTCTCATCCAGCGTTTTCCTCACCGATGCCTCTCAGTAAATGATTATATCTCCGTGTTTTGGCTCTGGTCGAGTCTCGCCCCATAAAGTGGATCGTAAAATGTTCCCAAACTTGTAAATTCCCGAAATGACTTATTTCCTCCGCTCGGGGCGATACTTTAATGCAGAGCCTTCATTAGGGGGTTAACGGGCGTAGGGCTTGTTCTACGTGCCACTTAACCGGCGAAATGTGATGTGCACTTCAACCAGAACCTTTTTATTGATGGGTATTTGAGATTTTATACATTTACACACCTTAACTAATGATAGTCTGATCTAGAAATGAAACTCTCCTACCATGATTTTATTTTGATTTTTGTTAACATAGACACGGTCTGCATAACTTCCTTAAGCACTCGTCTCTTACCTTTCTTTTTGTACACAGTTGACATGTCATTTAATTGATAACTGATCGTTTTTGTGTGGAATGATTTGCCGATTTTGTGTTTCCCAATTTTCATACGACATTTTCCGCAAGAGGAAGTTTCGTTTTCCACTTCCTTAAAAACAACTCTCCACATACCATTCCCTAAAAGTACATAGGTCCTGAGGAAAACTAAATAACAGCAAAGTCCCTTCACAGTCCATTTGACGGCCTCCATGGTCGAGGGGTAAGGCTCTCGACTACGAATCCGAAGGTCGCGGGTTCAAATCCCGGCGTGCGCAAGTAAATTTTATTTAATTAATTTGTGTTGTTTCACAATTAATTCATTTAAAAATAATATATAGTATATTTGCGCACGTTCCAGAGTGGAAGATACTCTCAGTATCGCCCTGGTGAAAGACCACCATTCAGAATTGAAACGTTGCTTGAAATGGCTTTTAGCCATGTTTGGTGACCAGGTCAGAATAGCCAGATATTCCCACCTCCCTCTTCTCCTTCTCCTTCCCCTCCCCAATACCTTCAGCCTCACAATATTCCTCAATTGGCAATGCAATAGTCTCACTGGCTCCAGACGGTTGGGGCCGTTGGGACTCATGTGAGGTATTCATATAAAAAAAGGGCATTCAAAATATGATAATACGGCTATGCGCTCACAGATGGCGTTAATTTAAATATTGTGGAAAAAAAACACTTTAACACGTACGAGTATATAAACATGGAGATGAATATCGTGGAAAATATTGAAGTTTCATATTTTGTAAAACAAACCTTTAAATATTTTGATCGTAGAACAGGGAAACCCGAACGAATACTAACTATCACTATATCACTACTCACTTCCGTTACTTCTATTACTTCAGAAACAACATTTGACCGCGCACCCCTATAAATTGAATCTCCTTAAAAACATCAATTATAGCGAAATGAGCCGCTGGCCGCGGATTTTGCATCAATGCTATAAGGCATACGGTTGCCTGGCTCGTATAGGGTTTGAACCACTGACGTCAGAATTAATAGACTTGCCCTAAGTATGATTTCAACGGCTGGAGGCAATGGTAACGTGACACCCATTTTGGCACCGTTTGGTGCCGTTCGCGTTTGTTTCGCGTGTTTTTGAGCTCGCCCCCGCGACTCTTACTTTGGTCTCTGCCCCTTGCATGTTAGGGCATCTCTATGTAATATTTGCTCTGTGGTTTGAACCGTTCACGAACACCTTAGATATAGATTGTTATAAAAAAATATTTTTAGTGTATTAAATCTAATACTAAGTTCACGACTATTAGAACTGTGTGCCCACGCAATAGTTCTGAGATTTGTCATCAGAGATCACTTCAGTGGCGTCCTCAGCCACCTCCGTAAACAATACATCACAAAATGTGTAGGTTCTTATTTCTGAATTAATAATTAGGTTCATTGTTTTGTGTAAATATACATGGTGCGTGCCAGATAGCTGTACGTCCTGATTTCTTGTTGCGATTTTTTATAATTAATTTGTTTACCATCGTTTGTACGCACCTCGAGCGTTGCCTATTTTGGCAGGTACAGGGAGTTAATTAGTTTCTTGAATTGTTACGATGAAATCCTTATTCATTGTTTACGTAATACCATATATGGTAAACGAAAATTGATATTGCTTCTCACGAATTGTTTTATAATTAATATTTACCCACGGTTCATTGAATCATTGCATTCATTGTACAGGCGTGCCGGAAAGGTAATTACTAACTTTCTCAGAATCTCGGAGTAAGTAATTAATTAATTCATAATAAGAAGTTCACCAGTTATATGCGTTGGAATAGTATGAAATCTTCTGTGTTATATTTTTCCAAAAAATAGATGGGTAGGTACGTCAAAAAGTTGAAAATCTAGAAACGTTCAATCGGTTTATTTTATTTTATTTATTCTTAAATTTAATTATGAAAACAAAAACATTAGCCACTCATCTCACTAGGACAGTCCTGTGTTGAGATGAGCGCCATTACAATTTAATAATAATCATTAAATAGAAGTAAATAACAATACATGAATAAAAATTTGTAAATATTAATAAGTAAATAAATAAATAATTAAAATTAGATAATAATAATTAAATAATAATAATTAAATAATAATAATAATTGACACGTATATTGTGGAAAAAAATAAAAATAACAAAGTTTTTCAGAAATATATCGATTTTTTTTTAGCAAAACCGTTAATCGAGACTTCATAATTTCGTTTAAAATTTTTTTTTTGTGCACAAGAGTCCCGATTGCTTTCTGCTAACCGGACCAAGTGAGAATATGGCGTTCCCAATTAGGGTATGTTGTTAGGCTGAAGGGTATGGTAAGGGGGGGGGGGGAGATGAGAAAGAGGAAGGTGAAGAAGTTCCTGGCTATTCAGATCTGGTCGTCAAACACGGCTAAAGCCATTTCAAGGAATGTTTCGATTCTGAATGTTGGTGTATCCACCAGGGCGATACTGAGAGTATCTACCACTCTGGAACGTGACCCATGTATCAACACTATATATTGTAGTAAATGCGGAATAACACGAGCTAAATAAATTAAATTTACTTGCGCAAGTCGGGATTTCAACTAACGACCTCCGGATTCGTAATCGACGACCTTACCTATCGACCACGGAGGCCGTCAGCATTTTACTCACTCCTAAACATTTTCATAATATTTTATGGAAACACAACACGAGAACCATATCATAGAAAAGCCAACGAATGAGATTGGATTCACTGATCTATTTTTTACATTACAGTAAAACATATTACCACCATGTGTTTTTATGATTCCCCTACACCTTCATCTCAGAATTATATATCTGGATCTCTGTCGGGTGAGCATTCTGACCAGATCAGTAAATATGAGATAATGTTTGCACCGCAAAGGCCTACCCTGTTTACTCCGCATCAGCGGTTTATAAAATATGTGCAGATATATACGCGGATATACATTCTATAACATTTTAACATTATATACAAATCATTACTTAGCTTCACAAACAATGTAATGTATTAAGGGAATTCATAATAATAATAATGTTTGTTTATTCAGCTGAACAGAGCTGTGAGTGCAATACTCTATCTGCCATATAAAAAGCACACATCTAAATAAATTACATGATATGGCTATAGAACATAAAATAAATAAAAAATAAAAAGGTGAACAAATTAATCACTGGCACTACGGTGACATAAGGGAAATTCTCCATCTCCAGCGACGGCCTGAACAAGAACGTTTTCCGATCTCCAGTAGCGTTGTCTCGTCCAGGCTAGTCTGTGATGTATCAAAGCAGCGAACCCACGCACCCTTCCCTCTGCGAAGCGCTGCATCGCCAAGGGAGGCCGAACAGCGCCCTGTAAGCGTGGTTATACTGTACTCTGAGTGTGTTAATGACGCCTTGTTTGAACGTTATCCATAGTTCGCTAGTGTAAAGCTAGATAAAGATGTACCCTACTTTCTACGCTAGCTTGGGCCCTGTTATAGCAACTAGTTCATTTTGGTTCGTGGTAATATAAAATAAGCTATTTTGTGTACATAAGTGTACTATAACTAATAAAACATTACCTACAATTATCGTGGTCTATTTAATATAAAAACAATGCAGGAATAAGTAAAATTTACGCGATCATTATGTATTATAATTTTAAACAGTAACAGATAAAGTAAAAACAAAATATAGGAATAAATTTAAATAAATTTTGGCGAAGGTTTGGATGAGATTTTCAGCAGCCAAAAGATTACTCATTAATAGTTTTTATTTTAATCTAGAATTATTTTATATAGCAGTTTGTTCAATAGGAAATTCCTTGCGTAAAATTTCCCAAGAAAATGCGCGCACACGATTGGTTAATCGATTTGCTTTATTTCACAACGTTAATAAAAATCGGTGTACATGAGAATGAACAGGCGATGTAATAATTTGGGTTTAGCAAACATGCTATTGTAATCCTCCCGGGAAACACATTACTCATTACCGGTATCCCCACCCCCAGGCTAAATTCTATAGTGAATCGAGGCTTTCTCCAAAAATAAATTTCGGTTGGTATAACGGCGTTTTATGATCAAGTATCAAACAGATATTAAAACTGAAATGTTGAAATCGTTTATGTAGTAAAGCAGAGATAAACTCAAGTAATACACACACTTCTTCTACACACTTCCTCTTGTGCTTTTATACCATTATTTATATGCCTGTATTATGTAATTCCGCTCTCCTCTAATTCTAACATTTGAATAGACAATGGATAATGAAAAGAAAGCTTTTCTTATTTTTTTAAATAGTCAACTTTATGCAAAATTGTTTCTAGTAACCATAGAATAAAGAAGAAATGCCATGTGGGCGTTTTTCGTGATCCAAAAATCTGGCCAAACGGGTCTTAAAAGATGGCACTCAAATTAACACACTCTGTAGTCTGCTAACGCAAGAAATACTACGAATGATTTATCTATAAACTATACACTGCCAGTTAAAAAAATATCCAGGGTTTCCAATGAGAAAAGTTTCTAGACTGTAAAGCGCTAGAAAATGCCTTTTCAAAATGCACATATTTCTGACATTTTGGTATATATTTCATAGGATTTTCGTCATAGAAACCTTAGATATTTTCCTAACTTCTTGTATAGAATTTAAAGATTAATTATTTGTTGTATTGCTTGCGTCAGCAACATGAAAAAGGGATGTTTAGCGCCTTATTTGGGTGCTTGTCCTACAGAACAGAGCTTCATCATCATTTTTAAATTCAAATGGGATGGCGATATATGATGTCAGGCAAGCATAAGAGATAGAAAGCGCATTCTAAATGGGATAGAGCCAAAAGGTATTAAGTCTGTGGCGACATTGGTTTCCATTCAAATCTACATGGAAGGCATTTCTAGTGTATATTATTTATTCTGTGGTAATAGTGTATTCTATAACAAGTCTTTTTACTTTAAGATTTCAGAAAATGAAAAGAGGTAAAATCAAATCGTTCGCCTCCGAGCAGAACACATTAATAATGGGAGCCCTAGTGGAAAACCGCAATATGTTTAGTTAGTTAGGGTGTGGACCCAGCGCGTTAAATGCCGTATATTAAATTATCACGTACCTAAGTCAATATCATCTTTACATAGTCACAATTCAGATCAGTGATGCACAACCCGCGGCCCACGAGCGCATTTCGTACGGCCCACTTGACCAAATAAAATATCAACAAGTTTGCGTTAAAATTATTCTGTACAAATGGTTTCTGTTTCGTTTTCCACAAAAGTTTAGAGGCAAACTTTGGTATGTCATCAAAGTTTTGAGTCAGCCACTCAAAATAACAACACCTTTGTAACATATTCTTAAAACGATAGAATTTTGTGGTTTAACCTTAAATGTAGAATAGCGGCTTTTTGTTGTTAGGATCTATATTTGATGCGTTTAAAAACATTTTGCTTGAAAATATACTAAAAAATGGGTTCTGTTTTATAAGAGTACGCTTCCAAATGTTTCTGAAAACTTACGAGTATAAGTAACAGAAGACATGTTGAAATTTTTTATTTAGTAGAGTTTGATTTGTTGTTTTACAAAATACGAAAGGTATCGCGAAAAACTCTTGTCTGTCTTTTAAATCAGCTGCCTAAAATTATAAGTTTTTTTCATGCTTTTTAATATTTCACAATGACAAAAACCGAGAGCGTTGTTTTGGTATGGCCTTGGAGATTTCACGATGAAAATTTTCACCTGCGACGCTTTGTTTGTGCTTTTTATGATAAATGTGGAAGATACTCTCGGTATCGCCATGGTGAAAGACCACCATTCAGAATTGAAACGTTACTTGAAATGTCTTTTAGCTGTGTTTGGTGACCAGATCTGAATATCCAGGTATTTCCCCACCTTCCTATTCCCCTTCTCCTTCCCCCCCTAATACTTTCAGCCTCACAACATTCCCAAATGGGTATGCCATTGTCTCACTGGCTCCAGACGGTTGGGAGCAGCTGGGACTCTTGTGCGGTATTCATGTAAAAAAATATATGTAATTTAAAAAGTTGCTGTTTTAGCAGGATAGCGATGTCAAAATGTACGTACCCTACCCATTGCGGCCCGTAAACAAATTGAAAATGGAAAAATTGATCCGCCGGCTAAAAAGGTTGTGCATCACTAATATAGTCAAACATTGTAGGTGAAAATGTAGTAGTCATAGAAAGCAGTCTGTTGATTGATAGGTAGTTAATTATACAGAATCCAGAATGCCAATCCATCTTCAATCATCGGAGAACGAATTATCGACCTCGTCATATAAACTTTAAAATTAAAATTAAAGTTTGTTATCTCGACGTCTAAAGTTAGAGATTTTTTTTATATATCTTTGAATATTGCACATTATTTGAGCATGGCAATTAGTTTCGGGCTCGGACTCGTGCCTTCACCTGGTTTTTATACTGCCCCGCTATAAACTCTAGTTAAGTGGTGTATACCGAGATATAAACTACAGGTAGTTTGGCATGGCTGGTAAATAATAAAAATAAGTGCTCAGTAAAACAGAAAAGAATTTAGGCCTTTGAACTTTGTGTATTTCTTCGCATGTTGTGAATTCCCCGGACATAACGAATAGGTTACAGTCACGATAAGAATGTCCATAGACAGGAAAAATAGCAACGAAATAAATAAAAATGAAACGCTAACTGGAGTGCTCTTCGCCAGCCATGAGAAGAAATGAATTGTAAACTTCAACTGATTATAAACATATTTTCATATGATGCGGTAACTTTACGATGTGATATCGTAATTTTAAAATAAAACAATTACTTTGCTTACATCACTTTTATTTTTTATACTTATTGCCGACCGGCTTTCTTTACTACCGTACTCTCTTCAAGACAATATAACTAGACTATGCCGACCGAGCCCCTCGACGAAGGAAGGGGGGGGGGGGACATTTTTAGTATCGGGTTTTCATTTAAATTGATATAATTATTTTTACTAATCTTGTTTTTGGCTTTCCTTATATCTAATGCTTCTAAATTATCTAGTCTAATACCTATTCCATTTTTATGCAGTTAACCTAATGCCTGTAAAAGACGGTTGGCAAATTTCGAGAACCCATAATTATTAAGACATCTTAAGTGCTCTTTTACACGGATATTAATGTGACGCGACTCAATCCGTGGGGCAATCGTCGCATTCAATATAATTGATTATAAATACCTACAGGAAAAATATCCGTTACTAAATTTTTACTGGCGCCTCTTGGCTGAGGAATCTCTGAAAACAGTTTGACAGAATAACATCGCTATTCCTGCCTGCATTGTCAAGGGTTCAGGTGTTTTTAAATTCGTTCAAATTCTTAGGTACAGTTCTGTCATGCTGCGGTATCTAGGGGGGTTCCGGAAATCTTTGTTAAAAGTAATGCCAGCGATGCGCGCCTGTTTCGCGCAATTTTTATTTATTACTAGCTGATGTGTACCCGGCCTTCACGGGATTTTATTTTATTTTTAAATAAAGTGTTATGAATTTGTAAATTCTTGCTTGTCGTTTGTGTGCCATAATTGATTTGACAGCGAAAGCAACTATCTCTAAACAAAGAAATTATTTGAAAATTTTATTTCATTCCAAACGTTTATTTTTCAAAACATATTTAAATAATAGAGTTCTTATGTAGGTACCTACTTGTGTTTTACATTTTGAAAATACTCTACCCAAACAAACCTTCTTCTTTTGAATATGCAATCTGCGGTTAACCAAAGTGTTATATCTATGGGCTGACTTAAATAAAACATGGCGGGTTCAATGTTTTTCATACTAATTTTAAAACGTTATAGCAACAGTTTTACATATTGGATTTCATTCAAACTACTTTCTAGACCTTCCCGACACTAATAAAACAAACTGTGCTATTTTCAGCGAAACCGGTAGAGTAATTTTCGAGAATATCGAGAACAAACAAACAAACTTACATTGATTTTTATATATATAGAAAGGCTAAAATACCTAAACTCAGTGAACGTTTGTGTAATCAAAAGGTATACCAATTGTTGCTGGAGATTTTGAAATTATCTTTGTTTTTGTTTGTAATTATTATAAAAGATAGACCTCGAAATATGAGTGAATTTTGGAAAATAATTTGTGAATAATAATAATAAAGGCCAACGAAATTCTGAATTCTTGAGAAAATTAGTACACATCAACACAGACATAACCACAAGAAGAAGAAATGAAATAAGACTTAATTTTCGAAAGAAAACAAAATCGCAAAACTCATTACTATTATATTATAGAGCGGTGAAGATCTTCCAAGAAATATCAGAAAATATAAAAATCTGTTGAAAGAAGAGGAAATCTGTTGAAATATAACCGCCCTACCTATACGGACGTACGTGATATGGCCGTAATATTAACGCCCGAACGTAACAAGCCGTATCCCGTACGTTCAGGTACAAAAAAAGCTATACCCGAAACCCACAAAACATTCGTATCGGATGTGTTCGGGTATTTTCGTCTCTCCCATAGGAGTTACGTCACTAGTCACACGTATTGTCATTGCGAAATCTAATTAAAAAAACCTGATGTTTTTTCCCTACTTTTTGAATAATAACCTTAAGGACGGGCGTAAAGTATAAAAGGACGTAAAGCGGGACGGAAGTAACGAAATGTGTAAATTACAATTTTAGTGTCGTAATTTTTAATTGTATATTGTGACTTAAATAGAATTTTTGTTGTTGTTGTTTAAGATATATTATGTGTATAATAGAATACATATAACCAATGTCCCACAATATATGTTTATTTTAAGTTAAATAAATAAAAATAAATGTAAGTGATTTTTGAAAAATATCGCCCTAGGTCCCTCGGATATACGAAAATATGACGCGAGATGAAAAACCGTTGCAAATGTGGTTTTTGTAACTACAGCAACTGGATAACCAGAAGATTTTTTGTTGGAAACCCATTTTCATATATTAAATTGGATGACATCAGATGCAATATGTAAATTCATTGTAGATTTCATCAACTGTTTCATCAACTTCATCATGTTTCATCAACTGAACTACGTTATATTAAATCTACGGATAACGAGGGATCACTGTACGTTCGAGTATGTTGCAAGTTGGGCGGTTTGGCCTCACTCGCTCTCTCCCACCGGCTATACCCCCCACCGACCGATACCACCCCCCCTACCAGTGGGCTAGGTCAGTAGGGGGTGGGGGGGTCACTGACCCACAGAGAGGGGTAGTTGAATAACATATGTTACACAACTCATTAAATGTTCACGGTTATTATAACATGTTTCAAGGAGATTTTTGCCTACAAGGTTTTTGAAACGGGGCAATGATTTACAATTACACGAATTCGGAAAAAAAATTTACGTTTTCACGTGATTATTAATTGGAACTCTAACATAACTTCTACAAAGCAGAAATTTAGTGCGAATGAAGCATCAATAGTCATCGAAAAGGATGTCATGAAATTTGCATAAATATTTGCATTAATTCATCCGAAATTTCAGCATGTAACGTTTATTGCCGTCACGAGTCATGCAGCTTTGAAATATCCATTTACTAAAACCTCAAAAAATGAAGAAATACTACATATTACTATTTTGGCCCGTATTGTACAAATATGTTTTGCGTGATACCTAAAAGGGAGTGTTGACAGTACTAAATAATAAAAAAAATTGTTAGTTGTTTTCAAAAAATTCATGAGTCAATAACTTTAGAACTCTTTTCCACATAATATAAAAAAAAATTACCTGCATTTTGAGAAAATATTTTCAAGAAATGTTAGAATACTTTATTTAGTACGTGAGATTTAACTACATTCGTGTGTACCTTAATCAGGAATACGTATGTAAAGCACGTCCTCCCTTTCCCTTTTCTGTGTCAGCGAATCCAAAGGGAAGGATTCATATTAGGTAACCAATAACATATAAAATTTATATGGATCGTATCTTATTAATATATTGCTCTTTGGGTACAAATAAATAATATTACCTTCTCTTATTTTTGTGCCAGAATCTCACGCTCGAGGACGTGGTCGTAAACTTCCATATTGTCGAACTAGTCAAACAAATTTAAGCTTATTCGCCCGTGGGGATAGCGATCCGCTGTCTGATTAAGGTGGAAAGAAAATTGAACATATTTTTGAAAACCTACAACGCATTTCCAAAGTTTTAAGCATTGCCTACGATAAAACTAGTGAGGCGCGTTCATATACAACGCACATGCATCAAATTAAAATTCAATAAACGCCTGAGTCGTCGACAAATAAACAAAAAAAATAAGGTATTACAAAAGCAGTATTTTTATAAAATTAAAGCCCGCCCATACGACTGGTTTGCCCAGTAATAACTGAACCACGTTTGGAAGGCTCGGCCGATCGACTGCCGTTTGTTAAAGTAAAGCCTGGAGCAATTAGAGATAAACAAACGTACTAATGATCCCAATGTAATTCACCACTTTTTAGTGTTTTTACAAAATCAAAATATTTTATTCATTTAAAATGATTCATAAATTTCCCAAACACATTTAAAGACATTGATTGACTCAATAGCATTCACGTAATGACGTAATGACGTCATTATAAAATTATTAAGAAAAACCTGCCATCATCGAAAGATGGGAAAACAGGTTTCAACTGTAAGTACCTCACAGAAAAAAAATAATTTTAATTATTGCAATATTTTCTTCCCCGAAAATATCAATAAATCATTTCAAACACCATAAAAATAAAAACTTGGTATGGGTAAATAAAATCATATAAGTAAATCGTCGCAATGTGGCCTAACCATGGTTTCAAAATGGCTTTGAACGCCGAAACAACTGTCACAAAAACAAAAAATAAATACTCGCAGAACTTAATGATAACAGAATTAAAATTATTTTTAACTAATTTTAATTTTTTTTTAATATTCTCCTGATGAAGGAAGGGTGCTTCCGAAACCGGTAGAGTTTTGATAAAATAAAAGTGGTCTACAACAAATTTATGTGTTTTTTATTGCAAAAAATATTACTTTGTATTCACCACTTTATTAATATACTACACAGATAATATGTTTAGAAAGCGATGCTTTCTTCATCAGGAATATATATAATACTAAAAAATAATAATGTGAAGTATAGACAAAAATAATAATGTAATATATTATTTTTTAGTATTCTATATATTCCCGAAGAAAGGATCGCTTTCTAAACATATTGTTATCTGTGTAGTATATTAATAAAGTGGCGAATAAAAAGTATTTTTTAATTCATTTATTAATAATGACGTCACAAAGTGAATACCAATCTTTTGAAGGAATTGTAAAATTATTTTATTTAAATTTAAAAAAAATATGGAATTCTACGAATTAAACATAATAACAATTAATAAAGCCAAGACCATCAATTCTCACACTTTTTCTTAAAATCGGTAGACAAGTCGGATGTGTGTGAGGCGGAATTTAGATCTAAAATCCGTTATGTCATAAGTACATCATTGTTTAGTTTTGATCTAAAATCCGTAGAAGAAGTAATTGTCATATGTACATCATTGTTCAGTTTTTATCTAAAATCCGTTATGTCATATGTACATCATTATTCAGTTTTGATATAAAATCCGTTATGTCATATGTACATCATTATTCAGTTTTGATCTAAAATCCGTTATGTCGTATGTACACCATTGTTCAATTTTGAAATAGTAAGCCGACTGTACCTTGGTACATAAAATAAATCTATTCCTGTGTTGTAGATAAAATAAATTAAAATTAACCATTATCAAAACAACTGGAGTTCAAAAGTTACATAAAACAAGAGTAATACGCTTAATACAGTAATATTTACTGTACTTCGGTAAACTCCAAGAATTTTATTAAATTACAAACCAATTTCGATGAACATGCGATACGAATATTAAAAAAAGTTCTAACAACTGAAGCACGGTATAAGGGTTTTTTTTAAATGAAAGTCAAGTATGTAATTGGTATAACTCTATAAGAAACGTAAAGGTTATGAAAGTTATTATTTAAACATCACAAATTGCCTGGCTTCCTTTCCAGTATTACTCTGTTTATTTTAATAATGAATTTCGCGCAGGAAAGCTCTACAGAATAAAGCTCCAATTTCCCACCCAGTTTATATGGAATAATCGATAAAGGCGAAACCTCCCCAGGTTTTCCAATAGTCAAAGTTGAAATATTAAAGAAGCCGTCTGCAAATAAATCATTCCTATTAATACTCATTATTGTCTGATATCTTCGCCGTACAAGGAAAGTTTTGAGGAATAAAAAATGATCACTTGTGCTGGGAAAATCTTTAAAAATTAAAGGTATCTTTGAATAAATTTTCTAGGAAGGTACTCCATTGATGAAGAACACACATATAATAAGTATATGCGGTGTGAAAAATGACCATTATATTGGAATTAATTGTTTTTGTGTTTAATTAGTAGAACCCCATTTAATTTAATTTTAAATTCAATGTAAATCAAATTTAAAAATATTATTATTAAATTCTGCAAGTACTTTAGTTTTCAATCATTGAAGAAGGTAATATTAACATATCCTAGATGAAACACGAAACCGAAAAAAACAACAGAAAATCAAAAGGTATCAGTCGCATCTGAAATAAGGATAGCTGCCAATAATATAGGATTAAAAATAGAGGATGATATTGACAAAGCGTGAATTTGAGATATGATATCGATGAGGATGACATAAATTGAACTGGTCTCATTAGCTAAGTTGGTTGAGCGTTGCCCCGGATAGGCAGAGGACCTGGGTTCGAGTCCCAGATGCGACTGAAATATTTTTAGTTTCTGTCCTTTTGTCCGATTTCATCTTTCATTTAGGTTTGTTAATATTATTTTCTTCAATGATTATACAATTAAACTCTAGAAGTGAAAACAAATGCGGGCTGGAAGGGTTGACAAAAAAAGATGTTTCTCTCAGATTTTTTATTCGTCCAGTAATATTAAAATAGCGTTGAAATTGGGGCGAATCCGTGTAATCTAACCTAATCTAATTATTAATAAATATGTAATAAATAAATTAATTAAAAATCTACAATGCGTGACTTTATATAATTCAAACCCCGCCCTTGGTGATGTTAAGTGACAACCCCATCTGTTATGTAAATGTAAACGTTACTAGTTTTAAGGTTGACTCACTTTTCCTTTCTTCTCCTTGACCTTCAACTCCATCCGTTTTCTAGCTTCTGTTTTCGCACCAACTTGTCCCACCCCCGGAAAGGGAAACGTACGGACCACGCTGTGCTTTTTTTGACTGCACCATTATTTGGTTTTAAAAAGAAAGACAAACATTCCCGGGTTAAGAATAACCTGATAATATTTTGGAAACTCCTACTGCCATCATTAAAGGTAAACGGAACATGATAGCTCACAGATGGAGCTATTTTAAATATTTTATAAAAAAAACAAATTTAGAACTTAATGCTTTCAAATATTGAAATTAATTGTTTGTTGGCAGGTATACATACGGAATATGAAATGGAATAAACTGTTATTGTAGATTTAAAGCTATGATTATATACACTAACATACACAGTATTTTTAGAAGTTTCATGGTGGACTTGAGCTTCAAACTTACAACAGAAATTTATTCCATTTCATATTCCGTATGTACACCCGCCAACAAACAATTCTTCTCAATATTTAAAGGCAGTACCTGCTAAGAGTGTTTTTTTCTTCTTCTAAAATATTTAAATTGACATCATCTGAGGGCGCGTATCATGTTTAGTTTATCGTTAAAAGCGGAAAATGTTGCTTTTGAAATAATTGAGGACTTAGCTTACAAAGGAATTGAACCTACAACGCCTGGGTGGGAACCCAACATATTTCCCAATTCAGCTACTAACAGATCAAATTAAACATGTACGTTGAAATACAAGAATACTTGTGAGTAAACCCATAATGAAACAAGCAGGTGCTTGGTCGATTGGGGGGGGCGGGATCAAAATATCAATTCAAACGAATCGTTCAAATTTTCCACCCAAATTGTTGGCAACTGGAAAACGTTCCTACCTGAATATTTATATTTGATTTAATCCAGAAAAGCTAGAAAACAAATATTGAAACACGGGTTTCTTCATTGCTTCCTTAACTGTTCATAAAAAGAATTATATCATTCTTTTCATTGTAACTCTTGTGAGCTTTTGGATACAAAATAACAGCTTGTCTAAAGTTGGAGCTGTGTATTTTAATATACGAGTGAAAAAATTGTTTTCTGCTATTACAATGAAAAAAAAATGACTTTCTGAACATTTCACGAATATCGAAACAAAATGGGAAGATGGAACTATAGTTGGTCATCTATTAACTCAATAAGACGGAATATGGATTTATACAGACAGTGTTTTCTCATGTCATTTAGGTAAAACAAACTTGAACTTGTTGGCACCGTATATTGCAGATTTCCTCGAACTTTTGTCGTCTCACTAGCGACCTCCGTGTTTTTCCAGCTCTCCGCCATGATTGATGCCAGCGCGATTGCCGCTACGCGGAATTAATGCGAACCTTATTCCTGGCGCGTTCCATCTCCGGTCGATCAACTTTTTTCCATTCTTCAATGAAAGCTTTACACCTAGAAATCAAATATCAAATACATCCTTCTTCCATAAATAAACTATTGAAAACGCAAAAACCTATTTATCGTTTTGTTTGAATGGGGTGAATAAGAAAATTACCACGAGTTAACACAGTTAAATTTTCAGAATTTACTTAGGTAAAGTTTATATAGTTCACACACAAACAGTAAGGTTGGGTTATTTCAAATTCTTGTCACAATTGACGACCATCAAATCGTCGCATCATCGTCATGTTGAGTTATTTATTGTTATATTCCGTTGGCATTATAAAAAGAAGGGAGTCACACTCGTAATAGACACAATGGCATGGAAGCTTTCCGAAATTGTCGCCGAACTACGACGAAACTGCACGGACTATCAAAGCGGCGGAGATAATGAAAGTTATATGTTTGGTTTGTAGGTAGAAAAAAAAGGTAGACGCTGCTGTGCGTAAATTGCGATTTGCTGTGATTAAATAAAATACATTTTTTTAAACACTATTCCACTTTTTATTTTTGTCCGTGACCGGTTTCAGCCTGTGACGGCTATCTTCAGACTGGTACATTTTATTCTTAGACTATGGAAATCGGTCACGGACAAAAAGAAAAAGGAGAAAAGCGTTTAAAAAAATGTATTTTATTTAATCATTATAATGGAATACCACCATGTATTAACAGTTTCAAAAATAGAAATATTGAAAAGTGAGATATGCTGTATTATCTGTAAAGGTGAAAAATATTGGCGACTGGATAATACTAGTCAATGGCCCATTTCCATTATTTCTGTTGTCAATGGGTAGCAAGTCTCGAGTACTCTATAAATATGCACGCCACTGGTGACTAAATCGAAGGCTTCGTAGCGCCGCCAGCTTGTCGTGGCTGTATTTGTTTGAATTTGTTAGCGCCCTCCCCGACTGCTGCGTACAATAGAGGCTTCTCTTTTATTCTTCCTACAATTTATGGAAAGTCTTTGCCAGCCTAGACGTATTAGTAAAGTTGTTACTAGGTGAATGGTTTTCGGGAAATTTATCGGTTCGCTTAATTAAGAATAGGAATTGAAGGAACCTATTCATTGTAGTTACAAGTAATAATGTAGCGTTTTATAATATTATAATAATAATAATGTTTTATTATCTTCATTTTTTTTAATAATAAAATAACAAATAATGATATTCTCACTCGGATTTCCCGTGCTAAGGATTTCATTTACAAAATATGAAATTACGTTATATTAAATTGATGTGCTTGATGAAAAAATAAATAATTGTAAGGTCCAGTGTTTTAAGTGCAGTTGAGTGGTTTCGGTGTTAATATATTTTCTATTTTAAATCTCTCTATGTAACGTATCCAGCGTTTTATTTGTTTTTTTAAATTTATTATGGTTGTTGTGATTTTTAAAGGAGAGTGCGATTTTGTTGTAGAGTTTAGTACCATAGTACCATATAAGAAGTTTTTTTTTCAAAATGTTGTGTGTGTGGTTCCTTGTTGTATGTCTTTTTGACTCTGAGATCTAGTGTTTCTAATATGTGTGATTGTTGTTATTTCTTTTTTTTTTTTGTATTTATGAATGTAAAGTAGTATTGTTTTAGAGTATAATTGTTTGGATGACATAATGTTAACTTTGTTGAATATTTCGTCAGTGCTGGTTCTTACAAAAACCTTAGAATGATGGCTTTCTGTGTTCTAATGAGTAAATTAAGAATATTATCACTAATCATATTACCATATTCTAATAGTGATTGGCTGAGGGCCATGTAGATCTTAATCAAATCTTTTTTTACTGAGGACATTCCTGATTGATTAAAAAATTAAGTTAATTTTATTATTTAAATAAATAATTTGGTAGTCCACTTAAAATTTTGGTCAATTTTTACGCCTAGATACGGTATGTGGTTAATATTTTCCAATGATAGACAATTACATTGACCATTTAAATGTAGTATTTGTCTATTTTAACTATATTTACTACACGGGATCGTCCGGGATTCACAGGCGAATGTACAATTTATTTAGAAATTCTTGGGGTTTTTACCGTATTGTTCATTCACATAAAAACTATAATGCATACTGTAAAGCACAAATCTATTTTTCTCTTTAGAAGCAAAAGCTTTATAATTAAGAGTTGTCTTTGAAAATGGCTTTGAAAGCCGAAACAACTGTCACAATAATAAAATTCTAAAATACTTGCAGAAGTTTTCTGGAGAGCTATTCTGTTTTTTTTAAAGGTAAATTCCCTATTCTTTTTCTTAGGCTTAAAGACATCTTGGTTAACTGCGGTTTCGGTTCTCTTGGATGATGGCTTTCAGCTGTCATTCAGCAAATGAAATTCATTAATAATATAAATATTTGAGTAGTTTTAACAAGAGAAAAACTCAATAGTAAGTAAGATACCAACGTAACACACAATTTTCATTAAAAAGATCCAGAATAGGCCTTTAAACATTATTGGTTAATAAACATTATATAGATGCTGAAATTGTCGGCACGGTAAACAAAACAATGCACACCGATAGGCGGCGGCATAGATATACCACGGCGGAAAATGTCATTTTAGAAGTAGTGGCAGAAAAAAGGGCTTTACTATCTAGTGAGGCAGATACCTTTTTACAAAACTTAATTCTTCGTCAAAAGGCATATTTATGCTAACTAAAAATAAAATAAAAAGTGATTAAAATGTATTTGAATATAATGTAATTATTTCAAAAAGTTTTGGTTCAAAACCCTGTATTACTCGAAGATATTTCATCAATTTGTGTTTTCAAATAATCTTCACAATCTGTTCAGGATCATGTCTCTCCGGAATTCCGCAGTTAAGCAAGAAGTATTTAATCCCAAGGAAAAAGGATAAGGAATTTTCCCTAAAAAGTACCAGAATCGCTTTCCTGCTTTACAGTTTAGATTATAATTTTGTTTTAACGTTAATGAAGATTGCATTAAAAAAATCTGTAGAAAAAAAAAACAAATAAATTTTTACAAAGGCAACAAATTTATTTTTCTATCGGGGCGATTGTTCAACCAGGGAAAATATTATAGGTAGGTACTTATAAAAATAAGGTGAAATATTTTGTAATTTTTTTTCGGTGCTTTAATTTAAAATTCTTAGAACGATAAAGCAGAAAGTTCATCCTCACCATCCCCAAATTTACTTCGAAAATTTATTCACCATTATTTATTCTTCGCTAATTATTGTACGGCGAGGCCGCCACTTCGTTTCGGAATAACAATATTAATTTATGGCTGCCTTTCAGAAATAATTTAAGCTGTTGAATATTCAGGAGTGAGGTTATACTCGTACCACCAAGAAGTGGATGCCGAGAGGCGCCGGGTGGAAGGAACTTGAACTAAATAAAACTTGAATCGGTCTGGGAAAAGTTTACGCTTCCGGGAAAACCAAACTCAAGTACTTTCAAAAATGGTTCAATGTATAGAATAAACTTTATCTTGTCCGTTGTAGATAGAATAATAATAGATTTTAAAGGATTTATTCCAATGTATTTTTTTATTTATTTAAAGATCAAACAACTATTCATTTAGTTTTCTAGGTTACCTGAAAGGAATAGGAAAGAAATACGAGATTATTTTAGTTTAGCATTTTAGTTTCACTGTCCAAAATTCATATTAATATCGAACGACAAACGTCATTTTTGAATATTTTACAAATTTTATTGTACATACGAGTATATAATTATTCGCACAAATATTAAAACTCTCTGAAAAATGAAAAAAAAACAAATCTGAGCCCTCCGATTCTGATGTCATAGAATCCGCATGGGACTCAATCGCGAACGTAATTGACAACTAAGTGACGTCATCTGTCTTAAATTTTGGCCGCTTTATGTATAATTTTTTTTCTTACCATTTACAGTACCTATTTTTAATTTAATGTAAATCAAATTTAATAATGTTATTATTTAGTTCTGTAAGTACTTTTAGTTTTTATTATTGTGACAGCTGTTTCGGCGTGCAAGGCCATTTTCAAACAGCTGTCACAATAATAAACACTTAAAATACTTGCAGAACTTAATAATAACATTATTAAATTCGATTTACATTAAACAAAAAAAATTAAATTGAATCCTAAGAATTAAACACAAAAAACAATTAATAATTTACAGCATCCTTGAGATTTTTCCCAAAAACGGTGGTATACGATTTGTCCAATTACAATTATTATTATTATGAAAACAGACTCCGTGGTTGAGTGGTGACGATCCTTTGGCTACGCATCCGAAGGTCGCGGGGTCAATTCCCGCCATGCGCAAGTAGATTTTATTCGTTTAATTTTTGTGTAATATCGTTCCAGAGTGGTAGAAATTTTCAGTATCGTCCTAGCGAAAGACTACTATTTAGATTCGAAATGTTGTATGAAATCTGACCAGACCTGCATAGCCTGGTACTTCCCTACCTTTCTCTTCACCATCTCCTCCCTCTCCCCACTACCTTCAGCTTGGCAACATACCCCAATTGGAGATGCCATAGTCTCACTGACTCCAAAAGATTGAGAGAAGTTGGAACTCTTGTGAAGTACTCACAAAAAAAAAATAATAATAGCATTTAAAATCTTTATTAAGTTTTTTTTTTTTTAAATTTACGATCTGTTTTTCTGCGATTACTAAAATTAAAAAATTTATATTAGATGCAGATTCAGTTATGTATAATATATTATTAAAAAAATTAATTAATAAATTCAACAAGATTTCATCGTTGTGCTGCATCGAAAACGCGTACTTATTTCATCATCCGATCTTTTCATAAATAATTCATAAAATGGTAGCCGTCGGCCATTTTATTCCAATTTTAAATATGGAATAATAATTAGTACCCCCACCCGAATGGGTCAGGAATGTAACGTAGGCGGGCACCCCCCTTCGCCCGCACATTTTCGACTGCCCCCGCATAAAGCTGTCGGAAAATGTTTAAATTAATTTTTCAAAGGGAACGTATTCAAAACGTTTTGGCTCATTGTACGCCCGAGTAATGGCCGTTTAATATTTGCACAGTTTTACGATTAATTAAGGGTGAGAGGAATTAGAATTCAGGCTAATGATCTGCCCAAGGTAATTATGCTTTTTTTTTTCTAAAAGCACCTTCAATTTTTGGTTCTCATTGAAACATTTTAGTTTAATGTTAAACGAAACGTGGTGCGTGCTCACAGATGGCGCTAATTCTATTATTTTAGAAAAAAAAACACTTTTAGCACTTAATGCTCATCTAAATATTGATATGAATTGTTTGTTGGTACCCACCAACATACATACGGAATATGAAATGGAATAAATTGTTATTGTGAGTTTAAAGCTCACGTCTTTCAAGAAACTTATAATAATACCGTGTATGTTAGTTTTACAATAATATATTGCATTTTTATAATTTTCTTGAAGGATATGGTCATTGAATCTATAGTAATAATTTATTCCGTTTTATATTCCGTGCGTATACCCACCAATAAATGATTAATTTCAATATTTAAAAGCATTACGTCCTAAAAAGGTGTGTTTTTTTATATATTTTTTTTTATATAAAATATTTAAATATGCGCCATCTATGAGTGGGGATTACGTTTCGTTTAGCTTTAACAAATATTGCAGAATATTTTCGCAGGTAATTATTATTCTACTGATGCCATGTTATAGATACGTCATTGTGTGTGCGAGTGTTTCCAATACGGTCGCCTAGCAACTCTTGGAAAGTACACTGACAGCAGTAGTTTCCTGTCATGTTTTAGATTTTTTAGACAGGCAAATAAATCTATATACGAGTATGTACTGGCAAATCATTTTAAAGAGCGCACGTTTTTAATGTATTTGTGCATATCGATAGTGGTTCAAATTGGTTCGAACTAGTTTGGAACGCCCGCCCGCAGTCTCCTATTATCTCGCAGTAGTTCTACGATACAGTACGCCACTACGCAGGCAAGAATCTCATAAAAATAATTTGCCTGTACATTATATATATTTTGTAAATACCTGTAATAGGAGGGACCAATAATGGTCTAAATATAACCTCAACAAATAAAAAAGACCAGACTTCCTTGCCTTTATATTACGAAAATATATTTTAATTGTTGTTAGCACGGTTTAAATAAAAACTCCGTCTTCACAACAAACACCTTCTCTTTATTATTTAAACGAGAACGGAACAGCCCGGAGGCAAATGTCATGTAACTAGTAATCTCGAGTAATCTTTAATCTCAGTGAATTCAAGCGAGTTCCTTGAGCTCGAACCTCTGTTTTTAATATCGAGAGGGTGAACCTATATACTAGTGACATCTCCTGGTGACTCTATGAACAATTAGCACTAGTGAACATTAGAGACATCAATGCACATATCATATTACATTGAATAGTCTAAATTAGTACATTAAATAAATAAATAAATCAAATTATTCGCTTAGAACAGAGTTGATACAAGGTGTAGCATTAAGTATAGTTATTTTTTTTACCATTTTGCTATTTTTCATAATCAAACGATTAAGGTTGTTGTTCTTAACTAATCAGATTTACTTTAAAACTTCCCTTATTTTTGGAAAATAATATTGTCCAGAATGTAGATAATGTTTTAAAGACGTATTGAAGGTATTCTTTAACCTTTTTAATTCAAGAGCTGTAAATAAAATATTTTTAAAAGTACCTACATGTTTTTATTCTATAAAAATAGAGTTGGTACCTACTTGTTACGTATTATGGGTAACGAACTCGATTAATCGAACCGCTAGCCGAGCGTACTGCTTAAGGGGGAGAAGGACGTTGGATAGGGTTTATTTATTATTTCGAAAAAATTATAATATTACTAGCTGATGTGTACCCGGCCTTTTCAGGATTTTTTGAAAAAATAAAGTTATGAAGTTGTGAATTCTTGCTTGTCATTAGGGTGCCACAATTGATTTGACAACGAAAGTAACTATCTCCAAATAAAGAAACATTCATTTAAATATTTTCATTCCAAACGTTCATTTTTTCAAAACGTATCTAAATCATAAGTTCTTAAGTAGGTACCTACTCGTGTTTTACATTTTGAAAATATTCTACCAAAAAAAACCTTCTTCTTTTGAATATGCAATCTGTGGCTAACCAGAGTGTTATATCTATGGGGTAACCTAAATAAAACATGGCGGGCTCAATGTTTTTCATACTAATTTTAAAACGTTATACCAACCGTTTTACATATTGGATTTCATTCAAAATACTCTCTAAACCTTCCCGGCAATAATAAGAACCAACTGAGCTATCAGCGAAACCGGTAAAGTAATTTTCGAGAACATGGAGGACAAACAAACAAACTTACATTGATTTATATATATATATACAGAAGAAGAAGATAAAGCGTTATTAAAACACTTCGTTCTGGTGTTGGGTTTATTTGGGTTAAAGGCTGTCTAGACGCCCACAGATAATCACAAATACAGTGTATTTAATCCCAGGCAACGAAGGCCTGCGGTTATTTTCGTACCAGGGGATAGAATTGCAAAAAAACAAATTGTCCAATTTACCCAAATAATTTTTATAAAGTAGCCCATCAGGTAGCTAGAAGCCGCATAGACACGTTATCTTTTGCTACATCTATAATTTTATTTACTTTCCTACTGTTTAGTACTTTCGCAAGATTATCATATTAATTATTAGCATTTTTCATCCTTTGTTCCAATCATTTTAATTGATGTAGCTGTACTCTTATAGTAGATATCCGTTATTTACTCAGTGCAGCAAACGCAGCCAAAAATAGACGATTCAATGCATTGTACCTTTCTATGGTTTAAAGTGTCAAAGTTATAAATAACATCAACTGTATAATTCATCCTTACTTTCTCACGAAATTCTCAGTAAACAACAGCCTTCATTAATTTACTGTAGAGGTATTCAAGTCTCATTAGACCATCAGAAATATACTCAGTTTTAACAACGATAGTGTTTTTATTTAGTTTGAGTAACAATAACACGTCAAGATTGTCTCGACTTATTCAATCCATCAATCCCAAGTCCAAGATTTACAACCTCGGGCAGATCGAGGATTTACTGGCGTGGATACATATCTTCCTCTTCCCTCACTCTCTTAGCTTCACAATATACTCCAATTGGGGACGCCATAGTCCCCCCCGTCTCCGGAGAGTTAGGGCTATTATGCGATATTAAAATTAAAAAAAGGATTCATAAATCTTCTATCTAATGTCTCTGTTTATGTTGTTTATATATACCTATGTAGGTACAAGAGTTTCAACTGCCCGAAATCAATAGAACTATGGTATTGACATTTTTTGGGAAGTTAGTATGAAGGAAGTGAGGATGAGGAGGAGATAGAGGAGAGGGAGGTTAGTGTGTACCTGGTTATTATTAATAGATAAAGCCATTTCAAGCAACGTTCGATTCTAAAATGTTCAATTTTAGCACTGTAGGTCACTTGGAAGCCACGAGCCGCCACTCCGAGTACTATATGTATATTATTTTTCTAATAACTAATTCAATAAATGCAAAATCACTTTGTGGTGTCATTTTCGATAAAATGAATAGGAAATATTTTGTTTAAACCACTTCTTAATATATAATTATGAAGAGCGAAGCTTCCCTCATCAGGATACACAGCATACGGAGAAATAATGACAAGAATAGACAAAAAATAAAAATAGAAATAAAATAACGTAGATAGGAATAGAAACATAAACAAAAATTAACAAGAAGTGATGAAAGTACGTTGGTAATTAATTAAAAATGTTAAAATAATTGAAAAAAATGAAAAAGCTATTATAAAATATTAAATAATAAATTTGTATTAGAATTCTTATCATTATTTTTTTTGTTATAAATACAATCTTGGTAATAAAAAACAAAATAATAATAATTATTATTATTTTTATTAATGTAATTTAAGAATTTAAAAAATATTTGATTATTAATAAAATTTATTTCATAATAAGTCATTTTAATTTTGTCAAGCCGGGTTTTGAACCTGCGATCTAAGGTTTCAGAGCCAAGGAACTAACACCTCAGCTCACGGATGTGGTAATGCACGAAAAGGTCACCAGCATCACGAGTGAGGTGAAAAAATTATATCTGAAACCAAAATTACCCAATTTTAGTCTTTTAATAAGTAACGTATTATTATTGTACCTAAATAGCAGTGGCGTGCATTGCTCTATGGCCAATGCTGTGCAATAGCGCATTTAATATTGGAAAATGGCCATCATGTGCTGATTTTTGTGACCAGCCAATAAAGTAGCGTACAAATTCCTTACCAAATTCATGGAAAAGTGCATTTGAACAAATCTTCTAGTTTCTTTTATGGTTCGTTTTCCTTAGGGTAGACACAGCTTTTCAGCGTTTGTGAAGTGCACGCCACTGCTATACAGCATTACGCAAAATCACATGGATATTCATACTGACGAAATTTATGGTAACATAATATAATTACAGACAGCTTCATTTTTCATACACCCTTTATCATTACATAAATAACAAACCGTAAGGTGAATAAATCATTAACTGTGTCCTATTACGCCAGGTAGAATTCGTTAACACAGAGGGGATCTACGTTGTGCGTTACTTGTCGGATTTTATACTAGGACCTTATATTACGATAATTTATGGGTTCACACGAGGGCTCATATTCGAATTAATTTGTCACAAAAACATAACATATTATATTTAAGGTTAAAAGAAACGTAATACGCGCTCACAGATGGCACTAATTAAAATATTTTAGATAAAAACAATTTTAGCACGTAATGTTTTTAAACATTGAAATGAATTGTTTGTTTGCGAGTGCACACACGGATTATGAAATAGAATAAATTGTTACTGTAGATTTAAAGCTCAAGTCCTTCAAGAAAAAAAATACAACATATTATTGTAAATCAACTGCTCCCAACCGTCTGGAGCCGGCGAGACTATGGCATCCCCGATTGGGGAATGTTTTGAGGCTGAAGGTATTGGGGAGGGGAAAGAGAAGGGGAAGATGAAGGTGGGAAAAATACCTGAGTATTCAGATCTGGTCATCAAACACGGCTAAAAGCCATTTCAAGCAACGTTTCAATTCTGAATGGTGGTCTTTCACCAGGGCGATACTGAGAGAATCTTCCACACTGGAACGTGCGCAAATATAGTACATATTATTTTTAAATTAATTAATTGTGAAACAACACAAATTAATTAAATAAAATTTACTTGAACCCGCGATCTTCGGATTCATAGTCGAGAGGCTTACCCCTCGACCATGGACTCCGGCTACAAATATTGTAATTTTATAAGTTTCTCGAAGGACTTGAGCTTTAAACTTACAATCACTATTTATTCCATTTCATATTTCGTATGCACCCGTCAAAAAACAAATTAATTTCAATATTTAGAAGCATTAAGTGTTTTTTTTTCTAAAATATTTGAATTAGCGTAATCTACGAGCGCGTATCATGTTTTGTTTAACCTTAAAACATAGATTTTGTAACACATCTCTAACAAAACATAAGGTTACTATTCATAACAATACATTAATGTATGAAGCAAAAACTCCCGAACTGTGAAATATGGTGTGATGAATTTCACTTTTCGTTTCTGAAGTGTAGTCTTTCGTTATAAGGAAAATTCCTTGTCCTTTCCTCTTCTTGCTTAACTGCGGTTTCGGTTCCCTTGGATGACAGCTGTCAGCTGTCATTCTGCGAATGACATTCATTAAAAATATCAATATTTACGTATTTTTAACGAGAGAAAAACTCAATATTAAGTAAGAAATATAGGACAGTCGGGAAAGGCCTTTCGTAACTAGATTCAAATAACATATACGAAGTTATAAAAAGAAAAGCACTTTATTAAAATTTGCAGAACATCTCTTAGTGAATAATCACATCTCGCTTGACAACGAGCCTATACCCTTACTTATAGAAAGAAAGGGTCTTAGATTAAATTTGCTTGAACAATTTAACATTAATTAATAAACGTAAGGAAAATTATTTATTCCCCACTACTCAGTATGTTCACACGACACACACAATATGACAATACCAAACAAGAAACTATTGTCATTTAAACGGGGAATTCATATTATAAATGTAAGTACCTCACAGAATAGAGAATTTTAAATTATTTTCTAACTAAATCGGTTTTACCGATAATAAATCATTTTAAACACCGTCCAAATTAAAATTGGGTGGGAGTAAACAAAATCATGTAACCAAGTTTTCGCAATGTGGCCTAACAGTTTGAAAATGGCCTTGTACGCCGAAACAGTTGTCACAATAATAAAAACTAAAATACTTGCAACATTATTGTATTCGAATTATAACAAATAAAAAAATTAAATGGAGTTCTATGAATTAAACACAAAAACAATTAATAAGTTACCCACGCAACACAATATTTTCCTTAAAAATAACCAGAATGGGCCTCCTGGACTATTTACTTTTACAATATGGTGCAACGATGTAAAGTTTACACGGATTTACTTTTAGCTGAGCGTTATTTATACCATGTTAAATTGAACGTCGAGTTAAACCCGGCATTCCGCATTCAATGCAATTTAAATGCAACGAAAATTTATTCACTGAAAAGTGCAGCGAAGCGAGAAAAGACCGTTTACTTCTAAACCGAAAGACAAATTTTCGATTTAATGTAATCGAAATTTAAGGCGGGCAATATCTTTTATTTATTAGGTATGTGAAATACCTTTGAACTTTCTTAAAGATTTATCTCTTAATTGTATTATTATGGAACATAGCAGAGTGGCAAGAGCCTTGGCTTTGTCCACAGAGTTCGGAGGTTTAATATCCAGTTAACACAAATCAAGCTAGAATCTCTTATTCAACAATTCGAGTTAATTTAACGGATCACCCAAAAATACACACTTTGCAGGTTGCTAACTCAAGATATACTACAGATGATTTATCTATAAATTCCATACGGTAATTAGGAAAATCTATAAGGTTTCAAAAGACAATGATCCTCAAACTCTTTTAAATTCTACAAGTACGTACTGGAATTTTAGGTAAAACGTTCAAAATTGCTTCAAACTGCACATATTATCTGACATTTTGAGATGTATTTCATGGAATTTATAGATTACAGTTTGACGATTTTTGTAATTTGAAATCCTATCTACCCCTATAGCATTTTCAGATTAATTATTTGTGGTATTACTTGAGTTAGCAACCTGAAAAGTGATGTTTAAGGCTATTTTTTAGTGCTGGCCCTTAAATACAATATTGATTTATTGAGATACCACAATTTGATTTTGAAATGTTGCTTGAAATGGCTTTGCCTTTGTTAAGTGATCACATTTGAATATCCTGATATTTTCCTATCGTCTTTTTCCCTTACTCCTTCCCCTCTCCCACATTATTTACCCTCACAATATTTGTCAAATAATTGAAATTCCAAAGTTTCACTGGCTTTGGGCGGATGAAACTCTTGGGCTGAATCGCATAAAAAAACATCCAAAGAATTATGTTACCTGGTTATCTGGATTTGCATAGTTCCACTGGCTTCGGGCAGTAGAGATTCTTGTGCCGTATCACATTATAAGATCCATATTCATCTACATAGTACATTTTAAATTTAATATGTTGAGGTTTACATCTTAGAATTTTTCGTCCCTAGGAAGCAATACTGCTGTAACCGCAAATAGACACCATTTTCATTAAAATCAATAGGATTTTTTCTGCGTCAATCGATCTAGTTTTTATCTACGACGATTCTATTACCCGTGGTATAAATGGTACGATTATTCTCGACAGAAGAGATGGTCGGTATTTCTGTCCCGGTTACTTTGAACTGGTTTCTTTTATCTCACTGGAACCGAACCGTCATATTTTTCTGAGGAACCCTTAGTTTTTGGAATTAGTTCTTTTTAGAATATTTGTAAAAACGAATCACAATATTTCGAATTTTTCTAAGAACGGGTTCTTTTTTCAGAATTCCCCTCCCAGAGCCACTCCCCCTTCCAATTCAGAGGAACCGTCTCCTGTTCCTCAGAAAGTTTCTATTTTTCATAAATTCTCTAGCAATCCCCTCCCACGATTTTTTCTTTCTCAAGAATTGGTTCCAAAAGTAACTGAACCGGATAAAGAACCGGTACCTCAACTGTCTCCGGTAATTGGAACCGCAATGACAACAACCCATTTTACGTATCAACCATCTCTGCTCTAGAGTAAATTCTCTAAAATCGTGAAGATTTTTTTTGCTTATTTGTTTTGCTATATCTGTATTTTTACTGGTTTTATTACACAATAAAATAATGAAGACAAATAAAACTAACCTAACCTAGCTAAGTATGTTCTATTTTGTCATTGTTCTGTTTTTATCATGTAATGTCGATTTCATCCAACTAAATCACGGTAACATATTTAAATGATACATACAGCTTTAAAAAAAACCTTCCTCAGAAGAAAACTAATCTAATACACTCAAATAATATTATATACGAGTAAATGAAGCATGCAGATATATTCAGGTTCAGTCTATAAAAATACACCATCACGTCAAACATTTCTGCAGTGAATTTTTTAAAAGAGGTGTAATAAATGGCGTGTCGCGGTCCACTGTGGACCTCTGTAAGTGACTTATGACCCGAGTCAGGGTTATAAATTGCCCCTATAGTATAACATAATGCCGCCCTTAAAATAATACAAAATTGTCATAAATTTTGCACATTTTGCCGCTGAAGGGTATTGTAGAACTGAAGAGGAACATTTTCATGCTTAAGTAGTACCTTATGAACTTGTATTATTCAATTGAAATGTATGGGGAATACAGGTAGAGCCTTCTCCGTCGAAATATTGTATTTATCAGTGATGGTAGAAGGCTTCTATTTTCACAATAAGCAAACACATTACAGATTGACATGTTGAATTAAATTAAAATACACTTTGTTTTAATCCATTTTTATTTTTGTATAAATATGTCGACTAGTTTCTATTCGACTGAATCATTTTCAGGACGTAAATATACTGAGCATATTTCAATATTCCTATTTTTGAAACTATTAATACATGCTGGAATTCCATTATAATGATTAAATAAAATACATTTTTTTAAACAGTATTCCACTTTTTATTTATGACCGTGACCGGTTTCAGCCTGTGACGGCTATCTTCAGACTAAGAATTAAAGAATTTAGAATTACATTAAAAATTAAATGTACCAGTCTGAAGATAGCCGTCACAGGCTGAAACCGGTCACGGTCATAAATAAAAAGTGGAATACTGTTTAAAAAAATGTATTTTATTTAATCTGGGCATATTTTTTTATTAGGCAAAAGGGACAGTTTTTTAAAAAAAGTTCTAACAAATGAAAACTGGTTTCAGTGTATAAATTAACCAAATATTAGCTCCCCATTGTAAAATTAAGTAGCCACCTCTGGTCTGGAGCACCAAAATACTCGAAAAAAACCCTTGACTCGGGCGGTTCGTTTGATAGATTTTCTATCTTAACAAACGTCCTACGAATGCTGTCCTTGTTCTAACGGTATTTCAATGGAAGATGCTCTGAAGAACTAGCCTCATTGGTCCCTTTGGCACCGGTGCACACTCGGGAAACACGCCAAACGCGCTCTTAACATTCTCTTCAAGACCCATGTTCACTCCTTCCTCCACACAGCATCCTCAAAGATGACATAGGCCCTAAAGGAAATTATTTTCCTCAGGGCCTTCTGTGTGGAGTTAATGTAAAAGAAAATAAAATAATAACATCGTTTTTTTATGCAAATACCGCACAATAGTCCCAACTTTCCGGAGTCAGGGGGACTATGCCATCCATAATTTGTGTATGATTTGAGGCTTAAGAGAGTGGGAAGGAGAAGGAGATGTCAAATAGGAAGGTTGGAGAGTACCTGGCTATTCAGATCTAGTCACCAAATACTGTGAAAGTCAATTCAAGCAACATTTAATTTCTCAGCAGTTGTTTTCAACATAGCGATACTGAGAGTAACTACGTAATACTTACTATTATGAGAATCTCAACCATAATTCAAAAATGATTTTGATACGTTGAAGAGAGTCAGAGGCTACAGCTGAGACAGCGATAGATCAGGGTAAAGAGGTAATGGAGAGTCGCGATGTTTCATCCTAAAATAAGTTTGAATACTAAAATAACGAGATTTTAATCTCCTCGTGAAAATATTCACTAAGTATTAGTAAATTTAGATCTGTTATAAAATATGAGATTAAAAATGTTGTAACTGAGATATAAAGTGATTTAAATAATTATAATTTCATAACATCACAAAACAAAGAACGACTCTTTTTAACTTAACACACGTTATAAAAAGAGAAGTGGAAATTAAAACGTATGTTTTAGGAAAATTTTATTAACAGAGATGGAAAGACATTGAAACTTTTAGATTCTTTAATAAGAAAATTAGTAAAAAATATATAAAAATGAATGTTTGTCTTTCTGTCCGTCCTAGATTTTCTTGACAATTACTCTACCGGTTTTGCTGAAAATAGTACAATTCGTTCTTATGAATGCAATCCAATATGTAAAACTTTTGCCATAACGTTTAAAAATTAGTATCAAAAACCCGTCATGTCGTATTTAGGTTAGCCCATAGATATACCGCTCTGATAAGCCACAGATTACATATTCAAAAGAAGAAGGTTTGTTTGGGTGAAATATTTTCTTGAGAACTTTTTATTTTTTTATATTTTGAAAAAATAAATGTTTGGAATGAATTTTTTTTTTAATTGTTTCATTGTTTAAATATAGTAATAGTCGTAACGAGGCATTACTTTCGCTGTTAAATTAATTGTGGCAACCAAACAACAAGCAAGAATTCACAACTTCATAACTTTATTCCAAAAAAAAATCCCGAGTAAGGCCGGGTACACATCATCTAGTTCATAACAGAAGTGAGAGCATTTGAGCAAAACCTTTCTTAAACTTGATATAAGAAGAAATTAATATTGTTATTACCCCAAATAGCGAGTGTCTTTCTTGTTCACAAACTTTCAGATTCCATTCAAAGTCGTCTAAAGTGATTTAGATAATGTTATCTTGATTGTACCACTTGTCTTTGAGACGTCCTTGACTTCCCCTATCTTCCACATCTACCTTGTATATAATCTGAATGACAATCAGTGACAAAACTTGATATTAAATTCACAGTGACAGATCAATGTCTTCCGAAATTCAAGTTCATCTCGGGAAATGTAATAATGTATCACACATTAGTTATAATGGCATTAGTTTAATAATGTCATTGTACGTTGAAACGTTATTTACTCGTAAAATTATCAAGTGTCGTTCTTAAAATCTAAAGTTGTAAGTTTGAAGGTGGATTATGGCGTTCTTAAATTTGACAAACCTTTTCTTTACCAACGCAATTTTTCTCAACTTTAAGCGCCACGTTCATTTTAATTTTACGTATCTGTCATGTTGGTAGTTGTGAGAACGAAAATACGATGTTTAGGTTGGTAGCGTTGTGGCGGGCTGGTCGGCTGGGCTGTCTATCGTATAACTTGAACTTGTCTGAATTCTGAAAATAAACGTCTTACAAAGAAATCGTCTATAATTCAATTACCCGAGTGTAGACATATTAAATAAGACAAGACGCCATATTTTTAAGAGACATAATAAACTTTTTCGCGAAACCGGTTAGTATCTATAAGCTATAAAGTACTTTTCCGCTGGGAATTTTATGAATTTTAGCTGTTTCGCCTTATAATTCACATTATAAATCAACCTGGGTAAAGCCACTGACACACAAGTTATTTATATGACGAGTATTAATTAAAAAACAACGCCAACAGAATTTTTAATTGCTTTGAATTCAAAATAATTACCAGTCGTACAATTGGGTTTAATTTGCATCACCGTACTAAACTTTTGTGATACGTTAGAGCTTTGGTTGTTACATACATGCGTGCATACATTTTCTTCTCGTCATTCTACTTGGATCGGACACCCATCGCATCGAGAAGGCGCCTCCAGGCGTCCTGCTCCTGCGCTACGTCAGCGGCCTAGTAGGCCCAGCATCTCCTCGCACAGCCTCTGGAGTTTCTTCTCCCACCTGGCATTATTAAAACGTGCCCAAGCAAACTAAATTGCGACTTTTCTATGAAGAGTAGCAGTCGTTCGATGTTTAGCTCAACTCGGAACATCAAGCTTATGTTGTTGAACTCTATATTTACCCACCAAATCCTGTTTACCCGTTTGTTTTAACCCCTTGAGTATTTTGATAATAAATGATTTTTTCTTAAATGTGCATTGTAAACTATTAAATGGCAATAAATTTTTTTTTTTTCTCTTTCTAACAGTCTATATCATATATATTAATTACTATAGTACAAAGTGAGATAACATGACTTTTATCAGCCCGTTTCGGGATGGGAGAAATATCTCCCCAGAAGACTCTACGGCTGTTTGTTTTTTGGGAGAAATATCTCCCAAAAAGACTCAAGGGGTTAAAATACAATACGCCATAACAACCTAACTAAAAAACCTGTTAATAAACGTATTTTAATATTAAATTTTAATAGTTTTAATTAGAAATAAGCCAAAAATTGTACTTATGAGAGGACGATGTACGAATACTAATGTGGAGGTTCGTCCTCTCTGCGTACCCCTGTGCAGAAATGCCGTGATAGTTAGTTGATATAATAAACATGAAATCATTAAAGAGTATAAAATAATATGAAAGAGTATTTAATATTGTAAAAAGCTTAAAATTGTACAAAAAAGTAATTTTAGTTGTAGGTTGGTAGAATGTATGTTGTAATGAGGATCTTGTGAATCGACCCGAGTTTGTATGTTTAAAGTTATTCTGGTTTTTGAATGCTTAAATTAAAATATCTTTTGAATGTAATTGTTTCAGAGACATTAAATTCAGGGCATTAAAGCCACAGTCTGTAGGAGTTCTGAGGAAAGTATGATTTTCAAAACTGCCTTTGTGCTATGAGGACTGGTTTTATAGTGGAATCGCATGAACTTCCCCATCCAATAAGACCACATTGTAGATGAGATTGGCCTAAGGCGTAGGTAATAAATTTTAATTACGTAGTTGATTTTTATCTAAAATTATTATTATTGCTTTAAAAAAACAGGTGAGTTTTTTATAATTTGTTTCTTACATTTTCAACTTGGAAGTTCCAATTTAAGTTTTGTTCGAAATTATTCACAGGTATTCATTAGGTCGGGAAACACGCCAAACGCGTGCCTAATATTTGCACACAGTCGACATTTGTCACATGAGAACGGGTCGCTTTTACGACTCTTTCCTGTGTTCAACAGCTCGGCTGTGGAATGATCTGCCGGTCCCTGTGTTTCCTCCATCCTACAACATGGATCTCTTCAGGACCCAAGTTCACTCCTTCCTATCCTCTAAAAGAAATTATTTCCTTCAGGGTCTCCTGTGTGGAGTTACCGTAAAAATATATTAAAAGGTATTTTATTATTTGTGCTTCGTTCAATTTTGAGCAGTTGCAAGGAACCTCTTTGGTGTACGTTTATACAGTTTTTATACATTTTTGTGTTTAGGTTTGTATTGAGATTATCTGTCTGTGTGTTGTGGTTTTAAATTAAATATATAAATTTAATAAATAAATTTAATATATAAATTGAATACATAGTATAATAGAAGAAGATAATATTAACAGCCTCAATGTAACAGTTGCAACTGGGACTCGAACCAAGATCCTTTAGTCTTAGCGTGACTGGCGTCTCTACTAATTGAGCTATTGAGAACTAATTATTTTATGTTTTCACTAACTGAGTTACAAATATATTCGGGTAGAACCTGGCAATCACACAAAAGTTAGCAACCAAAAATATGAGAATTAATTTAGGGTAATATTAACTATTAAAATTTGAAATACGAGATCGATAATTTTTTTTTAAACTAACCTATTTTTTCAAAGCAATATGAAACATTTTAACTAAAGAACAACTACGTAATTAAAATTAATTAGATTTTCGCAATAAGCATTGTGGATTGACATGATAAATTAAATGAAAAGACGCTTTGTTTGAATTCATTTTTATTTTTGTAATATGACTAGTCGACGTATTTATACAAAAAAAAGTGAATTCGAACAAAGTGTCTTCTCATTTAAAATTTATTACCTACGCCTTAGGCCAATCTCATCTACAATATCGATACCTTAGTTCAATAAGGGACTAAGTCAAAATACCTCATTTTGAGAAAACTGGATTTGAAAATTTTTCATAAAGACATCGCTCCGATGTAAAGTTATTTTGTCCACTTATAACATAACAATAGATGCAACATGTAAGTAATTTATCAACCTATCATATCATAGGTGTGAATGGATACATTTATTAAGTTCCAAACGGAAACATTTGACATGTCTCTCCATTGAACTAAGAATGTGCTGATTTCATTATAATTCCATAAAGAATTATCTGACTACATAATTAGGACGAATTAGACTTTTTTATTGAAATATGAGAAGGGAGAGTTTCTTTACCATTTTTCATCATTAACTCAAAACCCAGAAATTTTGAGTTATTTCCCTATTGAACTTAAGTTATCGATATCATCTTAATGAATGGGGAAGTTCATGCGACTCCACTGAGATTTGTTAATATTATCTTATCCATTGATTAAATATTACAATGAGGTTCATAAGCTTTCATTAGTTATTCCAATAAATTGGGTATAATATAATATAAAATAGGAAAAAAAGTGTAAAAAAGTGTAAAAGAAGATAAAATAAGTATTGCAGTACATGATGCCAGAGGGGAAATTATATAATAATTATTATTGACACGCACAGGCTTTAAAAATAATAATGTGAAAATTAGATTCTAACAACTGCATTAACTCGTTGGGTAGTTGCGACCAACTGCAGTTTCTCGGTTCGTTGCAGTCTGTTGCATCCTCGTTTAGAGTATTAGTAATCCCGCAGTGACTCGCATTGTGTTTGCAAGAAAAGAAAATGGAACAAATGGCACCTTTAGGAGTGTGACGCGCGAGGAGTGCGGCGGAACGGATATTGGTAAAGGGAAACACGTCATATTGTAAATTGTGTAGTCATGTTGGATGCTGAGTCAATAAAGGTCTATTCATACCTACCTAAATTAGTTGCCTACATTACCTAGTAAAAAAAAAAAAAAAAATAAATTCGTAGAATAGACGTAATATAAGATTAATATAAGAATAGGAAGTAATATTTGTACAGCGCCCCTGAGGTGATTTTTCACAAAAGCGGCGCTATAGAAATGGTCCGATTATTATTATTATTATTATCTATGAACATGTTCATATTACGGCGTACATAAGCGTAACGTATCCGCACATGCAGGGGCAGTACCGGTCGAGATTGACGAATAATATTTTGAATTTACTAGAATATTTTGACGCGCTGGTGGCCGGTTGTGACGTCTGCGCCTGCGCAGTTAGTATGAACACATATCGTTAGCACCGCCATCGTTGTCAGTTCGTGTCATTAGACGCAGATATTGCTAAAAACCAAGAAGATGGGTGACGATAAATTGATTGAATTTAGGTTATAAAATAATTACAAATATAGGAATAGGATTATAAAATCCTCAAACATGTTATTAGCGTCCGCTCAGTCCAGTTGACAGTCGTACTCGCGTCTGTGGTGTGTATGTGCTGTGCTGCATGGTATAATGTTAATACTTGCTTCTGTGCTGTGCCTGTACTGTACTGTTCTGCTCTGCGCTGTGCTGGATGTGAATAGACCTTAACCGGTCGCAGTGGTTTTGTTGGCGTCATGTCTGGGTCCCACCCAGGCGTCGTGAGTTCGATTCTTCGGCTGACTAACTCCTCCATCACGACACAAGCAACATCTTTCGCTTACTATGATGGTAGTTAGAAATTTCAACAGCATGTAATCCTTTTTTAAAAAATGACTATGTCTTGTCTTGTGAAGATGAAGAGAATTAAACTCGACCTTCTTGTCTATTAAGCTGATTGGTTTAGATTTTAGGTCAACATTGTTAGTATGTATTTATATCAACTGGAAATATGGAACAAACAACCATAGTCATGTCCTGTTTTTTTTTAACATTTAAGTGGATGTTTAAAAATAAACATTTTATTTGTTCTATTTTCGTAATGCACTTATCATTGTTTTTCTTTACAACATAAGGGACAGTATTTTATTATTATTTTTTTATTATTTAAACTCTAACTTAAATACGAGTTTTAATGTTGTTTTCATACATAAAATAATTTTAAAAGTTTGAATTTTTCAAAGCCCGCCAAAAGGATCGAAATCTGGCAAGGGAAGCGTGGTGTCTCATACATGCATAGTTTTGTCGTTTAACAGAAAGGCTAAACATTCCTAAAATAAATAATTAAAAAAACATGAATACTTTTGAAATAATTTGATAACCTTTATGTTAAAGTCTAAGTTCTTTCAGAACCCGTCGACATTTAAGTCTAGTATGGTTTTAATTGTTTTTACATAACCATTTATTAATTCAACGTAAATTATATTTCTATAAAACTTATATATTCAGAATCAAAGTTTGTTGATGTATATGAATTTTTTTAAAGCCGTAATATTTTTCAGTGAAGTTCCGTATTATCACAAGATTCAAAGTGTTCATAGCGATTGAGCGTGAAGTGTGAAGCCACAGTATTCTCCAAATACCAAATTTGGCTTTTGCGTCGTAAATAAAAGGCATACGTCAATTTGGTATTTTCCCATATGTAGGTGGGTAAATTCTTCCGTAATAGGCAAGAAAAAACAAATTTCACTCCAGAGAATATATCGACATAAGAAAAACATTGTAACTTTACAACGTTTTCCAGAAAATTCGACGCAGAAAAGAAAATCCCATGGAATGGCGTACAAAACATGTTTCTTTATAGATAGTGGTAGATCATTTATTGTATATATTTCCAAAGTATTCATTTTCCCTCCTCTCAGGTATTTTTTTCTGTCTTATAATCTTCCCCATTTTGTTGTATTGTAATCCTAAATCCTACTGACTCCGGGCAGATGAACTATTGCGTGGTGTCGCAAGTAAGAAAAAAAACTACAATAAAATTTTCCGAGGATGCGAAAATTTAGATCAGCGTATTCTCTTATTTTCATAGCAAAAATGTTGAACACAATTTATCGAAAACACGTAATTTTCTTTCAAAGAAAATACAATCTCACGCGATGTGTTCACATATCGTTAACGAAGAAAGATAAAAAGAAAATAAACTTAAAAACTACACATGATGCTCAAGGCTACTGAAACAAATAAATAATTCTCAGCATTTTCTGAAAAAAAAACGACCGTCTTCGCTTTCTGTATCTAACCTAAATATACATTTTTTTACTGAAAAACTCTGTGTTTTTTGTAAAGAAAATCGACCTCTCAAATTCACCCGTAGTTTTCAGCGAGTCCTTGAAGGTTGATATATGAAAGTTTTTTTTACAAATTCGAGGAAAACGTAAATAAATTGTGTCACTTCTTAACTCTGTTGACAAGGATAAACTGTGTTTTCATTGTCAGGAAGGCTTCGAAGTTTTTGTTTTTAACGCTGTTTTTCATAATCTCCTCTAATATTATAAATTCATATTTAATACACCAAGCAACCCTTTTGAATTCTGTTACACAGCTCGCCTTTGTGTGATTTTTGTATCGAAAAGTAAAACATTCTAACAAAGAAAATTACGCGTAGAAGAAAACTGTGGTCGCGAATATAATGCTAATGCTAAAAAACGTAATTTTGCATGTTGTATTATGTTATTACGATACGCAAACCGGATAATAATAGGTCTTGAAAACAAAATTAGTTCAGAGGCTTCATGATATTAGAGAATATTATCATACGCTTTTGGTTTTTGTGTAACAGTGATCAATTTGTACTACAGTTATTTTCCTCACTTGTTAATATTTCCCCGAGGAAAAAGTTAGGACCTTTAACGTATTTCGGAATTGAGGCTGGGTCTCCAAGAGACCTAAGTTGCAGAAGGCACAAAACAAAAAGCCGTAAAAACATTCCACAATCGAACTGTGAACACACAAACACCTGTAGAACAAGCACAATATTCCTACTTCAAGTTTAAAGGTTTCTAAGTAGTGTTAGTTATGAAGGAGTCCTGGGGCCCAAGTCTATGTATCTTGTATTAGGTAGTCCGTATCACGCTAACAAGCTTAGTTTGCGTTTACGTTAAGATATAAATCCGAAACGCAAACGCAAGAGACGACGCTGCGTTTATGAAAAACTGTCAAAATACGTGTTAGATAACGTAAAAGATACAGACTTGGGCCGTTGGTTGTATTTACTTTAGTCTGACCATCTGGCGCCATCTGACCTAATGGTCGTAAAACCCGCAGTGGCCTGGCTAGTGTCTACGCGAACTTATTTAATACATTATACAGCTATTAGACTTTGAAACTTGAATTTTAAAACGTAATTTATATTTTGCAATATTTTGCAGTGCTGAAAGTACAATTTAAGAGGTTAATAAAATAAATTAAATATTGTAGAAAAAATCGCTTTTAGCACATAAAGCTTTAAATATTAAATTGAATTGTTTGTTTGTGGATGTACACACGGAATATGAAATGTAACAAATTGTTACTGTAGATTTAAAGCTCAAGTCCTCCAAGAAACTTTAAATATTATTGTAAAACTAACACAATACACAATATTTTATATAAATTTATTGAAGGACTTCAGCTTTAAACTTACAATAACAATGTATTCTGTTTCATATTCCGTATATACACTAAGAAATTCATCTCAATATTTATTTTTCCAAATTATTTGAATTAGCGCCATCTGTGAATTATGCTTTGTTTAACCTTAAATACTGAAACATTGTGTTATCAGTATATTTACGCAAATATGCCATCCGGTTTCGGTATAACCGTAGCTTCATCGTTTATTTACTCTTCCTCATTTCATTTAATAAAGAAAATTAACTATAGGGATATACGATCTATCAATATTATCTGATTAAATTTCGGTCTACTGATCAATTATGTATGTACATATTTTAAAACGTGTCTGTGTAGGCGGCCAAAGGAGAAACTAGCCATAGAAGGATAACAAATCTTGCGCTGTGTACGGATGCAATATCAACAGTATCGACGACCGTGTGGATAAGTTTGTCAATCTTACCTATCATAGAATATACAGACGATGCAGATGGGTCATGAACCATTATTAGTATGAAATTGCGTCAACAACAGTGTCGCCTACATCGTTCTGCCATACTATCTACTACAAATCGCATTTACGCACAGAGGCGCCCCGCTCTTGTTTCTACCTAGGTACACACCGAACGCATAACTTTCATTGCATAGCCGCTTTGATAGTCTGCGCAGTTTGGTCGTAGCTCGGTGACAATCGGCACGCTTCCATGCCATTTCTTCCTTTGTTTCTATTATCTTTGCTACTTTTTCATATCATAAAATAATAGTACTCAAATAATAAATTAAATAACTTTAATCTTTGGGGGTATACAAGGGGTTCGGAATCTAGTGGTACAAGTAGGAAACTGGTGAATCTACATAACAGTAAACCCAAAAAAATAAAACATCAATCGGATTATTTCTTTTTTTTCGCATTTACTCGAAAACGATAGCTCGAATCGAAAAAAGTTATGACACAAAATCGACTCCAAATGTGATGTAGATTTATCAGTTTGCCGCTTGTAACACTAGTTTCTGGACACCATGTACATTTAAAAAATGGGCCAAGGCTTTTTGAGAAACTTACAGCATCAAACCTTATCTAACATCTGACCTAAGAAATTTTTCCTTGGCAAGTTTTAAAATGTTCAAATAATTTCTTCAAAGCTTTACGTACTTGCAAAAGTTGACAGAATATTCTTCTTGGCGACTCTGTTTTTCTCAGCATTTTCTGTCGCATGTAATGAAAACCTTATTTAATTTTATAATTATGATTTCTTGGAATCGGATAAAAATCATCCTACGTGAGAAACACACAAACAAGCAATAGTGAAATGCTCCTATGAGTCGAGACGGCCAATACATCTTCAGGAGCATGTGTTATGCTCCGTTCCCACCTCATCTATTCATCACCTATCTCATAGAATTTAGATCAGTGAGAACAGGCTTATCTATGCAATAGAATGCCCCATAGAATAGAAGCCCAGTGTCGAATCGACTCCAACCTTCAGTCAATTCGGTATTCAAAATGATGAAATCAATTTCGTACCGCTATATTTCCTGAATTATATCTTATGTGTGAATGATCTACATAACAATTGAAAGAGGTGGTCCGAAAGTTTCGAATCTCACCGTTAGATCGCTAGTTGTGCAAACTACCGTTAGAGTGCTCGCGCCGCCAAGCAGCCATTTCGTGTGAATTATGAGTAAAATCGTTATAATGCAGCACAAGGTGTTCTGTGTTCGTGAGTAAAACTGAGTCGGCAACTGTGGTAGTGTAGAGCACCTTTTGTCTCCTTTTTAACTTTGAACAATTAACTAGAAAGTGCATTATTTATCGTTGGTAATACCAATTTGAGCAAACTGGATGTCACTATAAAGGAAAAACCTCGGGTCGGGTGTACGAGAGGAAAACATGCGAAATAGAGTCCATCATTTTGAATAACCTTGTATTTAAAATAAACCATAGAATAGAACCGTGTGAACGACGGTTGCTATGCGAACGTCGCCCTCTGCGCATAGTACAGCAATGTCTATGGTTATGTCCAATCATAAAAAAAACTTATTTCTATCGAAGATTTGCTGCGTCACTTTGAGCTCCGAGAATAGAAAATAAAATGAAATAGAATAGAAATAGAAAAAGAGCGAGTGTGAACGCGTTACAATTCGTGTATATGTATGTGTAAAGGTTCGTTCTACGAGATAGACCATAGACTAGATAAGGCGGGAACCCAGCATGGATGTTAGATAATTCTCCATATTCCGTGATACGTCCCCATTAGTGCGAGCGACTTGTACTAGTTGATCTAGTATAACTCTAGGTCTACGTGTGCTAACGTTTCGCTTATTTAAGAGAAATTATATAATTAAAATCCACACTTTTCTGACACAAACACACGTCGGGAAGAAAGAAAACTAAAACCACTTTATCTTGATCGTCCGATGGTTTGAGCGGTCACGCAACTATACCTATTTGTAGTAGATTTTCCTTCGTTGGTAGTGAAAACGGCATAATACCCTGAACGTACTTACCCCTCGTATTATGCCGTAGAGCAGTGCTCTGCAACTGGTGTGCCACGACATGATGCGAACGCATTGCTTCTAAAAGAAGAAAAAATCACAACTATTTTTTTAATCCTGTAGCTACCTGCTGAACTGCCCACTAAGATTCTACTATTTCAACAGCCGTCAAACACCTGAAGCACGGCAACACTAGTGACATTTACATTTTCTATATCGTCACCGGTTTCCTTAATAGAATCATTCACTTCCCGTTGTTCGGCTAGATGTTTATTTTTTTAAGTACTTACAAATGTAATAAGTAGTACATGATTCATAAAATATTTTTTTGTACTTCCAGAATTTATACTACTCTTCTGTTAGAAGTATTTGTTTGTGTACAGAAGAGGGGTATGTATTGTTTGTAAAAATAACATAAGTAAAAATAAAATAATAAGCACAGCTATGAGACATTTGCAGAAACAGACAGGAGACATTGAACAATTAATAAATATCGTTATGTAGATCATATATAATAAAAACAGTATTATAACAAAACTGTATAAGAATTTATTAAATTATATCTCTGTGTTCCTCGTGTTCTTATTTAAATTGTGTAAATTTAATTGTAAGCTTTTATAATTGTCATACAAATAAATCAACTTCAATTATTTATTAGCGAGTTGCTTCATTAACCACAGATCTTGACACACACCCCTTTCGTTATATTTCATATAAATACACTCAACTTACAAGAATACTGATCGGTCAGTAGCTGAGCTCGCATCGCGTCTGGGTCTCACCCAGGCGTCGTGAGTTCAATTTCTCGGTTGGCAAGTCCTCCATCATGACACAAGCAACATTCTCCGCTTACTGTGATGGAAGTAGGCGATTTTCAAATATTCTCATGTTATTCGTAACCCGGAAATCTTCGTCTTTCTTTAATAAAAAAAACAAACATTATGTGCAGTTACGCACCTCATTAATCTGCACCCAAAGCAAGTTAATGAGGTACATATCCCGTAACGGTTAGTTAAGAAGAATACTAGTTGCCGAATGATATGCGATTTAAAAAAAACTTAATTAATCAGAAATGGGCATTATTTTGTGACATGATAAGTATATCTAACTTTTTTTGATAAAAAAAATCCTTGAAAACAGCTCCATTGAAGATAATACTTATTAAAAAATCTCAAAATTAAATACGAAATAGAAAAAGACACAGAAAATAAAAAAGGTAATGACCAGATGCGATTATTACCAATACTTTAAGAAATATTACTAATATCTAGTGGCGTGCAATCCATGAAGGCTTAAAGCCCTATGAAAAATAAAACATATAAATAAATTAATATATAAACAAAAAATACGACAAATTTCTGATCAAATTTTATTTATTCCACGGATTTGATACGGAGCTTGCACGCTCAATAATTCAGTTAGCCACAGTAATCAGCAGATATTCAAACAATACACAATCCATATCCGAACTACACACAGCTTACCTTTGGTTATAGAACAATGTACTCCACTGCTAATATCATCCTCAATTAATTCTCATACATTTGGCTGCCATTTTTTGTATGATTGCAAACATTTGTTAAACCTTCACTCAAAATTATGTTAACTCTACACATTAGGCCCTGCGGAAAATAATTTCCCTCGGGGCTTATGTCATATTTGGGGATGATGTGTGGAGGGTCTTTTTAAGGAAATGAAGGAGAGAAAGTTTCGAGAAGGAAAAAGGTATGAGGGGTGGGTAGGAAACTGGGGGTCAGGGAGTCGGTCGTATTAATCCATCCCTCCTACTGCGGTACAAGGCAATTGGTTGAGAGAGTCCAGCTGGAGAGGTCAAGGGGTCTCCCTCAACCGGCCTCTATGCAGTTAGTGGGGAAACGTATCCGCTGCCAAGACCTGGACAAACCTCACCTCGTGTACCCAGGCACCCCTGCTAAGTCAACAACCGACACATGGAAGAGGTGTTGGTTACCCAATGAATGGTTCCTGGGGCGGCGATCCCCATACCCGCTCCCCAAATTGAAAATTATTATTCCAAATACCCAAATTCCACAATGTTTTTAAGATTCTGAAAAATTTATTAACAACTCAAAATTGCATTTCATTTTTGCCCTATTTAATTCAACAAATTGACAAGGAACAAATTCTTATTCTGTTAAAACAATAATATATGATCAACAAGTACATAAAGTTTTATCCTCATATAATATAACGGATTAATGGATCAACCGCATATTATGTTAATAATTCGTCAGTTCGTGCACTTTTTAATAGATAATTTTTACTTTAATTCTGAGACGTATCAACACGGTGCGCCATATATCAGAAAAGGTTGCGGAGCACTGCCCTACAGTACTTACCCTGTTCACATAGACTTACCCGGTATAAAGTGTGTGTACGAGTATATCGGTTTGAACTGTTCCAATGTGGCGTGTGGAGAGGGCAGGGGGGAGGTCGATACGGAATGACCGCGAGTCATCCACCGCCATTTATTATTATATAGAGTAAATCAAACTTTAATTTAATGAATTTTCATGTCAAACTTCAGACATCAATTTATTTATCGTTGTTATGCCATGTTAAAGTTATTGAACAGTTGATCGAGTCATTACCCTGTGTCGAGCCAATACTCAAATCAATAATTTTCATTTTCTTTGTTCATGGTACAACCGTTGTTTCGAGTCATTAGACCCGACTGAGTGAAGCCTGTAACAAAACATAATATAAATAGGCATATATACATATATAATAGGTGGAAGCTAAAATGAAAAAAAGGCTTTCTTCGGGAACTTCATGATTTTGATTAAAATAATTTGTATGTACAGTCGAACTTGGTTATAACGATTACGGCAATAGCGAGTTCATGGCTATAATGAGTAATTTAGTAAGGTTTATCTTCACACAGTCGTTGGCTATTAATAATGAGTACGCTTCGACGATATACTGTACAAATAATTTTGACAACACAGTTTCCTAAATACGTACATAAATCGTTGGGTCGGAAAATAAAACAAATCTCGAAGTAAGTAATAAAAGACAACGGTGGCGGCATAATTACACATTTAAGTGTGATCTTACTCACTAAGTTACTAGATTAGTTAGATTATTAACAATTTTGAAAAACACAGTCAAATCAATTAATATTCTTCTTATATGTAGGCTCTCAAATTCTAAATGGTGAAGTTTCCGCTGATTATTGTGGCTATATATACAATAAATGCATATTATGAGCAAACATTGTACACAAATTCTAAAACTAAAGGCGGAAAAGTCGAAAAACATTACTGAATCAATATACTCGTATATGAGTGTCAAGCGACAAATCAAGGTGATTTTCCCACGGAAACGGCGCTATAGAAGTAATCCAACTATTATTATTATTATTATAAATGCTTTGAAGAAATCGTTCACCACGAGTGCCTATTTATTTAAAAAGTGAGTCCCAACTCCAGAGTCAGTGTTTGGGTATGTTGTGAGGGAAAGCGGATGGGAAGAGGAAGATTTAGAAACACCTGGACATTTAAATCTGGTTACTAAACCCGGCTAAAGCCATGTTTCGATCCTGGATGAGGATGGGACAAATTAATAAAGTAGTAATTTTTTGTTTTGATTTGTTTTTTGTTTTTTTTGTTTGTTTGTTTTTTTTTAAATTTTTTTTTTTGTTTGTTTTTGTTTTGGTTTTTGTTTTTGTTTTTGGTTTTGTTTTTTTGTTGTTGTTGTTTTTTTTATTTTTTAAATTTAATGTTAATCAAACTTAATAATGTTATTATTAAGTTCTGTAAGTATTTTTAGTTTTTATTATTGTGACAGCTGTTTCGGCGTTTAAGGCCATTTTCAGATTAACCATAGTTTGAAAATGGCCTTAAACGCCGAAACAGCTGTCACAATAATGAAAAATAAAAATACTTGCAGAACTTAATAATAACATTAATAAATTTGATTTAGATTAAATTAATAATCAAAAAAATAATGGATTACGAATTAAATACAAAAACAATTAATAGTAATTTATCAGAAGGCTGTTTTTTAACACTTTCAAGATCTAGTTATATTATTTGAATGGTTGATTGATGCGATTGTTTTTGGCATACCCACCGAAAACAGGAAAAAATATTACCAGAATACTCTTTGATAGAGAGCTTACTGTGCATATTCTACTATTACTATAAAAATAAAAAAATAAAACAAATTTTCTAGAACTAATCACTAGTCAGAACGAGGTGTATAATGTATAGCGCCATTCGCTTGCATAATAATACGAGCTAGACAGCAAACCGCATAGCACGACTGCAGGTCATGTTGCGGAAAACTCGTTTCTAGGCGCTATTCCATGGAAGAGGACTAGGGATCAATGTTTAATGAGATTGAAACGTATGTCCAGTAGTATGTCCTTCTGCAAATATCACGTTTCAGTGAGGTTTTACGGGAAATTTCAGCTTTCCCCTACTATTTAATTCCTTCCGTTTGTTCAGCCACCATTCAACGGGAAGGGAATTAAAGAAACAAACATTCGAAACCCATTTGATCCATTAAAATTACACTGCTTCAGGACAAACATTTTTGTAGAGCGCTTTTCATAACCTTATTTCGAAGTAATTTTTAAAATTTTTATGTGATATAAAATTAAAATAAAATAATTTTAATTATTACTCGCATAAAATTTCCATGCCATAGTTCCACTGCCGGGTCCAGCCACATTTGAGGATTGTTGAGAGGTTGATGGAAGGGGATGGTTAGGAAATTCATGGCTATTAGATAAAATAAAAATTACAAGAAAAAAAAAAACAAAGAAACAAAACAAAAACGAAAAAAATAAAATAAAAATAAAGAATTTTTTATGTATTTCTACGAATTAAACACAATAACCTTTAATAAAAATATGTACTTTATGTACCTCTGGGCGTTAAAATGAAATAAAATAAGCAATACGTGGCCATTTCAGATCTGATCCACCCTACACCCAGAAAGCAACGCTTCAATTCTGTATTCTGAATGCTATTCACTCACCTGATAATGAGATTATCTTTCATACTCAGAGACACTGTGATTATCTTTCATACTCAGAGACACTGAGATTATCTTTCATACTCAGAGCTACTGAGATTATCTTTATTACCCAGAGATACTGAGGTTATCTTTCATACTCAGAGATACTGAGATTATCTTTCATACTCAGAGATACTGAGATTATCTTTCATACTCAGAAATACTGAGATTATCTTTCATACTTAGAGATACTGAGGTTATCTTTCATACTCAGAGATACTCAGATTATCTTTCATACTCAGAGATACTGAGGTTATCTTTCATACTCAGAGATACTGAGATTATCTTTCATACTCAGAAATACTGAGATTATCTTTCATACTTAGAGATACTGAGGTTATCTTTCATACTCAGAGATACTCAGATTATCTTTCATACTCAGAGATACTGAGGTTATCTATCATACTCAGCGATACTGAGATTATCTTTCATAATCAGAGATACTGATATTATCTTTCATACGCGGAGATACTGAGATTATCTTTTGCCCTGAAACGAGGTTCAAATACACATTATATATTGCTCAAATATATCGGATTCAATTTCCGAATGCGCTTCATTGATTACTTGTTTCTGTTTTAATCCAAATTGTAATTGCTTTGAATTGACTGATCGTTTGAAATATTTTATGAAATTGGTACAAAAAAAATATAAGTGGATTTCTGGCATCGAAACTGAATTTCAAATAATTTTCAATTATTTCAGAGAGCTTTTGTGCTAGTAGTGGAAAGTGAAAGTGGAAATAAATTCTGGTTAAAGTTCGTTAGGCTCTCTACTAGTTCTGGAATGTCCTCGGGGAGTGTGTTCTTGGGAAATTGACTGATATAACATTCAGTTCAGTTCTTGCTACTTTTGTTACAAACCATATGTGAACCGAACCGTAATTTAATAATATCTTGAAACATGTGCTACACTAGCATTACATTGGACGCTCTGCCCTGCTTATAAATTTATTTACACGTGACAGCTGTTTCACATTACGGTGGCTATAGCCACTGAATAAATAATATAAAACAGAAGTGGCTTCCATGTCGTTTTGGAAGAAAATCACTGTAGCCACTGATTTAATACCTTTTGGTTCTAGCCCCGAGATGGACAATGAAAATACACTATTTACCACGGACTCTGTCTCTGTCTCTCTCACGCTGCCTGAGATCAAATATCACTATTCCATGCATTTGAAATTTAAGGCCTGAATGGGCAGACTTTTGGATCATGAAACACTCCCACATCGTATTCCTTGTGTTCTTCTTTATTCTATGGCTATGGCGAATTTAAATGCTTTAGAATAGAATGAACGTGGAAGGAGATGGAGGAGGGAAAGAGGAAGGTTCTGAATTATTGTAATTCAGATCCGGTCATTAAACATATTTTCATTGTCTTTCCAATCAAAGTTTAGATTCTGAACGGTAGCCTCTCACTAGGACGCACCTGCCGAGAGCATCTCGCACTCCTTTTTTTTAATTCCATGTAAGGCAATAATTTTTTTTATTTCTCTGCGCCGAAATTTGAACTCCCATTCTCTGGCTAAGTAGCTTACCATTCTGCTACGGAGGTCGTCACATGCTGACATTAAAGAATGAATCTACATCACATTCTAAGGGAATTTTATTATTCAAGCACTGTGAAACACCTAGCCCATAATGCAATAATCACAGAATTTGAATAGGACTTTCACAGAACTTGAATATTAACTTTGAAATTTTAACGAAACGTTGAAATTCCCCGAAACAACCCGCCTAAGTAACGAAAATGTCGATCGCAATGTTATTAGTAAATGAAATTAACAGTAACATTAAAGTGCTCTTATCAACATCGAAATGAAAACACAATAATAAATCATCTAAACTATGAAGGGTTTATAAATAATGGATTTGGAAATGGAGTCTAAAGCCTTTATCCCCTTTTAATAAAGCTCCCACGATATTGAAATTAACTTTTAATCCGCTCGGATCTGATAATAGTAGTCATATTTCAAGGCTTTATTCCGGCTTACGGAACCTTTCATAGCTCTACCAAACACAAGCAATACCCATAGAGTAGGTGATAAAGCGTATGCAGGAAATAAAGCGGTATATTTATGATGGCAAGGGAGGAGAATTTTATTGCGAATTGCAAGTATGCGCCAGAGATATTATTGTGCAACGTGCCGGTTTTTATTAGCATTGAATTTTAAAATTTATTCTCTCATTCACATTGTTGTACTTTAAACATGGTTTGGAGATAGAACAATCAATCAACTTTTTTATATTTTTTCATAGAATACCGCACAAGAGTCCAAATTGCTCCCAACCGTTTGGAGCTAGTGAGACTATGGCATCCTCAATTGGGGAATGTCGTGAGGCTGAAGTTATTGGGGAGGGGAAGGAGAATGGGAAGATAAAGGTGGTGAAAATACCTGGCTATTCAGATCTGGTCACCAAACACGGCTAAAATCCATTTCAAGCAACGTTTCAATTCTGAATGGTGGTCGATACTGATACTGACCAGGGCGATACTGAGAGTATTTTCCACTTTGGAACGTGCGCAAATGTAGTATGTATTATTTTTAAATTAATTAATTGTGAAACAGCACAAATTAATTAAATTAAATTTACTTGCGCAGACCGGGATTTGAACCAGCGACCTTCGGATTCGTAGTCGAGAGCCTTACCCCTCGACCACGGAGGCCGTCAAAACTATGCATAATTCCAATCGAAGTAACAGTCAGCACGTGTCATAGTGCTAGTGTAGCACTTAATGAGTTTTTTTTTCTTTAAGGCTATAAGGGGATGACATATACTTTGGGGTTTTGTGTCTCTTGGTGCTGTTTTAATGTCGTAATAGAGGAGATATTTACAAGTAAAAATGTTAATTTGTGCAAATCTCAAGAATTTTTTTTAGATATAATCACATGAAAAAGTAGGACTCTGAAATGATAAATAAAGATATGTTCATTGCTGGTGGCTAATGCAAAATGCTATTTGTACGTGCACTGACTTTGACTAGGTGTGTACCTGTTATGCGCCCAAACTATGAGCTAGCACAATAGAATAATACACAAAATTGAATAAGAAAATACTCGCTCTTGGGTATACCAGGGGTGTTAGTTGAAGTTTGCCGGTTTTACTCATAGATGTCGCTAGAGATATGTATACATTTCTATGATTTGGCATCTATGTCATATTTTTCAATGAACATTAACCTTCAAAAATACACAAGTTACATTCTGCCAAAATAATAGTATCATAGTTGGTTACCTCAGTGAATATGTTGAGTTTCGTTCCAAGTAAATCGCATTTGCGGCATTCGTTGCTTTTCTTATTTCATCAAAAGAAAAAAGCAGTTGAAGCTCATCGGTTGCTGGTAGAAACTTATGGTAAACATGCTCCAGTGATTAGAACATGTGAGACATGGTATCGTCAATTTAAAAGTGGAGATTTCGATTTAACAGACAATGAACATCCTGGTGCAACGAAAAAAAAAGTTCGAAGACGAGGAATTGCAGGCGTTATTGGATGAAGACCCAACCCAATCGCAACAACAATTGGCCCAAACACTTAATGTGACCCGAGGAGCAATTTGCCAACGTTTAAAAGCCATGGAAAGATCCAAAAGTATGGAAAATGGGTACCACACCAAATGAACGAGAGACAAATCGAAAAAACCGCCAAACCGCCTCATACAGCTAAAGTAGTGAAGAACACTCTCAAAGCATTGAATTGGGAAATATTATCGCACCCGCCGTACTCTCCAGACCTTGCCCCGTCCGACTATCACCTTTTCGCATCGATGGGACACTCACTCGCAGAGCAGCGCTTCGCCAATTTTGAAAAAGTCGAAAAATGGCTCGTCGAATGGTTTGCCTCGAAAGAGAATTTTTTTTTTTTCGAATGGTATCCATGATTTGCCTCAAAGATGGGCAAAATGTATAGAATCCGATGGTTAATACTTTGAATAAAAAAAATTTGAGATTTCCTTGAGAATTAAGCGTTTTCTTTATTGAAAAAACCGGCAAACTTCAACTAACACCCCTGGTAATATGATATGGTATGTAGAGGAGATCGCTTTTCTGCAGCGATACGGGTAGATTAACCAGTTTTCGTCTAGTGAGTCTAGTCGATTTAATTATGTGTTAATTTTTTTACAATCTCCGGAATGGTTAATATATGTAAATAAAACTATGTTATTTATTTACTTTTTTGCACGAATTTATCTGTTCTAATAACGTCCATATTTCGATTGGTAAGTCATCTCGCTAATGCTAGCAAAATAAAACTAAATTACAATTTTTAATTCATCATAGTGACGGGACTTCGTCGTCGTAAGATTGAAAAATCAAAAGTGACTTTGACTGGCAGCTTTCTGACTCTCAGTCTAATTAGTTTGTTACACAAAAACATTATTATTTGGAAGTTACTGGAAGTTAACATAATAGAAAACAAAATATACATATCATAAAGTGACTGGGTAATCCACTCGGGTCTAGACAATATGGTATCATGTCAGTTTCAAACATCTGTCAGATTTGAGATTTATTTAGAATTTCCGCTCGATATTTCATTTCAAATAGATTCGCTGTTTTAGAATGGAACCCAAAATGAAATACTGTTTTTGAAAGTAGATAAAATATTCTTTCAGATTTTAATATTACAAACAAAATCACTGGACCGGTTTCGCTGAAAATAGCACAGTTAGTTTTTATTAGTGCCGGGAAGGTTTAGAAAGTAGTTTGTAGTTTGAATGAAATCCAAATTGTAAAACTGTTGCTATAACGTTTTAAAATTAGTATGAAAAACATTGAACCCGCCATGTTTTATTTAAGTTAGCCCATAGATATAACACTCTGGTTTGCCACAGATTGCATATTCGAAAGCAGAAGGTTTTTTTGGGTAGAATATTTTCAAAATGGAAAACACGAGTAGGTACCTACTTAATAACTTTATGATTTAGATATATTTTGAAAAAAATAAACGTTTGGAATGAAATAAAATATTCAAATGAATGCTTCTTTATTTTGATACATTCGCTGTCAAAACAATTATGGCACCCTTTCTACAGCATTCAGTCTACTTTCATCCTTCCTCTGGAACTGGCAGAGGAAGGATGAAAGTAGACTGAATGCTGTAGAAATGAGATCTCTGAGACGAATGTGTGGTAAAACCATGTATGATCGTGTGAAAATGTTGAGATTCGTAAAGAATGCAAGGCTGATGTAAGCGTAGTGAGCAAGATTAAGAAAGGGACGCTTAGATGGTTTGGGCATGTAGAGCGAATGAATGAAGAAAGGAGGTAAGGAGAATATATGACGCGAATGTGAATGGAAGAAGAAGCCGGGGACGTCTAAGGAAGACGTGGCACGATCAAGTGAATCAAATACTTGAGTCGGGCCATGTCAGAAGTCGGAATAACAGAAGAGAATGTATGAGACGTTGTATGAAAGTGAATGAAGCAAGAAGTGTATGCCAAGATCGAGTTGTTTGGCGGTCCGTCCTCTCTGCCTACCCCTGCGGGGAAACGGCGTGCCGGTTAGTTAGTAAGTTAGTTAGTTTACAAGCATCATCTTTAATCCAAAAAAAATCCCGAGCTAGGTCGGGTACACATCAGCTAGTTATAAATATAAATGTTCTGAACGCAAACATAGATAAGGTTTTTAAACTCGCTTACCGACGGTTTTTTCTTGTATACTGTAATTTATACGAATCTAAAAACGAGACAAACCCATGTAATGTAAAGGTTATAGTGACTTTACCTTTTTGTAGTATAATATTTTTAAAAAATCTATTTATTTTTTATAACTTATTGAAGTTTGTAAACCTCATTGTAATATTTAATCATTGAAGAAGATAATATTAACACATCCCAAATGAAACACAAAACCGAAAAAACAACAGAAAATAAAAAGATTTCAGTCGCATCTGGGACTCGAGCCCAGGACCTCTACCTATCCGGGGTAACCGCTTAACCAACTTAGCTAATGAGACCAGTTCAATTTACACCGATATCATACTTCAAGTTCAAGACTTGTTAATATTATCCTCCATTTTTATATCCCATATTATTTTGCTGCTATCCTTATGATGATCGCAAAAGTATCTACCACTCTACATTTTGAGTTTTCATTTAACGGCAAAGAACCAATTTTTTTTACATTTAACCTAACTGCAGTAAAAAAATATAACTTATTCAATGTACTCGTATGTTGATTTAAATTACCATGCCTTTATTGTAACAATTAATCCTATTTGGTATTTATACTTAGTTTGTTTGCATTGTGTTTTATTATATTTTATTTTCATTTATACTTTTTTTTAAATTTATGTTTTTTTTAACTTTTTTATATGTACTGTATCCATTTTTGTACTTTTACAATGTTTCTTTATATTTGTTTAAAAGACAAATGTTTTTGGTTTTTTTTTTTTTTATATGAATACCTCACAAGAGTCCCAACTGCTCCCAACCGTCTGGAGCCAGTGAGACTATGACATTACCAATTTGGGAATGTTGTGAGGCTGAAGGTATTGGGAGGGAAGGAGAAGAGGAAGGTGGGGAAATACCTGGCTATTCAGATCTGGTCACCAAACACGGCTAAATGCCATTTCAAGCAACGTTTCAATTCTGAATGGTGGTCTTTCACCAGGGCGATACTGGGAGTATCTTCCACTCTGGAACGTGCGCAAATATGCTACATATTATTTTTCAATGAATTAATTGTGAAACAGCACAAATTAATCAAGTAAAATTTACTTGCGCCCGCCGGGATTTGAAACCCGCGACCTTCGGATTCGTAGTCGAGAGCCTTACCCCTCGACCATGGAGGCCGTCAAAAGGCCGGCTCGGTTGTTCTTGTTGTATTTACACTTTTCATAATTTTAGGTCAATGGCACATTTTGTGCCGTATGTATAAATTCTAGATACACATGAATATGGAGAAATTTCGCTGGCAGCGAAATGATAAATTATTTCATATGCACTAGCTTTTGCAGTGGCCTGCTTCCCAAACAAAGGTTGGCGAAAGTATTTGGGTTAATGGCTCTCAGAGAAATGCTTTCCCCATTTCCACTTTCTTCGTAAAACCTCTTTTATTGCCTGTTACTGCCCCTAATGACTTCACTGAAATGACGCTTCCACCGGAGTAAGCACTGAAAGCTCTCTCCACGTACACTACTCTCCACACGCACCGAACTTTGTTGAAACATTGACACATATAGTACCAAATACATAGCTTCATTATTGCGATAATAGGCCACTTGCATTACATTTAAAAAAAAATCATTCTGATAAAAATAAATTTTGTCGTATTCTTTAACCCACCCCGATTTTTTTTAAATTTCACTCCCTAAAATCGGTCTATTTTTTTATAAACCGGAAGGACGGGACCTGATTTATGGGTGCGGAAAAAAATTAAGAGAGTAGATATCCATATAAGCACGTATTTTTCTTGTTAATTTTTTTTATATAAAAAAAACAACCAAACTAAGAACCTAAAACCTATTTTATATATAATAATTAATCAGACCTAAATTAGGTTTTTAAACCTAATTTGAAAGCTTTACAAATACTTAAAACTTTACCAAGCTTCAAATTAATTAAAATGCGTGATTTTGCTTCTCCGGTGACAGCGATAGTTGTTTCTCATTGTAATTAAACTAATTAAAAGCGTTTTTCAATATTTTTGTGCATAAGAAATACGAGCTTATACGCATATTTAATAAATATTTTTAGTCGTAGGCTATCATTTTTGTTACTCTAAGATGGCTATTAGAATATTCACCTGTCCAATCAAACGGTACACAGACTGACGGCAAATGAAACCAATTTCAGTAATTTTTAATATCAAAAAGATTACTTTATGATTTCGTAAAACAAAGTTTGTAGGTTGGTAGGTCAGATCGTCAGATGTCAGTTAAAACGTCAAAAGTCAACGGAATTCCATCGTTGATTAATTGAAAAAAAAAATAGTATGGAATTTGATGAAAATAAATAAAGAAAATCACCAGTCGGACATTTTTAAATAGTGACGTCATGAGCTAAAAACGCGGATTTGTTTATTTTATTATAAAAAACTATAAATTTTTAATTTATTTTAGTAACATTTTCGTAATCTTGGTAGAAACATCTATCCACGCGATTTTTTCCAAGTCATTATAAAATACATGCAAGTGGCCTATTATTATAGCATAAAGTAAATATTTAACGGTCAGCACTCAAAAATCCACACTTTGTAGTCTGCTAACGGGAGAAATAATATGAATGATTTATCTGTGAATTCTCTACGGGTAGTAAAGGGTGAATTCTCTACGGGTAGTAGAAAAATGTATAAGCTTTCAAAAGACAAAAATTATCAAACGGTATTCTTTTAAATTCTATATGAAAGACGTACTGAAATATTATGAAAAACGTTCAAAATTGCCTTCACTGGTTTATAAACATTTTTTTAGGTATTTCATAGAATTTAAAATATTACAGTTTGAGGATTTTCGTCTTTTGTAACCTTGTACATTTTCCTATCTACCCGTATAGATTTTAGATGTAAATCATTTGTAGCATGAGTTAGCAAACCACGAAGTGATGTTTAGGGTCATTTTTGAGTGCTGGCCCTTAAGAATAGCGTAATTTGAATACCCCTGCATTTTTACATATTTAAACACATTGCAGTTATATATAAACTTGTTTCTCAAATATAGGGAGGGTGGTGCGATCCCATATAATCCACAATATTTACAGTATAAAGATTTCACTACTCGTCATCAATCTACGATTTTTTTCCCAAAGGAAAGTTGTTAAAATGTAAAATATAAATAAGTTTCTTTATTCACTTATTTTTTTTAATCGAAGTAAGTCAGATTTAATATAAGTTCTGCCAGTATTTTGTGAGAAATGTTTCGGCGTTGAAAGCCATTATCAAATTGTGGTTAGGCCACATTGAGACAACTTATTTAAATAAATTAATTTTCCCGCGCAGAATTAAAAAAAAAAATTTATCGTATAATATTAATTACCTACAATGGGAACTTGTACCCGCTAAGCCACTGCAAGTAGCTTGGCAGCGGGAGTTTAGTTCAACAATATTATATAATACTATAATAAATAACAATCGACATACAAATATAGCGCAAAATTAGAACAATGTTGTGATCAGTGTACACAAGTTTGAATTTTTTTGTTTAAATATTAAAACGGCTGAACAGTTTTGTTATAGAGTTACTAGAGTCCAATTATATAATCGATTTAAATAGTATTATAAAAATATCAAAATATCGGCAAACAAATTGAGAAATAAAAAAACAGTAGTACAGTTTTGTTACAGTGAGGATAGACTTAATATAATAGTAACACTTAAATAATTTTAAAGACACCCGCAGCTATCAAGGAGATATACGAGTACAATAATCAGTTTGATTTGATTTATTAATATTTTCGGTAAAAAATGTTTAATTTAAGCTGTCTCAATGTGATCTAACCAAAACTTGAAATTGGCTTTAAACGCCGAAACAGCTGTCACAATAATAACGAACTAAAATACTTGCAGAACTTAATAATAACATTATTAAATTTGATGTATGGAGTTCCACGAATTAAACACAATAACATTTAATAAGAGAATCTATATTTATTTATTTATTTATTTATTGTATAATATACGACCTATATGGGCTTTTCCATATAAAGTTAGTTATAATAAAACAGGTGCAAAACACATCACGGCAGGTTCAAAGATAATATAATGAACAAATACAGGAATAACATAGTGTAAGTACCATTCTAAGTAATAAGTTCAGTGGCGAAAAATCAAAACATACCTCACTTTCACTGTTACTTATACTCTAGACACATATATTAATAATTATCACAACATACGTTTTAAATGATACAACAAAGAAAATAGGTCAAGATTGCCATCGGGTATTACTTTAGTGATTCCATGATAATATGTTACAACCCCTATAACCGTTTATCACAAGCCCAGTTGACATATTAGGAGCTTGATGATGTCACTTTACAAAGTGCTTTTGTATTACTCCCTTAATGTGCCCCTAACCACTTTGCTGCCACCTCGCACCTCGCACGCCCTGCAAACAATTATACACCTACTTCTGGTTACCATCACATCCCTACCTCCCATCTCCCGTCCCATCCCGGCCTAACAAACTGTGATTCACTCTAATTGCTTTGGAACCCGAATTGCGTTTGATCCCGTTTCTATGTGTTTAGGATATTTAAGGTGCAGAACAAACTCAGCACCTCGAGAAAACTTTGTAGAACTAGAAGCTTTTGAAATAAAAGACTATGTCTCCAGATCGTTGGCAATCGAATGAAATTGAGATATAGATTTTTTTCGACAGTTGCACAGTGAGAACTGTCAAAATAAGCAGAAACGTAAGGGGTTCCTTGATTGGGAAAAAGTAAATAGAATTTGCTCACGCATGAGATGGTTGTTACCTAAAAAAACATTGGTTCGGATCGGTGAAAGTGGCCAAATCGGAAAAATGAAGAAATTTTATAAGGGTCCATGTCAAAAGTTGGACATTAAAAATAGTATTATTCGGGTAGGATCTAAATATATCTATTAGATAGCTTAAATAGAATGTGTGAGAATTGTCAAAATATACGGTTAATGTTCATGGTAACGCGCGTTAAAGATAGAGACTTTGCCCTTTGTTCATATTGGAAATGAAAAGCTCCAGAGTATTTTTCTAGCTAACGGCCAAATTGCCGGGAAGAAATTTTGTACTATATCTACTCGTACATAATCTTCTATTATATAAAGAAAAGTATCCCGGCCGGGCGGTGTGTGTTTGTGTTGTATACAAATCTACAGTTTTATTCCGAGCTTGATGACATTTTGCACACTTGACCTTCGAAACTAGGGGAAGGTCAACATTTTCCACCCCTTAAAGTAGAATTTTAGTACTTCTTGATGAAATTTTGCACACATGATGGGCAAAGTAAGAGGAAAACTACTGGGTAGGGGCTTACCCCTAGGTAGGGGTAACACATCACAACCTCAAAACTTTCCTCCAAACCATTTATAACCCTGTGCAAAGTCGGGTACTTTAGCTAGAATATAATATATAAAGAAGTGTACCTGTGGGTTGGCGGGTAAGTTTGTTTTTTATACAAATCTATAGTTTTATTCCCAGCTTGATGAAATTTGACACATTTGACCTTTAAAATAAGAGGAAAATTACTGAGTAGGGTATGGGTAGGAGTAGGGGTAGGGGTAATGGTAGGAGTAGGGGTATGAGTAGGGGTATGAGTAGGGGTAGGGTAGAGGTAGGGGTACGGGTAACACAACCTAATATTTATTTATTTTATTTATGTATTGTTTCTTTACATTGTATCTTTTTGAGCGTTAAAATTTTTAACCTCACTGGACAAGCCTGTGTTGAGGTTAATAATTTTACAAAAAAAAATGGCACACATATTATATATTAAGAGAACAATATTGCTACATTAACGTTTCTACGAATTGGGTACCAACATGGTACCTATTAATCTAATTCCAGCCAATTCATTAAAGTATAATGTAGTAAATATGTAGGGTTACCATGATATACATTGAAATTTAATTGCAAGATAAAATATACTACAACTATTATTTTAAAAAGGAGAGAAGAAAGAATGAGAAAAAAAACATTATAAAAGGAAAAGGATGAAAAAATATACATATACAAAAAAAATTATGCCACAATTTAAAAGGACAAATATGAAACAATATGTTGGAAATCCTCGGATAGCACACATAATTTAACATTCTTTTTAAATATACACAAGGCGTTTGACGACTTAATGTGATCTGAAAAGCTGTTAAATAGAAGTGGAGCCTGGTAAAAATAATGTCTTTGCCCAAATGAGGATTTAGGGTGAATTGCCATAAAGTTCAGACCAGTGCCAATTCTTGTAGTACGAATTTGCTGCGTTCTTACCGCAGAACTATTATTGTTAAAAAATCTGCACAGCGCTTGTGTGAGAAATAGTTGTTTTAAATTCATGATATTACATTCCTTATAAAGTAACTGTGTATGATATCTAAAATTTTTCATGCACATAAATTTGAGTATCAGTTTTTGGGCAGTATTAAGTGGTTCTATTACAGTCTTCAGACAGGAACCCCAGCACACTATATTATACGAAAGTAGACACTGAATTATAGCAAAATAAACTGTTTTTAGTTTTTCCTTGTCTAGTACATGTCTGAGATCTTTAAATATATAGCTCAGTCTCCTAGTTTTATTTACCAACATTTCGACATGATCATTCCACCTCAAAAATTTATCAATTTTTATCCCCAGGTATTTGACGCTTTCTACACTTTCCAAGTGGTTGCAGTTACACGTTTGCTCACAATTGTGAATAATCAAATTATGTGAGGTTGACGCTGTTTGATTCTGACTTTTATAAGAAATGCTAAAAGTGACGTATTTGGTTTTTTGTGTATTTACAGTTAGAATATTATTACTCAGATAATTATTAACTAGTCTTAAACCTGTATAACATTTTTCAAAACTTTCACTCCAATTTTTACCCTCAAATATTAAGGCAGTGTCATCTGCAAAACTAACAATGTTACCTGGAATTTTGAGACTGCATAAATCGTTTATATAAATCAGAAATAATAATGGCCCGAGCACCCTACCTTGTGGGACTCCAAATGAGATTGATTTACTATTGCTTAATATTTTATTTATTTCTACTCGCCGTATTAAAACTTTACTCCAAACCATTCATAACTCCGGACAACGCCGGGTACTTTATCTAGTTTTCTATAAAGTTATCATTGATAGAAAAAGACGAGGGAGTTTTTTTTAGTCACGAATATGGAGAGGGGAAAACAGTTCTCAACATTATAAATTCTTGTTTGAAATAGAAGCACTCTTTCCGTGATGTGCTAAAATATTCAATTTAGAAATAAATAGTCGATTATATGAATAACATGTATAATAATAATATTTCAAAGCACTCCTCTTATTAAACGTAATACGCACATAGAACCATAGGAGCAGCTGGTAACAGATCGTATTGCCAACCTGCGCAGTAAGTCTAGGCTGTTAAATTGCGTAAATAGGTCCCGAATGGTAAATTAATTGATTCCTTCCACATTCTGGAAACACCTACGCATTTTGGAAACGTTTCAAGATAATTCGCAATGTAAGCCCCCACCCCCTTTAACCACATCACTCCCCCCCAGTCATACCACCAACCCCAAACCTCTGTTATCTAATATTTTTGAAACATTACACTCATAGGAAATCAAAACAAAGGGAGATATGGCATGGAGGAGTGCGACTGTCTCTGAGATACGATCAAACTTGGTTCTCTACGTTTGGTGAATTGAGCAGGGATTCCCGGGTTCATGGGGTAAGGTTTGTCCAGGTGGCTAATGCGTCTGTCCACCAATTGCGAGGTGGACTGGATTGGGAAAAGGCGGGTTGAGGGAGACCCCTTGACCATTTCAACTGGACTCTCTCGATCAATCACCTTACACCGCTGCGGGAGGGATGGATTAATACGTCCGTCACTCCTAGACACATTGACCCCCAGATTCCTACCCACTCCTCATACCATTTTCCTTCCCAGAAATTCCTCTCCTTTCTTTCCACAAAAGATCCTCCACACAGCATCCCCATAGATGACATAGGCCCTGAGGGAAATTATTTTGTGGAGAAAATGCAAATGCAAAAAAACTGCACGGACTATCAATGCAGCGGAGCCATTGAAAGTAATGCGTATGGTGTGTGTTTGTGTAGGTAGAAACAAATGCGGGCGTAAATGTACGTAGATATGATTTGTAGTAACATGGGTGAACGATGTTGGTGACACTTTAGTGAGCGCGGTTACATCTAATAATGAGGTGATTTTTCACAAAAACGGCGCTATAAAAATCATCCGATTATTATTATTATTATTAATGATTCATTGCCCATCTCTTTTGTTTCTATTGTATATTGTTACACTTGTATTATTTGTGTGTATATTATGAACCATGACCTTAATGAGCCTTACACTTGTGAAAAGAGGGAGGTCCCACCGACTCTCCTAATGGCCGGGGATATAGGTGGTATTTCTATGAAAAGAAATTTGACTAAAAGCCTTATCAATAAAATGAAAGTCACCTGACGTGTTACGGAAAGCAAGTTCTTTTTAATGATTTAATTACCCAATATTAATTAATATTATACTTGGTGTGAATAAAATTTACATGCTAATTAAATTTAAAAATAAAGATTTTAACACGCATCTAACTACATGACCGCGGAGGCGTGCATTCCATGTAGGCATATAAGCACCCCACCTTATTCATATAAAAATATTAACATTTATAAAATTATTTAAAGAAATCAATCCATAATCTATACTTTCAAAAATACGGGCGAAGTTCCAGCTACAAATCGCATCGTCGCGCGCGCCCCACCTGTAACGTGTCAAAAGCAGGAACTAAGTATGCAAAATGACGTACTTGTCATATTCGAATGTTGACTGTATTCTACACAAAAACATGTGCATGTGTGTTCAGGGGAAGACGCGTTTGTGTTAGTGTCGAATAAGGCCGTGCCTTTCGGTACACAAATGTAGCAATCAGTGCCATCTGTTGGTATTTCTATTTTCGATATTATGTTGGCTTTCTTTTATGCAATCTTGAAGTAGAGAAAACTTGGACATTTTATATAATTGGCTTGTAATATGCATAAATGAAGCGGTAATTATTATTATTTTTGTTTTATTTTTTATTATTGTTTTTTTTTTTATGAGACTTTACTGGGGTACCCCGTTCTAAGGTCACGCTGTACATGGTGCTGTGTAGGCATTATAAATTATTAAATTTAAAAAAAAAAAATTTAAACTAGCTGATGTGTACCCGGCCTTGCTCGGGATTTTTCACTTGTTATTAGGGTGCCATAATTGATTTGACACCGAAAGTAACTATCTCCAAATAAAGAAATATTCATTTGAATATTTTATTTCATTCCAAACGTTTATTTTTTCAAAATATATCTAAATCATAAAGTTCTTAAGTAGGTACCTACTCGTGTTTTCCATTTTGAAAATATTCTACCCAAAAAAGCCTTCTTCTTTTAAATATGCAATCTGTAGCTAACCGGAGTATTATATCTATGGGCTAACCTAAATAAAACATAGCGGGATCAATGTTTTTTATACTAACTTTAAAACGTTATAGCAACAGCTTTACATATTGGATTTCATTCAAACTACTTTCTAAACATTCCCGGCACTAACAAAAACAAACTGTGATATTTTCAGTGAAACCGGTAGAGTAATTTTCGAGAACATCGAGTACAATCAAACAAACTTACATTGATTTATATATATATAGATTCATCGCCAACCAGTTTCGCTTATCCCAAGAGTACAATATAAAACTAAACTAAAATAAATAGAGTGCGCGTATATATAGGTGAGACATACAAAATATAATAAGAGGGAGACAAAATATAAAACGAAACAATGGAATTAGACATAGATATGCTTACACACTCCTTAAAGTCTAATTTTGGTACTTCTTGATGAAATTTTGTAGGGTAGGGGTAGCACATCACAACCTAAAAACTTTTATCCAAACCATTAATAACCCCGGGCAACACCGAGTACTTTTTAAAAAAGCGTACACTGGTCGAATCCGATATATGCGATAACTGATAAATGCTACAACTTAGATGCCTTGAAATTGAATTGTTATCTTCGATGTTTTCAATTTGACCCCTGTCAAACCAAACAACATCTCTTCCAGAAACTCCAGACATGTGTCCATATTGGACGCAATGTCTCCCCACCGCCACCACTTCAGTTCCGCCTGCACAAGGAATAATTGATTTTAATAATACACGAGGCTGCCTTATTTTTACCTTGTTTTCTCTACTCCCCCACTGAAAAACAAAGAAAATTGAAGGTTTCCGCGTCGAATACTACGTTCATTTTACATGTGCGGCGCACAGCCCACTAATAAAAGATTAAGTTAATAAAATTAACAAGAAATATTTTGTGTACACCACTGTTTAATTTTTCTCCACTCCGAAAACATATAATAGATTTAGCCAACACATTTTACTCCAAATTAGAATCGAACTTGAATCCCTCTGTCTCCAACCTCGGTCGCTGGACCCCCAGCACCGACCCCATCCATCTCCGCCCAAATTCCACCTTATACCCTCCATTACCTTAGTGCTATCAACATATAAGGTTGCTATCAACAAGTGCCGCTAGCACATAAAACACAGTTTACAATTCTTTGAAATAAATTACTCGTAAATAAAAACCCTACAGTAGTAATAGGCACCCCGCTCACTCGGAAGAGAAGATTATCTCCACATTTGTGTACCTCTAACCACAGTTGACACAGGAAGATGGAGAAATGTTCCCTGGCACAATACATAAAAACTTTACAATACGATATATAGCCCGCGGAAATTCAAAATTCACCTTTTCTTTTGAACACACCTCGTATACCACTGTTTAATATATAAATATCAATATGAATTTACTCTATTATCACACTATCACGGGCATCTTCAGACCGGTCTGAAGATGCCCGTGGTAGGGTGAAACCGGTCCGGTCGAAAATAAAAAAAGTTGAAGAAAGTTACAAAGGTTACAAATCAACAAAAAAATTTATATTAAAATGGATTTCAATAAATATCAAATAATTATACATTTATTGAAGAAATGATTAACTTAATTATTTTTTATTCGTTTAATAATAATTTCATTGTTACTATATAAACGAATTCATCGTTTCTAAGATCCAATATTAAGATATGGGTAGGGACTTGAAAATTTCGCAGTATTTGGTTGTGAATTTATTTTTGGCGAAAATCGCTTATTTTTTATGATATTCGCGTTAATTTTAGAAAAAGTGGTGTTATTTTTTAGCAAAAGCGGTGGTGTTTTGCATTAAAATATTGTCATGTTCCCTTTTTTGGTATTTTACAACAAAATGGGTGGATAAATAATACATATATTTTTGAAACTTTTATTTGTTTCTATTTGAATTTAAGAAAAATGTTTCTTCAAAAGTGACGATGGAAGCTTCGTTTCCTAAACATGTTGATATTTATATATTAAATGGTGGTGTACCCAAATTATTTCTTACTAATTTTATTTTAAAATAAATTATTATTTGTTGATCTATATTAAAGTTCCGTGAAACTGATGGATAACTTTTGTTTTTATAAACAATAATTATTAGCCTGAAACACTCATCCAAATTGAAAAAACCTTCTGAGCAAAGATAAATGTCGCCGGCAGGACTCGAACTTGCATCCTTCTAATATCCGGTCAGATGCTAATAATTATTGTTTATAAAAATAATTGTTACCCTTTGCGCTATGCACAAAAATCTTGTCTTAAAAAAAAAAAAAAACTTTAGTTTATCAATTGATAACTTTTGTTGTTGAAAATCGCTAAAAGAGTGACAGTACGCGGTGTTTACGACTTGAAGTTAGCTGCGTTCCATTGTATGGCTATTCAAGCTTGTCAAAACCATAGATAAAGAAATTCACGTTACTTTGGAGAAATTCGCGTTATTTTTTGAGAAGTTCGTGTAATTTTTTAGGAAAATGGATATATTTTTCAACAAAAATGGTAGTAATTTGCAATAAAAGTGGTGTTATGTAGCCTTTTTGGTATTTTCCAACAAAAATTTGTGCATATTTTTGTTGTTGTTTTATTTAGAAAAAGTATATTGCTTTTTAATATTATTATTATTTTATTTTTTTAAATTCTTTATAATATGTAGATTATAGAATAACAGTACGCGGCGTTTTTGACATGAAGTTAGCTGTGTTCCATTTTATGGTTATTCAAGCTTGTCAAAAATAAATATTTAGAACATGTAAATATAATAAATACGTATAATATATATATAAATATTAAATAAATATTTAGAACGTGTAATATTACTTTCTTATGTTAAAAGACCATAACATCGCGGGAAAAATACGATAGTTTGCGTCATTCACCCGAAAATGGCAAATTTTCGTTTTACGCTTTGAAATGATAAAGTACGGGTTATGAGAAAGGCGAAATATTCAGTTCTCTAGATGTGGATTTTTATTTATTTATTACATTATAATTTTGCCTATTTTAAAATCACTTTCTCACGTTTAGTTCACGATCTAACGATTAGATTCATTCAATTTAAGAAATATATATACTTTACAGACGATTTTCGGTCCGATTCAGATTTTTATCAGCCGTCAAGCATAGCGGCCATGTTTTATGCTCATCAGCTGATCAAAAGCGCAAACAGGGCGAGAATTTGCGATTAACATCAATAATAAGGCGTTAACCGTCGATTTGATGGTCATCACTGTGATGCACATTGAACACACCAACCTTAAATACGGCGCTAAACGTAACTTTGAGGGTTGCTAATACTAGCAATACAGCAAATAATTCATATGTAAATTCTACACGGATAATTAGGAAAATAAAGGACACACCCCACTAGAGCGGCGTGGCGCGGCACTACACTGCGCGTCACTGCTTTGTATGAAACGAATTGCACCAGAGCGGCGCTTCACTACACGCGAGACAGAGTTACCTCCTTGAGAATATTTGGACGCGCCGCTGTAGTGCGTTGGACTTCAACTGAAATCTTTTAAATTATATGAAATACGTACCACAATATCTCAAAATATATGAAGTTGGATTTTTTTATATTTTTGGGGATATAACGTCGTGTTGCGCTTTCTCCTCCTTTATCCAACGTTTCGGACAGCGTTACAGTGTTCGACATCTGCCCCAAGAGAATAGTGGTGGGCGAAGCGGCTCGGTTTAGTGAGCCGGACCACTAAATCGGCTCTCCGTAAAAACAATCCACATGAAAACTGGACGAAAAAAGTATCGTGTAAGAGCGTCTTAAGGACGTCTTTAGGAGGGCCAAGGGAGCGAGGGAGAGGGCATGGTGCGGAGGCGCGAACCGTCGTTCAAACGAGCCGAATCACTGAACCGGTACACTATGAAGAGCTGATTTAGTGATCCGGCTCACTAAACCGAGCCGCTTTGCTCACCACTACAAGAGAATACTTTTGGCCGTGAAAACCTGAAAACATATTGGTAACCTCGCACATTATTCTAACTAATTTAGAGATAAATCATTCGTAGTATTTCTTGCGTTAGCAGACTACAAAATGTGTATGTTGTTAGTACTCCCTAATTGAAAAATGTGATTTTTTTTATAATCCAGAAGTTACATCTTACTAGTATACAGCACATTCTTCTCTCACAATTTTGGCAAAGGTTCTCCCACGCATTCATAAAATTTCCTTTGTCGATCAATCATAATTTTGGATAGTTCCCAAGTGTGTCCAATTTTCTAAAAGTAGAGCGGGTGAGGTAATTGCCAATGTAATCCGCAATCCATTGTATGCAATTTCCGATTACTTCAAAAATTTGAGAACTGCTAACCAAATTCCAAATGAAACCCCAGGGAGCTTTAAGGCACATTTTCACGTAATAACACGGTCCGTAATGACGCAAAGGGTTCGCCCGTTCGAGTCCGGAAGGAGGCTTTAAGCCCCGAAACAACTTTGTGGGAAATTAACTTTTTGCTTTGCCAAAGTGCCCGCGAGCAAAAACTTTATCAGTGAAGTTATTTCGGCGAGGTGAACGGAAGCTTCTAACTAACTGGAGCTTCATAAAATAACTCAAATTATGTGGTCTTCTTTGAAGTTATATTAAAAATCATAACTTTATATTTTTGAAGCTGATGAACTTTTCAACAGATTTACAATTCTTCATTACGTCAGTAATGCCCTTTTTATCACACGATTTTCTAAACACCGTTTATATATTTTTTCTATATCGTAGATAAATTCGCACCCTGTGTGTGAGTTAGATGAACTTATGAAAAATTTACAAGTTGTGTAATGTGTATTATATTAAGTGGGGGTTTTATCTAACGAGCGTTTGTAATGTTATAACTGTCTTAAAAACAAAAGATAATAAAACACTCATGCATCATAATTTTACCGCACTTTAAACAGCGCGCCATTCAAATTTGGTGTTAAAACATCCACCCGTCTCTATGGGTAATACTGCACGAGAGCGAGTCCAAAATGTATTCGCTACGTGCGTTATGAATTCAGCATCTATGAGGCTTTCTGTCCTAAAAAATATTTCATTCACGCGGCGCTTCGGCGGGAAACCGTGCCGAGTGTGCAATCCTTCCGAATCTACAAGGCGACCGCGTGCGCAGCTATATGAAATTTTTTTAACATCAAACTTGTACTGAATAGTATTTTGCAAGAATTAACAAAAAAAAAATCAAAGGTTTTCGTGTTTTAAGTTTTTTTTGAATAAGTTAATTACCTACTAAAGATCGTATTTAAAACTATTTTTTGTAACCTGCGACATTATATTATTCATTAGCAACGGACGTTTTAATGAATCGCCGAATTGTTTCTTGTTTGTAGACCGCTAATTTTGGGTGCAGTGATATGATGAAATTCCTTTAGATCTAGGGAAAAATGTATTCCAATATAACATGGAAAAGAGCAGCATCGTGTTTTTTTTAATATAGAAGAAGTTTTTTTCTCATTTTATTAATCTTCGATTGAACTCCCCAACAAGATAGGCCACGAACCGCCAATGATTACATTATACCGTGTAAGTAGTAACTATGAATAATTATTAGGTCCTACCTAACTATCAAATATCTACCCAGACATTTTTTCGTCCTGAAGATAAATATGTTTTCAGAGTATGCCTACGTGTTTTTCCAGTAAAACAAAGACAAAGCTTTTTCACCAACCCTCGGCAAAAAAACAATGTAAATACTTTTACAGTAAGGTTTGAATGGAATATAATATAACAATGTACGTATATTTGAAATCCAGTCTGCTGAATATATAAAATGGAGATTGTCCCTGAAAATTCAATTAGAAATACACTTACTCCATGCTGAAACATCAAATAAAATAAATACGTTCATTCGGCCTAAGTGCTCGCAGTTTTGGCCACAACTGTTTTACATAATTACGTATTCACGAAGGTCATTTTATTTCTCAGAATTTCCCGCCAAATCGCCACCGAAATAATCAATCACCGAGACATTGACTAAATAATTTCGTTTTAATAAAGAAAAAGATTCAGCGAAGGAAATCATTGAAGAGTGGGGCTAGCAACCGCTTAGAAAAGTCCAAACAATCCGTTGCTAAGGGGCAAAAACCATCTCAGCGAGAATAAAGTGTAATGTATGAGTGTTGGCGTGTCCATATTTTGAGACCTAAAGGCGACTTAGCACTTTGTGTTGACCTCGGTTGACCTTGACTTGTAACCAGACCATTCTGCGTAAACACTAACTTAGTGCAATGTGACCTCCAAACGTCGTCCGACATTATTTGTTCCAGTCGATAAAACAAGACCCTGAACTAAAGTTGCGTCAACGCCAAATCAGGATCGCTATTTTTTACTGTTCACACTTTAGCTATAAATTATGGTAAAATATTCAAACCTCTCTGGGTAAAAAGATTACCACACGAAGGAAAATTTATTACCTTCACACTAAATGAGATTTAGTGTTGTCATTTAAAGAAAATTGCTACCTTCTATTATTATCAGCGCGTCATCATCGGCCATTCTTTATCCAATTCTATTTGAAGACTTTGCAAGATTCTTAGACATTACGTATTACCATTTAGGGATTTGAATAAAGTTTGATTGCTTTTTCAGTGCGAGTGAATTTCTTTTGTGTAACAACATCTACATGAATACTTGTACAATTACAGAAAAAAGTGTTACATCATAAACATGTCTGTGCAATTACAGAAAGAAAAAAACGTTACCTGAACGCACATAAAAGCATTGCAAAAACAACTTGCTATCTAAATCTTCATGTGGCCTGTGAACAGAAAAAATACATTTAACTACAGAAATGCTTGTATAATAATTACAGAAAACAATACAAAGATCTACAAATTATGTAAATGCCAGTGCATTACTATGCAATTACTGAAAAAAATGTATTTAGTGTTTACAATAGAAAAGTCCTATACAACCACTACTTTATAAAGAAAGCTGCACCAATTCAAGATGTTCTCAAGAAGCATATAGTTCTCAAAAGCTCACTTGAAACAGGCTTTCTATTGTCAGGGACAAGAACTTGAGAGTTGCACTTCGGTCTTTCGTCTCCGATGTTGTTCATACAACATTTTTTCATAACCTACTCGAATAGTCGCTTTTGATCTTATACGAGCACATTTTGTGAAAAAACACATATTTCCCTACCCGTACACATGATATTCCCGTACACATTAAAAAAAACATGACCAGAAAGAGAAAACAACATTTAAACTTACCTTTTCCATGAAAAATTAATGACTCATGAAAATAGTATTCCTGAAATTACGTCCAAATCGCCACCTTAGTCCATTTTGGCAACTTTACAAAATAAACAAAAAAGTGTGTGTGTGTTTTGTTTTAAATTAGCATGAATTTTTAAATTTTGAGATACTCTTTGGATATAATTTGCATACACAATCAATGTAAGCAATAACATTTTATAAACAATAATTATTAGCCTGAAACACTCATCCAAATTGAAAAAACCTTCCGAGAAAAGATAAATGTCGCCGACAGGACTCGAACCTGCACCCTTCTGATTGCCGGTCAGATGCTCTACCGTTGAGCTACGTCGCCTTATCGCAAACCCGCCAAGTTAATCAATATATACTAGTGTTTCATTCAATAATTACTGTTTTTTATTATATTTCACCTGTAAACAACCAACTTTATTAGTATGAGGAAGGCTTGTAACGGCTAAATCCCTCAATAGATGGATAGATGAGATGGCATGTTCGAGTCCTGTCGGCGACGTTTTTTCAATTTGGATGAGTGTTTCAGGCCAATAATTATTGTTTATAAAAATAATTGTTACCCTTTGCGCTATGCACAAAAATCTTGTCTTAAAAACTTTAGTTTATCAATTAATAAATTTTTAATTTTTTTGTAAATAAAAATATGATATAGTAAAATTTTGGATTGCTTTTATATTAAGTATTAAGAATTCTAAGATTCAATCGAAGATCTAGTAATGAATCATTAATTCTGCTCTGCCACCATTATATGAATACTTAATTTAAAAGATTAAACATTTGAATTTTCGCACGTATTGATTTCATTTTATTTATTCGTTACTATTTCTTTTACTGAATATATGTACAATAATATGTACAAATTATTGTTTTCATTATATTCCAAAACTGAAACGGTTCTGCCAATAAGAGCTCCTTTGTAAACTCTTTGTTTTGTGTGTACACGCGTCGTTAATGGGAAAGACCGAAAGGGGTCAACGGATATGTCGGCAGTATGCCTTTAAAATCAATATTATTTGAGACAGATGTTCAGGCTGATTAGTTCATTTTATAAATACAATGTCCACTGGGTGTTTCACCCCCACATCACGTGTCGATGAGAGCCGTCGACGTCCGGCGTCCGGTCCGCCTGACCTGCCGCCGGGCGTCGAGACGCCGACGACCGACGCCTGTCATTCCTGTCAGTCAACGACGTCTGCTCTATTCACTGGAATTATTATTACGTGGTCCGACGTCATAGCAGACGTGAATGCAAACAATAACACACTAAAAAAAGAGCACGACACCTAAAGTACTTAATTCATTTGTCATCAGAATTTATCCGTGTGTTATTTAGTACTAGTGGTCACTGCCCGGTTTTGGCCAATACATGAGTTCAATACCCTTACTTCTCATGTAACAATGGAAAAATATGAACCAAACAATATAACTCAACCACGTGTCTACAAAAAGTTTTATCTCAGCGGGTGATTTTATAGCAGCTCTTTTTTTATTTAATTAATACCTAAATATAGTTTGACATTTAAAAGTACATAAAAATTGAGGGCGATGCGATCGTTTAAAATGTTGTCAATGGCAACGAAAAGGTGGCTAGAAAAATCTAAGTAAGTTTAAAAGCACAATGGTCCAAGTGCATATTTTTTAATCATTGTAGAAAATGATATTAACATAACCTAAATGAAATATGAAAACGGAAAAAACGACACAAAATAAAAAGATTTCAGTCGCATCTGGGACCCAGGACCTCTGCCTATCCGGGGCAACCGCTTAACCAGCTTAGCTAATGAGACCAGTTCAATTTATGTCTTCTTCATCGATATCATATCTCAAATTCAAGATTTCTAAATATTATTCTCCATTTTTTATCCCATATTATTTGCAGCTATCTTTATAATGATTACAAAGTTCCTAAGGAACACAATTGCAAACTAGACAGTGTCTCGGATGGAGAGTAATATTAAAAAAAAATCTTTTTATTTTCTGTCGTTTTTTCCGTTTTCATGTTTCATTTAGGTTATGTTAATATTATTTTCTAAAATGATTAAATATTAAAATGAGGTTTTAAAATCACAATAAAAATAATTAATAATTAATAATTGAGCATATTTTTTAATTTACCAAACGGTATCACAAATCAGTGGTACTTTCCGAAAGGAAATGTTTCTATATCATATTCTTTGACAATTTTACCTTTAAACTTTTTTTATCATTTAACGCTTTGCAAGGTAAAAATAACCATTTATTAGATGTTAGATACATTAAAAAAAAAAAAAAATTATAGGTCAATTTATAAATAAATTAAAAAAGGTAAAAAATGAATTACCATTTTTTTCTTTTGGGCGTTTTTCTTTGTTTAATAATAATACCGTCAAACTTGAATGTCTATTGACAACCTCAAATCAGAATGCACACGGATTGTTTCCAAATTGTCATATATGAAATATGTACTAGAATTTTAGGAATAACGTTCAACATTGCCATCGCTGGTTTTCAAACTGCGCCTAGTTTCAAACATTTTCGTATGTATTATATAGAATTTAAAAGATTACAGTTTGAGAATTTTTGTCTTTTGAAACCTTATACATTTTCCTAACTATACGTATAGATTTTACAGATAAATAATTTGTAGTATTGCTACAGTTAGCATACTCCAAAGTGATGATTAGGCCAATTTATGATTGGTGGCCCAAATTTCAAAGATATAAAGGTATTAAATATATTGTCGGGACAATTAAAAATTGATATAAGCTGTGGGTGTTTATACCGTTAACGTAGATTAATACCTTAAGCGTTAAGATTTGTTTGGTGGAATTTTATTTCCTTTACTTTTGAAAACATAATTAAGAAGAGTTACGTGGTAATATATCTGGTTAATATTAATACTATTATTTGAGGTGTTTTTCAAAAAAGGGTTCAACGAAGTTACCTTGTTAGTCTCAACACAGACAATAATTACAGCATAACTCTCAATGAAAACTATTCCATGGAAACCTGCTAAAGGAATAGAGAAAATCTAATTTCTAGTGGATACTGGAAACCATTAATTCTCATTAATAAAGTACCTAGTCTGTAGTCTGCACTACTCGGTGTAGTAATTTATTATAATAATCGGTTTAGAACAACATCGTGCCTCCTCCGAGGAAGAACAATACATGTCATAAAATACTGTATTTTTACACATCGGAGGTAAAGTTGTATCAGAAGCATTGTTTTATTTTAAGTAAGTATCCGGTGTTGCACCGGGAGATGAATAGTTTGGAGCAAATTTTTGAGGATGTGATGTGTTACCCCTACCTCTATCCCCTACCTCTACCCCTACCCCTACCCCTACCACCACCCCTACCCCTACCCATACCCCAAAAAATACCCCTACCCATACCCTTACCCATACCCCCACCCCCACCCCTACCCCTACCCCTACTTCTACCGTTATCCCCACCCTTACCCCTACCCCCATAATCACCCCCTACCCCTACCCCTAACCCTATCCCTCTCCTACCCCTACCCCTACCTCTACCCTTACCCTATCCCTACCCCTACCCTTACTCCTACCCCTACCCCTACCCCTACCCTTACCCCTATTCCTACCATCACCCCTTCCCCTAACTTTACCCCCACCTCTACCCCAAATCCTGTCCCTACTTCTACTCATACTCCTACCCCTACCTCAAGAACCGCCCTTGAGGTGATTTTCTCACGAAAACGGCGCTATAGAAATAATCCATTTATTATAAGAAGTTCCAAAATTATGCTTCAAGGGGTGGGAAAAGGGGATCGCGGTGGATATTCGAAGTCTCACGACAGTGACCTTACTCTTATTTCAAAAGTCAACTGTGCAAAATTTCGTGAGCCTCGGAATAAAACTGAAGATTTTTTTATACAAAACAAATACCGCCTGCCTTGGACATTCTTCTTTATATAATAGAAGAAGAAGATTTGTGAAAATAAATTTATTATACCTACAGAGGAGTGTTGGGTGGCCTGTCCTTAGGTAATTGAATGGTAAGAAATTGAAAATAAGGAGATGGAGGGAGGCAGCAGGAGGCCTACACGAGTAGAGGGGTTTTCTATATGCGGCCAGGACTCTCCCAAGGTTGTATCGCCGATGAGAATGATGATAATAATTCAAAGAAATTTTCACATTAAAAGTAAAGGTATAGCGCTGATAAATCCGCTATACCTTCTCCTTATTTCTCATAAACGATGCCTATAACAGAAAAAATGCATTATAACTGAGTTCTCAGTAGCAGAACCAGTTTTAAAAAATATGACAGAAGAAAGGGAATTTTCTTAACTTAAGTTTCACAACATTAAATATTATTTAACAATTAACAATTCTCGATGATAATATGAAAAGACGAACATGCAGAAAATAAAAAGTTACAGTCACGACGGTAGTTTTGCAAAAATTCTCAATGAAAATATCAAAAGACGAACATGTAGAAAATAAAAAGTTACAGTCACGACGGTAGTTTTGCAAAAATTCTCAATGAAAATATCAAAAGACGAACATGTAGAAAATAAAAAGTTACAGTCACGATGGTAGTTTTGCAAAAATTCTCAATGAAAATATCAAAAGACGAACATGTAGAAAATAAAAAGTTACAGTCACGACGGTAGTTTTGCAAAAATTCTCAATGAAAATATCAAAAGACGAACATGTAGAAAATAAAAAGTTACAGTCACGACGGTAGTTTTGCAAAAATTCTCAATGAAAATATCAAAAGACGAACATGTAGAAAATAAAAAGTTACAGTCACGACAGTAGTTTTGCAAAAATCCTGGTAGAAGTTTGTAATCACACCAAAAGATGGCAGCCATAAAATATGGGAAATAATTGATGATAATGCTAGTAATTTTCAAAGGGTAGTATGAGATTGATAAAAGAGCTCAATCTAGAAGCGTTAGTGCCGGGTAAGACTAGACGATCTAGGTTCGAGTCCCAATCTACTTTCTGTGCATTCGTTTATTTCGTATTTCAATTGAGAGTTGTTAATATTATCTTCTTCAATGACTAAATATAACAATGAGGTTTATATAATCTTCAATAAATTAATCCTAATGAATGAAATATTTTTATTCCTCGTTTCATTGCTATGGCTCCTTTCCCACTTCACAATGTATGGTTAGTTCGGGTGGGCACTGCACTTGGTTACACACTACACAGGGTAGAACCACATACAGCATGTATTCATACAACCACATTCAATATGCATTGTAGCGGGCTAAGTGCCATCGTTCTCCAGTCCGCTAGATGGGGCCACTCTGTTCCTGGCACCCTGGCCCCTGGGGCCTGTCTGTTTTATGATATCTTCGCATACAAATAATATTGAACAATTGCACAAATATAAGAATAGAATAGTAGCATGGGATGGTCCAATACTCTGTATGGAACCTGCTTGCACAGCGCGGTGTAAACTGAATACCTCAATTTTAAAAAGCATGAAGTGCAAAAAAATCCATTTTTAAACTAAATACATATGTAGAAATGGTCCTTGTGCCATCGTCAATCCCTAAAATAAAGATTTGTGTGCCAAAAAAATATTTGTGGCTAAACACAATGCAACCAAAACAAACAAGTCATACAGGGTGTTTTCCCATAAAAAGGCACTAAGTGCTGCTAGACACATAGTCGTGTTTAGTAATAAAATTATTAAAGTACCAATAGCTAACTGACTGAGTTGGCGACACATAGTCCTTTTTAGCAACTTTTCATGAGGCAATTAGATCCTTTTTTTGTGAAATGAGTCGTGGCACTTAACGCTTTCCTAAGATTCTAAACCAACTTAACCATATTTTTAATTTCATGGTATATTCATACATAAAAATAACTCCAATGTTTCTGTAAGAAAAAAATATGTTGTGTTTTTATTAAATAAAAACACTATAATTTCAGTTCAACATTTTTGGCACTTAGTGCTTTATTTTATTCAGATATTGAACTTGCGGAATTCAATACCTAGTTAGTTTGTCTCGAAGCACTATGAAGCAATAATTAAGGCAGTAGTCAACTAAGTAAGCGTCACTGTTTTTCGAGCAGCAATTTTTTTCACAAAAAGCAGATATTTAGATGATTAGAGATGAAAAATCCTTAATTAGATTCCTACTGTACGGAGGATATTTATAACAAACGTAGCTTTTTATGGAATTGATACAAAATGGCCCTTTCCCCTGATCTGTTCGGAGCCAGAAGAATTACGACATCCCAATTTCGGGAAATGTTGCGAGGCTGGAGGAAGTACCTACCTAGAGGAGGAAGAATAAAAAAGATTAAAAAAAGTTTGGCAGTGCATAGTTTTTCATATTTTATTACTAAACAAAGCTAACACAATTTCAAGTAACCCTGAATAAGTCCAAAAATATTATATTCAATTTATTTCAAATCCTGTTTTTTTTCTTGCCTCGGTGTTTCTTCGCTAATTTTGGATAGGTAGGTATTCCACAAAAATGTCCCTCTCTAGTACCTACCAAATGAATAATGGTAACTTAATAAATAATTAGAATGAATGATCTCTGTTTCAGGGCGGGGGTGCCGCGGCCGCCTTCAGGCATGGCGGGAGCCCGCGGGAAGGCTGGGCCGGGCAGCGGGGAGCACGGGGCGGCCTCCCCGGGCCTGCTCAGAAGGAGGTACTCCGTGCCGGAAACCGTCATGAGGAAGTATGTCACATTCAATAACAATTTAAGTACTGCAAACATGCGAGCCTTTTTTTTATTACAGCATATTTTGAATTAATGAAATAATTATTTAATCCATAATTATATGAATATCAATTTGTTGTTTTCACTGTTAGATAAAACGGTTTAATTTCTATAATACGTACACGAATAAAAAAGTTTAATTGTCCTATAAAATATTTTTCGATTTCTCATTTCAGATACAAATTAGCCCAACAAAAGTCTGATTCAGAGGAAAGTGAAGTAGGCAGTGCCCCTTCTCCGCGAGGCTGGAGTCCTGCTAGAAGGGGTGGCGCCCGAGGTCTCATAGGGGTGGCTAGACCCTCCCCTCTCCTTCGGAGGCTTTGGGGGCGCCAAGGGGGCTCGCACTCCGAGCTCCGCTACTGGGACTCCTGCTCCGCCAGCAGCGACTGCGAGGCTTGTCGAAAGCTTTCTGAAAAAAGCATTCCAGCCGCCGTTAGAACCGAGACCCACCCAGCCTCACCCTCCCATAAACTATACAGAACTTCGAGATCACCTAAAAAACTAATCCCATTCGCTAGTCAAGGATTCAGCCCTGAAAGATACATTACACATCTTGAAAATGCTAGAGACATGCTCCTCAGAGAGAGCAAAAGCCAAATTACATCGCCCAGCTTACTGGCAAGCGCTTCCACACCGTCTGAAAGATCTTCCTTCAAAACAGCTTCACTTACAGAAGGGTCTCCAAAATTAAGGCTGAGCTCGTTAGCTACATCTTCCTATCCAACAACAGATGGAACAAGTGTTTCAGACGTAACCAGCGAAATAACCCGATCGTCTACTAGTTACTCCAGTGATGATGTTACACATTCAAGGAGCAAATTATCCAAAGACCGCCCGGAATCTGCAGTAGTTTCTTCGGCAAATGACCTATATGACACGGTTTCAGAAGCTCAGAAAAAGAGAAGGAAAAGTGTCTGCATATATATGAATTCATTTGATTCTCCAACAGTGGAAATAATATCAGCAAGTGTCACAGATTCTAGTGCTCCACTTAGTCAGGAATCAAGTTCTAATGCGGATTTAGGGACTTCAAACGCTGACAGATCTTCATCTCAGGATCCCACATATACTGATGACAGCGTTGTAAGGAATAGTACTTCAACACAACCATCAACCACATCATCGGAGAAGACCACATCAACAGAAACCTCAAATGTTACATCATCAACTCTAAACCGAGAAACGTCTTCCCCGAGTGACTCAGCTGTTTCAACTAGGAGTTCTATAACAATGAGTAGTAAAACTGCCGATAAAGATAACTCTCAAACATCTACAGCATCTAGTGTTGACCAAAAATATGAGGGCGATGATCAGCATTACCGAAATCAAAACATGAATAACCTGGAATTCTCGGACACTGGAATATCAGAAACATTCGTGAATGACTGCGACAGCAACAAGAATTACATTAATTCGATGGATGAATCAGATCATAATTTGTCCAAATCAGGGAGCATATCAAATTCCGATAACTTGAGCACCACTGATATAACCAGTGATTTATTAACTTGCATAGAAAACCCTGCTTATAAATTATCAAAGCAAGCGAATTTGAGACATTCAAAAGTAGAATGCTTGGAAGTTGTGGTTTCGGAAACTTTGAATTCCTCAGCATTTCTGAACAATGATAGATTTGGTAAAAATAAAGAGTTATGTGATGTTCAGAAGCACAGCAGCAGTGATGAAAAACCAGATAAGGTCAAAACCATCAATAAAGACAATTTACTTAAGCCACATTGTAATATGATTGATATCGATCAATATGTTTCGAATATATTGATCGACAGTTTAAATACGATGACAGATCAGATAAATGAAATCAATTTTAATACTGACGATGAATTTAAATTAAGTATTTTAGAGAAAGAAATAAAGGTCAAACTCCAAAATGTTTGTGCAAGTCCTATCAATTTGCCAACCAGCAATATTATAACGTCTTTGATCACTCACATGCCGGACAAAGATCTGCTTGAAACTACCATAATTGAAGAACAAACACGATCCTTATCATACTCAACAGAATCAACGTGCTTTCCCACACAAAACCAATCGGAGCTTCAGGAGAGCACCAGGTCAGCGGGCTATGCAGATGAAAATAATTCATATTATTTAGAGAACGATATGAGTAATATTGTTGAAGACAACATATTGAGATACTCTGACATGATGCAGCCGGAAGATAGACAACTAAACGTTGTTTCTGATATCACTTCACCAGTGGAGACTGAGACTTCAAACAATAACGTTGACACAAATATGTACACACATAATGCAGCTGAAAGTATGAGTAATAATGCTCAATTCTATCTAAACGACTCTCACCAAAATACAACGGATCACGAAAATAACATCAACACTAGCTTTATTGAACATGAAAAACCTTCCAAAGCTGTTTTACAAAAACTGAACAAAATGTTTGAAAACAGTTCCCAAAGTCTGCATGCCAGCATGGATTCAAATTATAATATCTGTATTGATGATTCAGCGAACAATTATTTTTGCGGGTCAGTCTACAGAGATGTCTCCCACCTCGAAATGTCAACCGATGTCGATGTATTTGTCGACAACAGTTTGAACAAAATGATGAATAGTATTGATATTGAATATAGTGCTTCAGAACTACGTTCAGATACTCAAAATCTATCACCCGACAACCAAAATCCTTTGTCTGAAATTGTTGATAATTCTGCAGATATAAATAATTCCCATGGCAATACAAAAGGCAAAAAAACTTCACCAGAAAATTCATGTGATGTAAATATGACAAGTAATGTAATACATAGCAACATTATGCCTTGTTTGTATCAAAAACCACAGCAAATTCCAATAGTGGTTCCTAGATTTTCTGCTGTCCCCTACTCGGAGTCAATGGAGGTAAACACATCGTCTGAAGAAGAGGCTTCAAGTTGTGAGTCAGATTGCTTGAGTATGGTCGACAGCTTGGACGATCCAAACTCCCCAAGGCTATTGGAACATGATAATAGAATGAAAAGGAAAATATCAAAGCATGACAACAAGCCGGTTCGAGGAGACATTATGTTATTGTTGCCTGAAAACAGCAGCAACAAAGCTTGCAGATTACCCAAAGATAAAAGTGAAACGTTTTTTGTACCAATTAAAGAAGATTCGATTGAATGTGAAAAAGACAACATTGTAGTAGCGGAACACATGCCTGAAAAGATTAAAGACAAACTTTTCAAAAGGCAACAAAAACGAGAGTTACGGAAGGAACATGTTAAGAGGAAAAAGAATAGGCAAATGAAAAAAGATCTCGAAAACCAAAAACTAGCAGGCATTCAAAGATTGAGGGATGAACACGAAAAGGAATGTTTTGAAATTTTAACACAGATAATTGATGAGGTGGTTGAAAAGGTTAGTAAAGGCGGGTCAAATAAGATTCCTTCTAATTCAAAATCACCCGTTAAGAAACGTAGTCAAGAAATGCCGAAGCTAAAAACAAACGATAAAAAGCCACCACAGAAAACAGAAATGAAACCCGTGAAAGATGATAAAAACGTCAAAGATTTTGAATCGTTTGTAATAGATAAACAAGGGAATATTCAACTGACACATTTAAATAAATTAAAAGAGCAACGGGGTTCAAAAAAGGAAAGTGGGGATAAAAAGGCCGAAAGATCATATTACCAAAAAAATAATAGCCTTAAACAAGATTCTAACAACACGTATGTTCAAAATAATTTTGAATACCAGCAATCCAGTTATAATCCCAATCTGTTCGGACCCAGAAGACTTTACCAGAAAACAGAATTTGAAGAGGGAAATAAACATGTAGAAATATTAGAAATCGTAGAATGCATTGACAGTTCTCCCGAGCCTCAGTCTGATGACAACCGCAATTATTTGAGGGGATCAAGGAAAATTAAAAAGTCAAAAATTCCCGTCCCTGTCGCAGAAAAATCTCCTTCCAAGATTTCAAAAAATGAACACTTGCTCAAATCATCTCTTTCGCGATCGCCAGTTAATGTAATCATTCCTCCCTACAATATATTAGCTGCAAAAAATGACCAAAATAATATTTACAATCATGCTAATTCAGAAATGGACCAAATAATAGCGAATATTCTGATTGATGCTTTGAATGAAGACGATAATCAAATTCGGAAAAACCAAGCGTTATTATCTTCTCCTAAAAAACCAGCTCACCCTATTGTGAAGAAACTGGCTTCGACTGCAGACATTTCCGGAAGACGAGCGTCGATACCTCAGCAAAATCATGATAAAATAGCCACTATTCCAAAATACAAACAAAAATTTGATGCTATTCCTGAAGAAAGAAGTAGTCTTAGTATTGAATCTTCAAATGAAGATATGAGCAAAGCTAATAGGAGGCCATCATTGCCAGCTGAAGTTAAATTATTGCAACAAACTAATAAAACCCACGATTCTTTACACATGGACAACAGTGGAATGTATCTAGGGAAGGACATGAATGTCATACCCGAGATAGATGAAAATAGTCCGACAGTACAATTAAATCCCAAAGATAGTCCGTCCATAATTACCTCGCAGACTCAAATCTCAGTTGATTTGCTGACAACTGATGTACAAACTCAAAGTACGCAATATAAAAAACGTGTTGATATTCATGACGTTTCCACTTCCCCAATGCCACAATATGTTTCTATTGCTACAAGTCCCATTCCTACTGAGAATACACAACATGAGAGCAGCAGTTCGCACGTGAAGGGGAAGAAAGCCCTCGCAAACAGAGACGGTTGGGCCGGTTTCTTCCAACCCCATTCAGGATATTCACCGGAACATGAAGGTACTGTCAACATCACCAGTTCAACGATTCCACATTGCACCATTTCTGCACATCATACAGCTTGATAAGGAAGATGTCTCACCAGCACATTAATAAACTATTACATAGTTTTAAAACACTGCCGTTAGATTTGATGTTTGTGTGTTTTCATCTGAATGTATTAAAAATGATAAATAAAATATATTCCAAAATAATAACAGTTTTTTTTTAAGGTTCTCACCCAACTTCCAATACTCATTCTGATAGGGAAGCTGTTGAAAAGATGAATACAGATATACAAGTCAAAGACTCTGCTCCACACTCTCAAAGAATATTGAGGACGATGGATAGCAGAAACAACATCAGACAAATCAGTATACACCACAAGCCACCAATACCAGACAAACCCAACGTAGTTAAGATAAGGGAGATTTCTTCAGAATGTAAATCATCTAGGAACATTGGAGGAAGTCCTAAAAACGCTTCAGAGGATTCCAGATATTCCGGTGAGAACGTTAAAAGCGAGGGAACCACCGGATCACCAGTAATATCTGAAAAGTATTCAAAACTTACTGAAAGAATCAAATATACAACAAATTCTAGCAAACATAAGAAAGATCACACGCCCGACACAGACAATACCTATCCCGAAAAAGTTGCCCACGGAAAAACGAGCCAGAAGAAGGTGGAGATACATTTACAAAAAAGTGCAAGCAACGAAAGTGTAGAACATAAAAGAGTTAGATTGCCAAGTCCTTTTATGAATCAAAGTTTCAGTAGATCGACCGATACCACAAGTAGTGGGAGCGATTCTGAAGTAGCGGTGAACTGTCCCGCTTTGGTTCCGAGGTTCCCGCCGAATAACAACCTTCGACAGAGGAGAAATATCAACCGCAAATCCCAAAGGAAAGAGGAACCATTTAGATTACCATACCAGAATGTTGCAGGTATTTAATGTTTTTGATACGATGTTGAAGTTTTGCACAATATAATGAGATGTATTCGAGTTTTCATAAAGAACTAACTTGCACCAATGTAGTAGATAAAATAAGTGAGCTTTACTATTTTTTTAACCGCCATGAAAAAATTACCAAAGATTTCGTGTTAAGAGGAACGGCTGCTCGGCCTGTTTCATACAAAACTTAATTTTGGATTTGAGGCCAAAATACTCACCTAAACCTATTCAAGAAAAAGTACAGTAAATATCTAGTACGGATGAGAAGTAATTCATTTATTTTTGTTTGACATTATGAAATATAAACCATTAAAGGAATTAATTTTTCTCGCTTTTAGAGGCACTTTAACAATTATTTGAGGGCTAACGGTGGTAAAAAAATTTACCCCATGTGATTTGAAAATATAAAATAAAAAAACAAAAAAATAAAAAAATGTTAAAATAAGCATTATAGTGAACTTTAAATTAAATTAAAAACAACTGATTTACGTTGGAACACAAATTTGCCGTACATAATTTAAAATCAGAAACGTTTTTTTTTTTTAAAATGTTTTTGTATTTTTATTTAGGTAATCATATTTACATAGCAATTATGATTTTTTTTTAAATACGATAAACCCGCAAATGATTTTCTAAGTTGCCTCTAAAATTATGAAAATTGTTTTTTTTTTCATGGCATATCCGTACTAGATATTTACTAAACATTTAATTTTAAAAAATACATCATTCAGGTTGGATGGGTATTTTAACCTCAAATCCAAAATTAAGTTATGTATGAAACAGGTAGCGCAGTCGTTCCTCTTAATGGAATATGTATGAGGTTTGTTCAAAAGAAAAGGTGAATTTCGATTTTTTTTGAAAAGTATTCATTTATTCATCAATATCCATTTTCTCCCCTTCAAAGTAATCCCCCTCAGATATAATGCACTTATGCCAGCGCTTCTTCCAATCCTCGAAGCACTTCTGGAATGCGCTTTTCGGTATGGCCAATCAGCTCGTTCTTCGATTCTGACTTTATCTCATCAATTGCGGCAAAACGCTTTCCTTTCATTAGTCTCTTCAGTTTCGGGAATAGGAAAAAATCGCAGGGAGCCAAATCTGGTGAATACGGCGGTTGAGGCATGATTACGGTGTTGTTTTTGGCCAAATAATCACGAACAAGCATTGATTTGAGCAAATCTGAATCGTCGTTGGCGTCATTCAACAACTCCTGAGTGATACTAATGCGACGTTGCTTTTGCTCAAAAATTTTGCAATTTCGGAACAAACTTCGCTGCCAAACGTTTCATGCCCAAAACATCCCAGAAAATTGCATGGCATGAGCCGATTGATATGCCAACATCCTCTGCAACTTCCCTAATAGTGATTCGACGATTTTCCAAAAACATTTTCTTCTCTGTTTCGATATTTTCTTCGTTTGTTGACGTGGTTGCAACTCCAGGACGCTCATTGTCATTAACATCTTCTCGGCCTTCTGTAAAGAACTTGTACCACTTATAAACACTTTTTTGAGACAAAGTAGACTCGCTGAATGCCACAGTCAACATTTTAAGTGCGTTGGAGCACTTTATTCCATTTTTAACGCAAAATTTAATACATATTCTTTGATCCATTTTTTCAAAAGTAAAAAATCGAAGAACACACAAAAACGTGACTAACCTTTCCAGTTGTCAAAAACAAACCACTAATCCAAAATGGCTGATAATGCTAACATATGATAAATATATGTGTACCAACATAACAAAAAAAATCGATAATCGAATGTACACAGCACACGAAAATTCAAAATTCACCTTTTCTTTTAAACAAACCTCGTAAGTTATGGAAGTTAATAACGTGATATTTTTAAGGTGGGTGGTCTGTAACGCTGGCAGGAAGTTGCTATACAACATTGCCATCTGACGTGGAGATGAAAGTAGTATTTCCTAAAAATTCTCAGCAAGGAACAAGCCAGTCTGACTCAGGATTGGGAGAAGAACACAATAACTACAGCAAACAAAAAGGTCCGGGGGTCGTTTGCAAGAAATGCGGCTCCGGGGAAAACGTCTGCCAGAGTTGCCATACCTTAAAAAGCTGCACTTGCTTGTCTTCAATGAGAATCCAGGAAGCGATAGAAAAGGAGAATGAATCGTTTTTACCACCAACTTTGATTCGAAAAGTCACCAAGAATGTATCAATAGCTCACGAAGGTAAGCATTCTTAAAAGTTCTATCTCTTATTATTTTTTTTTGTTAGCATTGTTTTGATTGTATTTTGAATTTTAAGGATCTATAGAGCAGCTGGGGAGCGCAGCTAGAAATTTTCAATATCTTCCAGATGTGAATTCTCCTCAAGCAGCTAAAAGCAAATCTAAGAAATCAATGATAAAGGTGAGTGTTACGTGTAAATTTTCCATGCTTGGCATTTATGACATGCTCTCAGAATATCGTTGAAATTTCCTCTTCTCTTAATTTTTGGCTCTTATACTTATAGTATAATAAATTATGTCTACATAAATCTATCCTACGTCTTGTCTTATTACGCTATGGCTAAGATGTTGTTCGTCTCCGTCTTTTGGCGTTGTTGAAATTAAATTATGCAGAGGAGTGTTTCAGATGGCTCGCCGATTCTCCCTGCACTGCTGGCTCCCCGAAGATAAACTTCCTGGAAGACCGTGAGTCAGCATTTTACATATAATATAGCATTATTTTGTAGCGATGACCCGAAAACAAACTACCGCGCGCTTGCGCTCATTCCCGCATACTTACGCTGCGAACGGATATACATCAAACAATGGAATTATATTTTATCTACCATAATCAACATTTTTATTAATTTTTAATTGTAATGTACTTCAAATTTTTATAATTAAGTGCTGCAAGTATTTTTGTTTTTTATTATTGTGACAGCTGTTTCGGCGTTGAGGGTAATTTTCAAACATAAATGCCGTACCAGCTGTCACAATAATAAAAAAAACTAAAATACTTGCAGAACTTAATAATAACATTGTTAAAATTTGATTTACATTAAATTTTAAAAAATGTATTAAAAGGAGTTCTACAAATTAAATACAAAAAATAATTAATAATCCAGTTACAGCTTGTTAATTTTTTGTATGACAACTCACTGTTAATTATGTGTGTACTGTAAAAAATCAATGTAAAAGCCACGTTGGGGGGTATTCCACAAAAATTTTTTTTTTTCAGAAAACTCTCGAGAGTGGAATTGAGCCAGCAATCCCTTGGTAATGAAAACGAGGAGGAGCTGTCAGTGTTTGGAAGTGCCATACGGCCGGAGGAGAAGCCCAGGGTGCCCACCATGAGTGAGAGAGATCTCACCAGGATGCACACGTCCCACTTCTACTCAAGGAATAGACGCTTGTAGATGCTTGATGATGAAGATGATTCTTAGATATAATCAAAGATAATAGAAATAAAGGGAGATATGGCATGGAAGCGTGCCGACTGTCGCCGAGCTACGACCAAACTGCAGACTATCAAAGCGGCGGAGCCAATGAAAGTTACGCATTTGGTGTACAGGTAGAAACAAAGGTGGGGCGCTGCTATATGTAGATGCGATTTGTAGTAGAATGAGTGAACGATATCCATCGTTTCTGTTATCTAAGGTTTCAAATGTCAAAATCATTTCGTTTCGTTATGCCTGCTCTACGATCTATAGATAGAATTTTCTCGAGGCGAGTGCTAGGTACCTCTTCACACTCGTATCGCGCAATAAGGAACTCCAGTTCATTTAGAAAATAATGTATATCAATAATGACGTTCTAACTTAAATAACAGTATTTAAAAAAAAAAAAAACATTAGTTTTCATAATTATTTAAGTTACATTTTTTTTTAGCCCGCTAAAACGCACGAAATCTATGGCGGATCAGTTTTGAGGTTAAAATGTCAAATTTCAAAACAAGGATGAGCTTTACCGTACATACTTTCATATTCTATTCATAGTATACTATAACTAAGCACAAGTAAAATATATAAAATTTTGTACATACGAGTACGTATTTAGAAACTTTAACTCCAATAATAATAATAATATAATAATAATTTCCGTATTGACAATTGATTTGCCCATGAATATACCTTATTTCTTTCAACAATAATGTTTTTTATTTTTTATTATTAAAAATTATGGGGCTTAAAGTTACCCAAACTAGGTTTAAATTTAACCAAAATTAAAAAAAGATGATATTTAAAATTAAATTGACATAAAAAAATTTCTATACAAATGCAAAACGAGAGTACGCTCGAATAAAGACGTCAGATGTCCCCCGTGATGCCAGATGTCGAGAACGCAATGTTACTAACAGAACAGGGTGTTTTTATGAGATGGTTTTTTATTCACTTCTAAATAATGATTTATAAATTCTATGTGTAATTTATAAGAAAACATATACTCGTATTCAGAATCGGCGTTTGCTGATCTATATGAATATATTTTTAAGCCATAATATTTTTCACTGGAGTTCCTTATTGTTGCTTGAAATATAATTGGTGGAGTTGTGCCAATTATTTGTGCACCTCGTGTTCTTCGACTCGGAATGTCAGTGGAGCACGCATTAAAAATTTTTTTAAATGTGTAATATCGAAGAATTGGAACAAGTAGCCATGTACAAGTATAATAATTTTACTAAGTTTTTTAGTGTTCCCTGATTTTGATAGAATTATTAGTTTTTATAAATATAAATTTGTTTATTTTATATAAATGTTTTTACGTTAAAACATAATTAATTACCTTCTCTGTTAGATGCTGTTATTATGTTGTCTATGCTTCTACATAAATGTCTTTATTTTCAGTATATACTGTATCCTGCAGAAGAAACCATTGGTTTTGAAACATGTAGATATTTTATTGAAATAAGGGGTAAAAAATATTTTTTTTAATTTGGCTAAATGATTAATTGAAATAATAAGATATATAAAGGGAAACCTGTTAATCATTAATTAAATTAACTGTTAATTATTCGTTCGTAAAAATACGTAATAATATTAGTCTTTTCCAAGGTCACTAATTTAATTTTAAAATCTCCAGTCATCAAATTATCAGCTATAAACCTGAAAATCTCTTTTTACAAAGCAACAAAACTCTCAAATGGTGGTGGGCTATGGCACCATGAATTTTCCAAGATTTTATTTTTCTGAAATTTCTAGATATAATAATTTTCAGTTTGTTGCTTCACTTCCATAGTGAGTAATCAAGTTTCGAAATATCCATTTAACTGTAAAAATAAAATGTAAAAATCCATATTTTCCAATACATATCTCCGGCGAAGCCGGGTGATAAAACTAGTAAATAATTATTGACAGGTATTAATTTATAACAAAATCGTAGATATTGATTTCTAAGGCTCGGTATTTCAGTTGCTTTTTAGGATGGCTATCAGAGATATCTACGTTCGCAAAGTTGTTATATGATAGAAACCCTGACAAGGTAAGTCAAGTAATACCATTCCTAAAAAAAATATTGAAATACCGGGCCTAAGCCTCATAAGGCTTGGAGCACACAATATTATATATTATATTATAACTGCTGACAAGCAAGCTACTTTGAGTAGCTTAATGGGTACAAATTCCCGTTGTATGAAAAATACTGCAATACCGGGCCTAACCCTCATAAGGCTTGGAGCATACAATATTATATATTATATTATAACTGCTGACAAGCAAGCTACTTTGAGTAGCTTAATGGGTACAAATTCCCATTGTATGAAAAATACTGCAATACCGGGCCTAAGCCTCATAAGGCTTGGAGCACACAATATTATATATTATATTATAACTGCTGACAAGCAAGCTACTTTCAGTAGCTTAACGGGTACAAATTCCCATTGTATGAAAAATAATATTATGCAACTTAAAAAAAATATATATATATGTGCTTCAAGGAAATCGAACTTTCGTTATTGTATATATGTCGATAATCCCATGGGGAAGAACATTTGAATTACGAACTATCATAATAAGTAGAGACCTGAAAAATTCGTATTATTTTTTGGGGAAAAGTGGTGTTGTTTTTCATTGAAATTCCCGCTATTTTTGGGAAAATGGGGTTATTTCTCAGCAAATCATTTTTGCAACAAAAGCGGTGCACATTTTTTTGGTTTCGTTTTTTGACATTGTTGTTGAGTTTTTTTTTTCGCGTAAATATGACAAATTTCGCATTATCACAAACGCGATTTTTTCAGATCGCTTACTATCAGTGGCGTGCATTGATCCTTGACTAACAGAAAGCTGTAGCTTTCCAGGGAAACCTGAAAATCAGCCCTATCAAATGTTGAGCTATTTGTCGATCATTAGCATGATCGTATGTAGCTGTCAAAATTCACTATTTTATTTCTTTTTTTGCAAATTCTGAATAATTCAAAACTGCTTTGACAAATCTAAACTACGGATTTGTTTAAATCAGGTTCATTAATATAAAATAATAAAAAAATACCACTAAACATAGCCAAATGTCATAATCAAAGTAATATTATATTAACTCCTTTCGCTCGCAAAAAATACTAGCCATAAAACATTTTTCTCGAGCTACAAACCAAAATAATCGCTAACTTTTACACACAGTGCATTTTTGAGTTAATTTTCATGAAGCAAAATAATTAAACTAACTTGAGGGGAACAAGCGTTTGAAGGACAAGGCGTTCAACTAAAAATGAGATATTTGCCAAGTAGGAATAATTTCGTAGCGTAGAATGAATATGACAAAAAAAGTTCTCAAATTTAAAGAAAAAAAATTTTTTTATAAGAAATCTTGAGGTAGGCATAGCTTTTCAGCCTATACGAACTGCACGCCACTGCTAACTATGAGTGGTTAAGGGAACTAATTACGCAAATATAAATTATAATAAAGGAGAGTATGAAATAAATAAAATATTGATTGAATTTTGTTTTATTTTAGGGAGTAATAACATCATTTTAGTTTTCATTTATTTACCGAAAAAAAACTTATCTCGTTATGTAAAGATTAGCAATTTAGTAACTTGTATAAAAGGTTGTCAATTAATCAAGTATGAGTGGGTAGGTAATGTATAATAGGTAGTACAGATAGTAATAAGTTGATGTTTTTAAAGTTCTGTATTTTAATAAATAATTATGTATCACCTACATATAATAATTATTTATATGAAAAAATTTAAATTATTGGTACAAAGTACAATGTTAAATATTTCTACTATCTAGATTATTACGACAAATGTATTAATGTAAATAAAGTAAAATAAAATCCTATAACTTATTTTTAATTCCTCCATTCCTGACTATTTTCAAATGTACCATGAAAATATAACAGAAATAAAAATATTTGTCGATAAGTAGGTACCTAATTAATAAAAATTCCGAAACGATGAAATAAATGATAAAAAATGGAAAGGTCATTAAAAAATATTTTATTGTGTTAAAGAACCGAACAGGAGTTCTTAGAGGTTTTTTTTATATGAATACCGCACAAGAGTCCCAACTGTCTGGAGCCAGTGAGACTATGGCATTCCCAATTGGGGAATGTTGTGAGGCTGAAGGTATTGGGGAGGAAAAGAGGAAGGTGGGGAAGAGGAAGGTGGGGAAGAGGTAAATGATTTAGATCTGGATACCAAACACGGCTAAAAGCCATTTCAAGCAAAGTTTCAATTCTGAATGGTGGTCTTTCACCAGGGCGATACTGAGAGTATCTTCCACTCTGGAACGTGTGCAAATATACTATATATTATTTTTAAATTAATTAATTGTGTAACAACACAAATTAATTAAATAAAATTTACTTGTGCACACCGGGATTTGAACCCGCGACCTTCGGATTCGAAGTCGATAGAGAGCCTTACCCCTCGACCAATCCAGACAATCCAGACAAGACCGACCAGATCCAATCGTGCGCAATCTGGGCGAAACTAATGACGTTTTTAAGTATTGGTTCAAAAAATTCTAAGACGAGGGTAACACTTCCCACAAGGACTTGAGAGAGAAACCCGGCCGGGGGGGCTCCACGGCCAGGCCCAGGTAAGGGCTGTACACGGGGGCCTCGGGCTCCCCCGCGGGCCCGGGCCGCTGGGCCGCCTGCGAGGCCAGGTAGATGGCGGGCCCCATTTCGCCGCGGGGCTCGCCTATTTCCTCGATTTCTTCTTCTGGTTCTATCTCCTGGAAGGAGGTAGACCGCTAGAATGTAATTGGTATGTGTGAAAAGATTGTGGTGACTGTAGTAAAATAACAATAAAAATTATTAAACAATGGTATTTACGTCAAAATTATGAAAGTTAAAAGTTTACGATTACAAGGAAGCTTTGTTAATTAATTTGTGGTTAAAAACAAATTGTTTGGAATTTCAAGAGATCAGAGACTCCAAGATAACAAATTGGCTGTGATTACAAGCAAATTGTTCGCGATTTCAAGAGATCAGAAACAAAAATGACACATTTTGATTTCCAGTGAAAGGTTTGTGATTTCAAGAAGGTTTGAGAAAACAAGCAAATTGTTTACCATTATAAGCTAATTGTATGTGATTACAAGCGTGTTTGAGATAACGACCAAATTTGTTTGCCATTACAAGCTAATTGTATGTGATTACAAGCGTGTTTGAGATAACGAGCAAATTGTTTGCCATTACAAGCGTGTTTGAGATAACGACCAAATTTGTTTACCATTACCAGCTAAGTGTATGTGATTACAAGCATGTTTGAGATAACGAGCAAATTGTTTGCCATTACAAGCTAAGTGTATGTTATTACAAGCGCGTTTGAGATAACGAGCAAATTGTTTGAGATTTCAATCGATTTGTTCATAGACGGTAGAAACCTCAACGATCTGAAATTTTTTTGGTATTTCAAGATTCCATTGTGTTTTTGGAAAATTGCAGTAGAATAGAGGAAAGAACAACTATGTTAGTCAAACCCGTGAATTAAAAGCGTGTTTAGAAGAGGATTCCGGGTACCTAGTACTTTTCTAGGATATACATATTATGGAAAGTGTTATATGGGTGATTAGTCGGCGATTCAGTGACTTTTAAATGACAACACGTCTGAGGAGGGCAAATGAATTTATTAAATAAGTATGTACGTGATATGTAAATATTTTAATATACCCGATTAGTCCAAGTGTACTGCACCCCAAAGACGGGTTTGTTGATGTAGATGGAGTGCAGAGCGCAAAGCTCCTTGAACAGGGGCTGCAGCTTCTCCTGAGGGTCCACCCTGAAGCCGAGGACGTAACCCGCCCCTGGACCCGAGGTCACCATCACCAGGGCCTCGCCGAACTTGGAGTCACGAATCTTTATCTGGGATGTTTGATTGCCAATAGAAAACACGTAGAAAATGATACAGGAACAACACATACTGGCTGATGCCGAAAACTGTTTTTTTTTAAGCAGCGAAAACTCTCAAAAACTGAGATCTTGGAGAAAACTTTGGACAGGTTTTTCTCTCTGAAAGTTCTAGGACATAAAACTATTTCCGCCCGCAATATCACATCAATCTTCAATTCAATAAGAATTGTGATATGTCGCAAAAGAAGTCTAAAAATAAAAATTAAAGAACATTTCTCACAATTTATTAAATAAACATTTTATTTCCTTTCTAAACCACCAGACCAAGCACGGGCGTTTAGCTGCGATGCTTATAACTGTTAGTATAAACCTAATTGCCCTTTAAAAAAATCATTTATGAGGGGAAAAGGAGTAAAATCAAATTTAGGTTACCTAATACTCATTTTTTTAATTTTCCATTTCTCTAATTTATTAAGAATATATTATTTACAGAAAATCTATTAAAATATATGGAAAAACCAAATTCCGCCAACGCAGGCCACTAGAGGCACTAGTGTAGTATGTACCCATCTCAGAGTATGATAAATGTCAGGAGCTGGAGGTATTGTTATATTTCTGTGGTTTTTTTTTTACTTAGTACCTTTTGGTTTTAGTCCCGAGATCAATGCAATGAGAACACGGCACTGTCTTACACTGCCTGCATTGTATATTGCCATTCCGTTTTATTGAAATTAAATGATGATGAAATATTTTTTTGTATTAGAAATTTTAAAGCCCGGACTTTTAGATCACGAAACACGCCCACCTCGCATTTCTTGTGTTCTTCTTTATTCTCTGGTTGAAATGTAGTTAGAGACAACATAAATTAATTAACGGACGAAGTCGGACAGAGGGCTAGCAGATTGCTCAGCTGCAGACCCTCTACAAATCTCAAATAAGCCGAAGAATCAACTTTGGTCGGAGTGGGGTGGAGCCACAATATCCTTGATCGATTTGTTTTACTATATGCAGAGAAGGCGGATTATTATTGGTTTATCTGATTGATAAACCAATAATACGCAACGTAGGCATTCTGAGTCTATTTTACAGGTACTGCAATTATTAAAGCATTCTCCGAGGAACTGGCAACATTAAATTGTTCCCTTGGATTTACACAGCACAGCTAGGGGGTATCTGTGAGGGTCAATTTAATAAAAAAATTACTCAAATTTTCTTACATTGTCAATTTGAATGAAGGGCAGAGATACGTTGAAAGTCTCATTGATGTCTGCGAACCAAACCACTCGCACATTAGTTAATGTCATGGTCCCGAGGTTCCCAGTGTCGCTGGAGAGGTTCCAGACTCCGTGTTGGGAGGTGTGAATCTGGAAATGCCAATTAATCAAAACATATTAAACTAATGCAAAGAAAAAATTTAAAAATTTTTTTTTTTCAAATTGATACACATATTTATGTGGGTATGTTTTTTTAAACAATAACCCCACACAAGAGATCCTGAGGAAAATTCAGGGCCTAGGTCATATTTGGGGATCCTGTATAGAGGATATTTTTAAGTAAAGGAAGGAGAGGAAGTTCTGGGATGGAAAATGGTATGAATGGTGGGTAGGAATCTGGGGGTGACGGACATATTAATCCATCCCTACCACTGCAGTGCTAGGCAATGGGAGGATAGGTCTGGCTGGAGAGATCAGGGGGTCTCGCAGTTGGTGGGCAGTAGTAGTGGGTGAAGCGGCTCGTGAGACGGATCACTAAATCAGCTCTTTGTAGTGTACCGGTTCGGTGATCCGGCTGAATTGAACGACGGTTCGCGTCCCCCCGCACCATGCCCTCTCCCTCGCTCCCTTGGCCCTCCTAAAGACGTCCTTAAGACGCTCTTACACGATACTTTGTTCTTCCAGTTTTCATGTGGATTGTCTTTACAGAGAGCTGATTTAGTGATCCGGCTCACTAAACCGAGCCGCTTCGCCCACCACTAGTGGGCAGACGTATCTGCCGCCAAGTCACCAAACGTAGCGAACCACTTACTAACAAACTTGCATCCGATATCAAATACTTTTTGAAAACCATAGAAAACAATAAAAATAATATAATTAATCGCCTTTAGATCTTACCTGTTCTGTAGGTAGGACCTTTAAACTTTTATTTTGAATGATGGCTCCACGAAGTTTCATTTCGCGATAGAGACGGGTAGAGACGTATGCCCTAAAATATAACAACAATTTTTTTTAAATGATTAAAAAAATGGCAGCGGTATCGTTAATTTTCGGTAATAAACGGATTTTCAACAACAACAAAAAAACACTGTCACTAAATAGTGCAAGTTGTTAAAAAAAAAAACATTTCCAACCACAGCTCATCTGCAAATATGCTATAAATTATAGTACATAAATAATTAATAATGAACATAAGTGATTTTGCTGGTACTTTAAAAACGGGTTTCCGATTATTTATTTTTTTCAAATAAGGGTTCCCGGAAACCCTTATTTGAAAATGGTTTGTATTTCTGATAACCCGTTGGATGACAACATTTTGCAATAGGGCTAGTAAATTTGAAATATTTACTTATGAACTCCCATGACGCTTGTAAAATGTCGCATATTTCCAGGGATTAGATTCGTGAAAATAAATTCATATCTGCTATTGTTGTAGCTGGTGAGAAGATAGAGGGCCTCCGCTGTTCCACGCAGCGGGGACCTCACCATCTTGGTGCTGGTACTCAATATACAGTTATAGCCAATACCTGAAAACACATTCAAATTAAATAACTGTGTAGTTATCTTTGTTTGCAATGTCATTAATAATTCATAGAAACACACCAGTAAAATAATGTGGGTACCTACTGCTAGTGAGGTGTTCACGAAGCAAAATAACATAATGTATACATTTATAGTAATTCATTCACAGATATGTGTACACGAAGCATAAACGAGATTGTCGGCAATGGTAGATAATGACTGTTTCCATACAAGTCTTCACATTATCCAGTTTCCTTAGGTGTACACCCCAATGCACGGCTACAACTACACAATAATATAATTTATAATTACCGTCCTCACAGCGCGTTTTCAACTTTTTTCATTCAGATAATATCAGTACCTTACATGTGAAAGTGCGGAAGTCACGTTTACAAAATTGGAGGTAAAACAGGTTTGAAGTAATTTTTTTGTTTGATCAAGTAGATACCGCCCTTTTACAGGTGAGGTGAGGCGCCCTTGAGGTGATTTTTCACAAAAACGGCGCTATATAAATCGTCCAAGTATTATTATTATTATTATACTGGACTTTGGGAGATTTAACTTTTCGGAATGGAACTCCAGTGAAAAATATAATGACTTTAAAAATATATATTCATATATATCAGCAAACACCGATTGTGAATATATAACTTTTATTATAAATAGAATTTATAAATCGTTATTTAAAAGAGAATAAAAAATCGTCTCATCAAAACACCTTGTTATGTTGGTATCATTGCACTTAGAACATCTAACGTCACGTGCGCATTCTGTTTTTTGGATTAGTATGGAGATTTTAATATTGTTTTGTATTTTAAATGTCGCAGGAAAGCAATACTGGTGTAACCACCACCACCCACAAAAATGCTTTGTATACACTATTCCACAGGGTTTTTTTCCTGCATAGATCTATCTAGGTCCCGTAACTCTACAATGAAAAATAAGACCTGTACGACGTTGGAAAAACTCTTCTTTATGTCAATATTACGTTTTTTAATTGAACAACAACAATTGAGCATGGCCTCGGCTGTGACAGCAATATTACTTTCCTACGACGATGTATTTTTATAGTTTTGGCGGAATTTAAACTTAATTTGGGTGACTTTAAGCTCTATAATTGTTGTTCAATATAAAAAAATATATACATATTATTAATGAAAGAAATTAGAGTATTCATGAGCAAACCAAATATCAATACAGATATTGTGATAATGTTAATACTCAACACTATTATTATTCTTTGAGTTAAAGTTTCTAAAAAGGTACATAATTTTATTACTTATGTTTAGTTATGGTTTAACATGAATAGAATATAAAATTATGTACGGTAAAGTCCATCCCTGTTTTAATATTTGACATTCTAACATCAAAACTGATTAAAACCGACCGGCCATAGATTTGGAGCGTTTTGGCGGGCTTTGAAAAATTGAAACTTATTTAAATTATGAAAACTAACTTTAGAAAAAAATCGAAATAATAATAATACTTGGATAACTTGTATAGCGCCGTTTTGTGAAAAATCACCTCAAGGGCGCTGTAAATATACTGATGTTTAAGTTTGAACTTCATTATTCATTAAAAAATTTAAAAAATTGGACTGGAGTTCCTTATTTATTATTACTTAAGTGTTTTTATCACTAAGAGGTTATGAATTTATGATGACCGTGGGCCGTGGCATTCATAACTCATTTTTGAAAAAAAAATGGACTTCCACACGTTCAGTTTTACGGTACTTACATATTAAACTTTTAGCTTTATTGAAGGTTCCTATTACCTACTATTATTAAAATAAATTATTATCTAAATAAACAACATGCTATTTCGATAATTAGAATCATACATAGATTAATCCTGGGTGACGCCAAGCAATGCCACAAAACTCTGAGATTTGAAACGATAAGTCTTCCTCTTGTTCCACTGTTCCCCTTGGTATCCTCGACAGAGTCAAGACGATCCAAAATTTTCTCACCGGGGCGCATTCTCATTACCCTGAAATACATAAAACAAGATATTATTAGTTTTACATTTTACACGGTATAATTTCAATCAAATAACCATTACGGGAATACTTACGAAAACGGCAAATCAAATCGAATCTCCCGATCCTGCCAAATCGATGACATTTTAAAAATTTGATTTTTGATCGGCCTGGTTTCGTCCAATATTTATGTTGTGCTGTAATTAATAGCTGACACAACAACAGCTGATTCTGTTATTTTTATACTGTCACTCAAATGAATATTAATTGCCAGAGTTGTTTGTTGTGAGTTAGTTTCCAATGGTAACGGACTTTGTGTTGCTTGGTTGCTTCCTTGTGAAAACTTTCCAAAGGGGTTGAGTTGACGTATAGATACTACTGAATTTTTTTTGTTCGTCCAACTCGAAAAATAAAATAAGTTAGAGTTTTTTCTGGGTGGAATCTAAATTTTTTTTAGTGTGCATTGCTATTCTAATGAATTAATTTACTGTCCCATATAAATAAATAAAATGCGTTGAATCCGAATGAACTTGATTCTAATGTGAACCCGGGAGTGACCCCCTTTACCTTCCTAGTATGAATGTTGACAATTAGATCAACACCACCTAGGTTAGACTCTCGTCTTTATATGCTTTGAAATACACCTTTAAAACCTGATCAAATATGCATATAAACACGCACTTCTTAATATGCACAAAATTAATGAAAAACACTTTTTACTAGTTTAATTACAATGAGGAACAACTATTTCAGTCACCGGAGAAGTAAAAACACGCATTTTAATTAATTTAAAGCTTAGTAAAGTTTCAAGTTTTTATTTGGCTTTTAGGTTAGGTTTTTTTACGAAAAACCCCAAACTCAGAACCTAAAAACCTATTTTATTTCTAATTCATGTGTTGTATTATATATAAAATAGGTTTTAGTTACTTAGTTTAGGAATTTTTTTTAATGATAAAAAAAAACTAAGAAGATAAATACGTGCTTATATGCATATTTACTAAAATACGTTTTATGGAAAATTGTTTTTTCTTACAAAATCATTTTTCATAACTAGGAAAACTGTTTTTCTTACCAAATCATATTTCATAAGTAGGCGCCGTAAATTTTATTTTTTCGATTGGTAGACCTGATCATATTTGTGCTTTGACAGTTCGTGGTGTCCATTATTATTTTCATCTATGCACATATTTTTGACGTCGATGTCTTATGTTTTTGTGTTTTGCCCTCAACTTGTCAATTTGTGTTGATTATAAAGGATATCTTAAACTCATTGTAATTCGATAAACCCTCCAGACACCTTGATCCGTATTCAGCTTGCTTTATCCAGACTCTAAGATGACCTTAGGAAACTACAACAGAGTTTCCCAGAAAAGGAGGTTGGTAGAACGAATTAAAACGAACAAAATATTACTTGTAGTAACTTATCAATTCGATGACATTTCTACTTTGCGTTATCTAATTATTCTTCTGTTAATTAATTAATAGTGATTTCATTATTTTATTCTAGGGATGCTGCTCAGGCCGCAGCTTTTCCCCAAGGAATAAGATGCCAGAAATGTTTGGAGTATGGCCACTGGAGCTATGAGTGTAAGGGCAAGAGGAAGTATGTGCACAGATCCTCCCGCACACAGCTCATGAAGAAAAAAATTAAGGCGCATCAGGAAATAATGCAGAAGTAAGATATTATTTCTACCTTCATGTTTACAGTACACCCATATTTTGATAAAACTCATATATTCCCTTCATCCTTTGCATGTTATCCTCAAATTAAACCTATTATACAACTGTCTATTGTTTTAAAAATTACAAGCAAACCCTTTTATTTAGTGTAAAGCACTGTTCACATTGGAACTCTTTTAGCATGATTTAAAAATTGCCATCATGATTCTGTACGAATTTTCACCCGGCTGTTTTTGCAACCGTGGATCAAAAACAACTCATTACTGAATTTGGTTACAGGCCGAGCAATTAACTTCAGCGACTGTGATTATTCATCTTTCTATGACTAACGTGTTATGTGTACCGCACATATCACGCTCCACTGCAGTTGAATAAGTAACTCCAGTCCATTTTTATTTATTTTTAATCAATATTCATTTTCTTACTTAAATAATAGTTTGTTTTCTTGGTTAAAATAATTATTAAAATTTTAATTTTTCAACACCTGCCAAAACGCATGAAATTTATGGCGTGTTGGTCGAGACATCACTGGGCCTGTAGAGTTCGCCATTAGATATTCACTGTACTCCTTTTTGTATGCAAAAACTCGAAACATTTTTAATTAGAAAAATTTAACTGCTTTTAATTGAAGGACACATTGTAAAATGTCGGCATTTCGTTACTATTGTTTTTGCAATGTACCAAAGTGTAAGAATGCAACCTAGCCACACTTTCATCCATTTTTTCCATCTTCCCAATATCCAGAACCTCGTTTTTGAGGTTGTTGTTGAGGAAAACAAGAATTAACTTTACCATACACAATTCTATATTATATTTATAGTAAATCATAACTAAACATAAATAATAAAATTATGTACCCTTTTAGAAACTTTAACTGAAAGAATAAAAACAATATTTATAATTCATAACTGATTGGTTGTCGATTTCCCTATGGGTATATCATATTTACATAGCTAATAATAGTTTTTTTACATTGAAAAACAATTGACATATTTAAAATACAAAACAAAATCGAAAAATAAAAGTTTTCATATAAATCCAAGACCAGAATATGCGCGGACTAGACCCATGATGTCAGACGTCGAGAATGCAGTAGTATCAATAGAACAGGGCATTATGATGAGATGTTTTTTTTTTATTCACTTTTAAATAATAATTTATAAATTCTACATACATAATAAAACTTATGTGTTCAGAATCGGCGTTTACTGATGTATGTGAATATATATATAGCCATAATATTTTTCACTGGAGTGATAATCAGTGATTATTGCTTTTTAGGAGCCCACTAAGTGGGACACGTTGGCAAAAAAGTGCTATCATTTATAGTTTATTTTATTTGCAGAAAACAAGAAGAGTTGACAGCATCAAAAGAGCAACAAAGCAAACAACAGAAAAAGAAACAAAAGAAGAAGAAAGACTCTTCCAGCAGCAGTTCGTCTTCATCATCCTCGGGCTCCTCCTCCAGCAGTAGCGACGACTCATCAGACTCATCTAGTAGCAGTAGTAGTTCATCAGACAGCAGTTCATCGGATAGTGAGCCAGATTCCAGTAGCAGTTCATCAGATTGAAGAGATTTCATTGTTTTATTTTATTTATTTATTCCGTATATTTTTTTTCCATTTTGCAATAGGATTAGTTGGGGCAGCGTCAATTCGAGCTCATTCATCTTTAAAAAAAATTGTATAAACCTTGGTTTGCACACACCTCAAATCAGAGTCATAAAAATTTCTTGAATTTCATAGATTTGTTGAAACAGAACTTTCATTCTAAATTATGATGTTCCTGTGTTTACGAAAATGCCGTAAATTAATAAAAAGTATGTACAAAATAAGACATTATTAGGGGTCTATGGAATCCTTGTAATGTATCTGATCTAGTAATAAAATTTAATTTGGACCAGTTAGTGACTGGGTTGGCATCATGTATGGGTCCCACCCAGGCATTGTGAGTTCAATTCTTCGGCTGGCTAAGTCCTTCATCACGACACAAGCAACATTTCCACTTAGTGTGATGGTAGTAGGAGATTTTCAAATATTGTCAACCTATTCATAACCCAGGAATGTTTGTTTTTTAATAAAATAAATTTTACCAATTTCCGTAAAATATCTGATTTTTTTGGATTCTCCATTTTCACCTAGTTATTTCTATACTAAATTGATTAATTTTATGCACATACTTGCATAGTCAATTAGTTATAATACTTGGGTTATTAATATATTCTACTTTTAAATATTTATCCTATTTTTAATCAGACAATAAGGCTGGCGATGGGTGCTGCGATTAGCTTGTGCAAACAATGGCTACTTGCACAAACCTAGGGTTAATTGTAAAAAGTTCTATTGTACACTAGATGGAACTTTTTACAATTATTTTACAGATTGAATGAAGAAGCTCCCATGGGACACATTTACCCCAACTGACCCTCTCACAGTTAATTATTGTTATAATCAAATTCTTGGTTAAATTGGTCTTACAGGTCCCAAGGATTTCAGTCATTATGGTTTTAATAGTTTGGTGAAGATGTATTGTTTGATACGAATTTTCATCCAAATGAATCTTGACAAACTGATTTTATTAATTGTGAAGCTGATAGAATTAAATAAAAGATGTTAAAAAATATTTTTGTTTTAATTTTAAGATAGAAATTCCTAAATTCAGGTGCAAAACTCTTAACAGTTTTTAAGTAAATAATGGATGTAGATCAAAATTTATAAATAAAATATTGTACATGGCCGTGTAGTGTTTCAAGTGATTTTTATAAGTTATTATCAAATTTACCACTGCAGTGATTTTACTTTGTTAAGAAGTTTCTGTAAAACCTTAAGTGATGTGATCTATCTCCGTAGTTATTTCTTAATGCAAACCATGATGAATTTGAAATAAATGGTAAAATAAATACTGGTTTTATTTTTATTACAATTTTAATACAAAAAATAAACAAACATTTGCAACTTGCAACAATAATGGAATAAAAAACAAAAATGTATGTAAATACATAAATTAATAAAGGCACTTTCGAATTAAAAAGAAAATATGCATTATTTTTATCAAAATACTGGTATGAAAATATGAGACTTAAAACTAGGACAATATTGTTCTTATAAAAATAATCAAAAATTGCTTTGTACTAGCGTTAAACATCACAGGCATTTAGCTCGGGTAAAACACACTAAAATACCTATTCAAAGGCATGTTTTATTATTTTTCAGATTTTATTTCTTGTTCTAGAGATTCAATAAACGCATTACACATAACACAGATCCAACAAAATATACTAGCATTATCAACCGGTTTTGTTCGAGTTTCAACACTCTTGGACAAATAAATGGTATTTCGTCTTAAATGGAGTCAGGTGTACTGATCTATCCATTCTGGAAAAGCCTGGCATCTAAATAGGCAATCAACTGTCTGCCTACAATGTATCCTAAGATACTTTGGATGCATTACTCGCCAAACTGAATCTGGAGAAGGTCATTGGCAAAGTGGCAGCGGCAGGTGGGAGAGGTAGAGGAAAATCAGGCGTCCAAAACGTCGGCGTCCACGGCTCTCCATGCAGCGCAATACCGTGTGGAGTGGAGGAGCCTTCATCAGAGCAATTTGAATGGGGATTGTGAAATGGATATTTCGAATTTCTACAGCTCATCAAGCTGAAAATACTTGCGCTGTGACCTAGGAAATATCAGACAGAGAATGCTGTGTAAAATTCACGATTCCTGAGCTCACCATTCGAGAGTTTTTACTGATTTTATTATCACTAATCAAATTTAAGTCAAACTACATTTATTAACCAAGTTGGCCAAATTTATATGTAAATGTGGTAAAACATAAGTTAACACACAAAGTTTTGTTCCTTCGGTTCCTTGGAAACTGAAAGAAAAATATGAGAAGTCTTGGTGCCCACGAGAGTTTTTTATGGCCCCTCAAAAACCTCATAAGAGAGTTTCACAACAGGATGGAATAAGTAGGAAGAAATTTTACATAATTTTCAAACTTATACGTATATAATTTGTATGTACATTATGTATGCTTTATCAAAATGTTGGTAAATAGGAGTACTTCATTAACGCTTGGTTCATCATTGTACAGCTAGAGTGCAGCAGCACAGCTTTCACCACAGGCGGTAAAAAGTAGAACTACATCCATGTTTGGTTCACCGAACTTTACTCCAAACCAAACCATCCATAACCCCGAAAGCCGGGTATATGACAGCTAGTATAACTAAGTCTTAATTACATATTAACATATTGTTAGCTTAATTAATTCAAGCCTCTACCCGTCCTTCCTGGACCACTTGAATAATCAGCTTCCTCTTGGCATCGTAGGAGAAGTTGTTGATCTTGAAGAGCTTGCTCTCGTAGAAGGGTTTGAGGTCGGAAACATTGATCTGGCGGGCGCGATCCAGCAGGTCCCGCTCAAGTATCTCCACGGTAGTCTGGTTGGATCCGTGGAGGCCACGCATGTAGGCCAGCTGGTCCATGGTCAGCTGCCGGAGGATGTAGTAGAGGAGTTCGCTGTGGTCCTTCTTGTAGGAGAGGTACTTCTGGAAGGACTGGAGAAAAAAAGGATTGTTAAAATTATAAATTCTGTCAATATGAATTTTTTAAATGAAGAAAATATTTTGTTTGAATTCATAACTAATTTTAACCCCTTGAGTCTTTTGATAATAAATGATAATTTTTCTTACGGGTGTGATAAACTTTTAATTGGCAATAAATTTTTTCTCTTTCTAACACAGTTTAAATCATATACATTACTATAGTACAAAATGAGATAACATGACTTTTATGAGTCCGTTTCGGGATGGGAGAAATATTTCCCCTAAAGACTATTGCTATTTGTTTTCTGAGAGAAATACCTCCCAAAAAGACTCAAGGGGTTAATTTCCTATTTCTGGGCAGAAGGTACCCATCCGCCAGAAATAAAAATTTTGATTAGGTACATAATTCATATTAATTGAAAATCAGATTTGCGGCCGATAAATCGCTAAAAACCAGAGCGATTGCCGCACCGTGCGCCAGCTGAGTGTAAGTTTGTAATTACTGAATTGTTTTTTTTTTTTAAATTATATTTTTGTAAATGGTTCTGTACTACCAGATAATGTGTTTATGTACATTATAAAAATTGTATGTACAGTGAAACTTACTTAAGAAGTTTTCATGCTTAAGAAGTTGGATTTTTCGGTCCCTTGAAGACTGAATTTGAAAAATGGCCCAATTTATCCCATATAAGAGGTTTTTTGTTTCCTTTCCCTTGGAAAACTTCTTAAGAGAGTTTCACTGTATTTATCATAAGAAGTATCTCTGGAAAACCTTAATATATTTAGAGAAACGATTTTGAAAATGTGTTATTTATGGCTGATTTAACTTGCGTTAGCTAACGCAAAAGATGCAGACTCGACCCCCCTGGTCACCAAACCCAGCTAAAGACATTTCAAGCAATGTTTCGATTCTGAATGGTGGTCTTTCACCAAGGCGATACTGAAAGTATTTACCACTCTTTAAAAGTATCTACACCTCTACAATGAATAAAACGACTTACGTTTCTCATGCTCCTCATGACGCTGTACTTCTGCGTCTCCACGAAGCTCTCCACCATCATGCGCACGGCCATGTTGACATCGTCATCCGTAACACTGCTCTTGAGCTGCATGCGAGCGTGTGCCTCCGTCATGCGGATCACCGACTCGATGTGGCGCACCGTGATGGGCAGGGAGCCCGTGGCAAGCGACTCTTGGCGCAGCTGGCTGTACATCTGCGCTATCTTGTCTTGGTCCATGGACTACAATACATCACACAATATAAAATAATAAGACAACCAGTACCTATCAAACACACATACATAATCTCTTTAATCTTAATTATACTTTTTTTCTAGATATATTATATTACAATACTATGTTAATACTAGCTTTTTAACCTTCTATTTTTATATAATCACTTAACCCCTTCAGTAAACATTAAAAAATAAATGGAACAAAAAACACCCTTTTTAATGAATTTCACAGCTGTCTTTTGTCTCTCTTCCACATATGATAAATTGTATTTATTTTCGCCTGAGTATATTCGGGAGTGGTCTTTTCTGCAGGTAAAGTTTCCCCGAGTTATCTCAGGTGTGCAAATTTTGGCACATAATTATAGCCCGAGTATATTTGGGCGTGATCCTTAAGCGGTTAATATGAATTTAACTTGTCAATTTGACTGTCCTAAAACGACTCATCGCTAGTTTCGTGAACACCTCACTAGGAGAATTCGCGCTGAAAAGTGTTTTAATGTTATTTTCTACATAATTTTAATTAGGTTGAAAAATGTGTAATAAAGATAAATTATGTAATGTGTTATTGTTTGGTTTGATATTTGGATATTCTGGAAAAATTGTGTTCTTTTTGTTTCCCTGAATCAAAATCCAAACTGAAACCTTTTTGCCTCTCCCGGAGTGTTTGACGCGGCACACATGTAGTAAATAAATATTGTTTGTTAATATATGTAACGGGTGGTCTGGCGAGCTTGTTCGCCCCAGACCGCTCAAACTGAAATGACTGAATAAAAGCGTTGGAGCGGTACGGCTGGTGGGAGGGAGACAGACTTACCAGGCATCAGACATGGTACCGGTGGTCTGCGCTTGGTAGACCACCATAAATAGTTTGCAAACGCCAGTTTGCGGCAGTTAACATTCGACCGCCAGCCTGACAAGTACTTCTCTATCTCCGCCGCCCGCTCTGACTTCTGAACCGCCCGCCTTGTTTCACTCTGACCACTGCTTACCCCCATCGGACTACTGCTTCGGACTGGACCCAATAAGCAACTGCCTCGGACAAGATTAACAAAAGTCGTTGTCGTCAGTACCGTTCCTCCTTGCAAAAGGAACGGTAGGAGTGCTATCCCTCCCAGCCTGGCTCCGTAGATTGGGATCAGTCGGCCTCTACAGTTCGCTTGTGTGCCAGATTACGTCTGGTACACTTTTGTTTGATTTTATTTAAGTGTACTCTCTGCGGGTTGTTTCAATGAGGTGGGCGTGCGGTTTTTAAGCAGTATATGACAGAGTGTAAGAGGATGTACCCGACAGACTTCACCAAGGACTCCTGAGCTTATTTGAAGTAAAAATGTCTCTTTAGTCTTCAGTGGCATTTTTTTTACAAAAACATAAAAAAAAATTTTTTGTGGTTATGTTAAGGTCAATGATTCAATTCGATTTAACAATTCTTGGCCAGTCAGCAGTTTGGAAAATTTTAAGTCGAGTTGTTTGATCAGTCTTCGATTGTCATCAAGCGGTCATCAAAATTTAATAGGTGGGGCTGAGAATCGGCGGTTAACAGGTACTGCTCAAATTTCAAAAATAAAAAATTGTTCTAATTGTCAATGTCAAATGTAATTAATAGAGGTCGAACAACTAGGATCGATTATTTTGAGAAAACAAATGAAGACTACAATAATTGAAACTGTGAAAGATCGGACCGGGAATACATATAAACGTATGTAGATAGTTTTAAGCGAGGTGTTTGATTCTTCCTTCAGTCCTTTCTGAATTTCTTGTGAATTTAAATAGATATTGAAGAAAAAGTTTCATCCATTATTTAGTCAATGCCATTGTTGGTCAAATTTTGTTGGTTGTCATTGTTGTTGCAATGTCAAACAGATATTAATTAGAATTACCCGGAGTTCAGGTCTGATGTTCTCCCTGCTGTAGACAATGTACTTCTTGAGGAGATCCTGGGGGATGCTGAATTCTGGATCGTGGAGGCTCTGCTCCAGAGGGGGCGCATTGCTCTTCTGGGTCGGATGATGGCGGATGTGGGAACCAACTACAAACCTACAACACAGATGAAAATGGAATAAACAAATTCGGAGTAGAGAACTGAAAAGTAGTAATCTTCTTCTTTCATATGGTAGAGGTCAAAGATAAAAATCATCTTTTAGCCAATATCTTCTAGTGCACCGGAATTGTCGGATAACCAAAATTTGTATCTGTTGAATGCAAAAAATATACCCAGAAATTTTTTTTAACACAAAATGGTTTTATAATTAGAAAAGCACTTAATTTGTAATTTAAAGTTTATTTTGATCGGCATAAGAGAATTTGTCCATGTAATTCGAAAAACATTGTTATATAATTTCGTAAATTTGAATCTGCCAACTGTGGAGACAAAACGCGGTAAAAATTCGATTTACACGGTAATTATTTCATAATATGACATGCCGGCCGCGCTGGTAATCGGTCTCAATTTTTCAATTAACACGTGAATATGTCATATTTTTATGAATTTACTTTGAATATCTGAATTTGAAGGTAATCGGATGCGAAATTTCGATATACACGAAAATATGTAATTTTTTACAAATTTACTTCGAATATCTGAATTTGAAGGGACGTCTGCGTCGGTTATCGACCACAACATTAGATTTTCATGGAAGTAATGGTGCATTTTGATGAATTTACTTTTAGTATTTAGGGCGATTACGTGGGAATTCGTTAATTCAAAATTAGATTTTCGATGTCCCGTGGATGTTGAATTAACTGTATCACTATAACTGTCTAAGAATAAAGTGTTAAGGACTTACTTGGCGAGGTGTTGGTCTTGCATGGGATCAGCTTCGTCTCTCACTACGCAGAGGATATCAAAACGGGACAGGATGGGCTCCGACAAGTTCACGTTTTCTGAGAAAGTCATACTGGCGTCGTATCGACCACCAATGGGATTAGAAGCTGCTATTATTGAGCACCTGGAAAATAATAAACAAGAATCAGAATCATTTGAAGTGTAACGGCTATTTGTTTTTAAAAGAAACGAACATTCCTGTGATAATATTTGAAATCCCCTACTCTCATCATAAATGGGTGAAATTGTTGCTTTTGCCATAGATGGACGATTTGATTGCAAAGAATTGAACCCACTATCGGGGTCTGGGTGCCAACCTGACTGGTCTAAACCCAGGGGCGGCTGCCCCCATAGGTCAGATGGTCTGACTCCCCGAAATTGTAAGACAACAGCGCCCTTGAGGTGATTTTTCACAAAAACGGCGCTATACAAATCATCCAATTAACAATAAGTAAAATGTAAAATTTTATATAAATCAAGTGAAATTCTTAACTTTTTTTTTATATGAATACAGCACAAGAGTCCCAACTGCTCCTAACCATCTGGAGCCAGTGAGACTATGGAATCCCCAATTGGGAAATGTTGTTTGGCTGAAGGTATTATATTATACTACATATTATTTTTAAATGAATTAATTGTGAAACAGCACAAATTAATTAAATAAAATTTACTTGCGCACGTCGGGATTTGAACCCGCGACCTTCGGATTCATAGTCGAGAGCCTTACCCCTCGACCATGGAGGCCGAAATTAATTTGAATATTGCCAAAAAATAGCAAACGCTGGCGGGTAGCGACATCCAACATTTCAACTAAAAGCTCAACCATCGCATCGATGGGACACTCACTCGCATAGCAGCGCTTCGCCAATTTTGAAAAAGTCGAAAAATGGCTCGTCGAATGGTTTGCCTTGAAAGAGAATTTTTTTTTTGGAATGGTATCCATGATTTGCCTCAAAGATGGGCAAAATGTATAGAATCCGATGGTCAATACTTTGAATAAAAAAAAATTTTAGATTCCCTTTAGAATTAAGCGTTTTCTTTATTGAAAAAACCGGCAAATTTCAACTAACACCCCTGGTACTCTACAGGGGAACTCTGCATTTCTAGTAGGTAATTTATTACTACTCATACAAAGTTAAAACACAATTCTACGTTACGACATGTTTATTAGTGATAAATAATATTTTTCAAAATATGTAATTTAACTCTCGGATTCATGATGTATGTAAATAAAGATTAGTCACACAAAAATTTTGTCAAATGACTTTCCACCTCTGGACCCCTAGAGTCGCCCTCTGTCTAATGAGCCTTCAACATGACTGGTTTGCCGATACTAACTAAAGCCTCATCCGGTCGTCCTTTCCTAAACTTGGTAGGCTTGACTTTAGGAAAGGACGACCGGATGGTAGAACCTTTTCCAAGCGGGGGCTTCGGTTAGTATCAGGCAAACCAGTCATATGGAGGGCACTGAAACCACATACTTTTTGGCATGGACTTTATTTATAGGGGCTCAATTTTAGGCAGAGAATAAACCTCTCTTCAGGCAAAACTAGTTAATAAGTGAAAAGATTTTTTGAGATTGGTTACTTTTGTCTATAGAGTGAAATAATATTTTAATTTACCTAGCCTGAAGCGATGTGACGATACCCGCTTTGGATATGGATATGGACTGCTGTTCCATGGCTTCGTGGATGGAAGTTCTGTCTTGGTCGTTCATCTTGTCAAACTCATCAATAAGACAAACTCCGCGATCAGCCAGCACAAGCGCTCCGGCTTCCAGGGTCCATTCCCTACGAAATAATGTAATGTAATGTATCAGATTTAAAATAGATTTTCACATAGATAAAATTATTACTTGTAAACATAGGTTATAAATTAGAGTAGAACCCCATTAATTCGAAACCCGATAATCCGAAAAAAAATGTGTAATTTGAAACCCGATAATTCTAAATTTTGCCGAAAGAAGTTCCCAATATTTTTTTCCATACAAAATATTTTTAATTTATTATGTTCTGCGCACGAAAATATGTCCGTGTAATTTGAAAAAATTAATTTGAGCGAAAATATGTCATATTCTGAATCTGAAATTCAAGTCGCGCTGTAATCAGCATCGATTTTATAAATAACACATGAATATGACATATTTTTATGTCAATATCTGAATTTTAAGGTTCGACCCCGACAACCGCGCAATTTCGATTTACATGGAAATATGACGTATTTTTACAAATCTACTTAGACTATCTGAATTTGAAGAGCTGGGCGTTCCGGTTATCGGCTGCGAAAATTCGATTTACAATGAAATAATGTTGCATTTTTACAAATTTACTTTGAGTTTCCGAATTTGAAGCGTCGGTATATTCGATTTATAAGGAAATAATGCCATATTATTAGGAATTTACTTATGAGTATCTGAATTTGAAAGACCAGCCCCATCAGTAATCGGCTGCGAAAATTGAATTTATACGGGAATAAGTTGTATTATTACGAATTTACTTTGAATACCTATTGTAGCGTAAAAATGATACGACGGCTAATGTTCTCTCATCTCAAGATTCGTGGGTGAGAATGATGGTGAAGCACAGGGAAGTGGGATGTATTGATTGATACAGTAAATAAAACCCTTGTAAAAGGAAAGAACTTAAATTTAATGATTCTATAACCACGTCTATCATGGTTTAGCAAAGAAAAGAGTAAAGAGAAGGATTGATCCCAACACGAAAATGTTCAAACAATAATTGATGGCTCTCATGGTCCGACTCCTCTCCTCAGCATCATGGAAGGCCTCTCCAGGTCCAGATGCTCACCGATCGTAGTAATCTCCAAAAAGAAGTCTAGGACGACTCTTCTGAAGCGCCATCCGCCATAGCCTCTTCCGTGGGGGTCCAGACAATGGAATATGCAGATGCTACCTTATGTCCTTTTTGGTCCGCTCATCACTTCTTCCGAGATTTTCACCACAGCAGCAGGCACGCGCGGTTTGGCTTCATCGCCTCACAATCCGGCCATCGATCAATCAATAAAACAAAAAACACACCCACTTCGGGCAAATTTTGTAGACGCCCTCCGACGTCAAACAAAATAGAAAATCAAAAACATAATCTCTCCCAAAAAACACACGTCGATCACGACCGCTCCAGTCAGGTTATGTCGCCCGCCATGTTGAGTTGCTCCCTTCCGTCTGCCGTCTCCCATAGACATCCTCTCACCAATCTCTTCCGTAGACAATTATCCCAATCATAGACTCGGGGTCAGTATTTACGTTACAATTCCCCGCTTCCCCGTAAAAATTTTATGCCGCGAAGTGAAGTAAAATTTGACCTAACCTTCCTCTCTACTCTTTTCAATTACAGAAAAAACTGAAAACAAAGAAAACAAGTAACAACCAATATAAAACAAAAGTCAAAATTGACAAACAAAATGGTATATCTTAGTATGACAATACACAAAAAAAATCAAGTTGTGATACATTGGTGGTTAAGCATAACCGAAAAGCAAGGAAACACTTCATACTTATAATCCTCAAGCAACTTATAAAATAAATAAAAATAAACAAGTTACATGAACCAAACACTTCCTCACTTTATGAGAGTCAATTTCTCTAGGTTAACACTTGTGAGGTTTGGAGAACTCAAGCTCCCACTTCAAAATTTTCAAAAAATTATTTTTATTATTAATAATACCCTACTTAACTAATCCTCTCTTCCTCTTAACAAAAAAAATTACAATTACCATGCAGTTTCAACAGGGTTTTTTTTTTTTTTTTTTTTTTATATATGTATCTAAAGAATTAGACACAGTATACCAATATCCATTGGATAGTTTGCGTATTCACCTCCAAAAATTTTCCTCGTCGTATAGTTATAGAACTATTTGGTTGTCATTTAGCCATTGCTAAATAGTATAAAGATGAGGGTTTACATGTTACAATACCTATCTATTCGTGTGGTTTCAAACAAGTACATTTGTCAATATCTATATATATAAACTTGCAAAGTACAATTTCTCTCGAAATTTTACATCTTCCTATCTTTTCAAATTGGTGCTCGATTTTTTTTTAATCAAAAATCGACACTGGTTACACAAAAATACTTGATAAATTTACGCTGGTGTTAGCAGTGTAAAAATAGTATATATTTACTAAACCTATTGGACAAATCAACTTAAAAAATACTTATCAACATATTATAAACAGTGGTATTACTAGATCTAAACTATCTACTAATCATCTTCTCCTGTTCAAGGAGGCAGAAGATGTTTACTCCAAATTGGTAAATATTTGCTTGTTGTGTGCATGCATTAGCAGTACTACACTTGATACTTAATACTAATATTATTACAAAAAAATCATACTTTCTAAATGTCTATACTATATTCTTTAAGGAAAGAGATACCAACTTACTTTAGACATAATTATAAACTTAGAATATACATTAAACATTATAGTTACTAATTAACAATTAAAACTATTTTATTATCTGTGTGAAAGAAAGTAGCTCAAAATCTCCCAGACAGAATATATTAACTATCCTTTTCGAGTGTGTCGTAGTAATCTCCCAAAAATTCTAATTTAACTTTTACTCCGGTGCACTCCAAAAGCATAATTTTACCTACGGCTAAACAAATTAAATACAAAGAATACCTACTATAAATATATACATATTGTCAGGTAACACACCATCAGACCGGTAACCGATTTAACTTTCATTTAGAGTATTCGGAATTATTAGAGGTAATTAACCGATATACCGTAGCGACAACAATAATATCCGATATATATGTATATATCATGAAAATTCTTAAGTTTAATTTTCGAGGTACACTATTGGTATGTACCTATGTAAAAAAATAATCAAAATTATTATAAAAACAACAAAAAAAAATCAATCCCCGTTTTTTTTTTTGTTGTTTATTTTGTTAGGGCGCCACTGATCTAAAAGATCAGAGAAACAAATAATATGTTTCTATTCTAGTCTAATGAGGATAAGTGTCAAAAAAATATCATCAATAAATTAGAATTTGTGTTTATTCTGAGCACCTGTATTGAAGGTACCAAACTCCAGTACATGTGACCACAATAACACCTTTAAAGAAACAAGTGAAGCGACATGAAGGGTTGGTAGTCCCACATGCTCCCACACTGGCTTCTTACAAGAAAATTAACCTAATACTTAATCTAAACGAACTATATCCTTAACATGAAAATTACCTACTACTTTGCCTTGCATATCCGCAAGGGTATAAACTAAGTTAGAGACTTTGGTTTTAACAACATTTTGTACAAACCTCGGAGCTAATTTATGCGAAAAGAAATTGGGTCCACTGGACTGGACAAAATTTTTCCGCCACACAATATCTCCCACCTCATAATTTACCGATTTGCGACGTAAATTATAATGCTTTGCATTCTTTCTATAAGCCTGTAACAGAGCCTCTGAAACTTTTTCATATATAGGAGCCAAGTCCTCTAAAATAGAGGACAATTCCTCTTTCGAATAACTGTTAATGTTGTTAATCTCCATTGTAAACAGAATTAAATTACTTATTTATAAATTATCCGAGACGCAAACAATCGTGTACACGCAACACCATCTATTGTCAAAATCATGAATCATTTTAATTTCATTTATTTAAATTTATTTTGCATTAGTTTTAGTTACCGACGCCAGGAAATGCCTGTGTCGCAAAAATAATTACCGTTTCTTTCAAGAATAACAATGTCACAAATATGCCAAAAATTACGACAATTAATATTTACCAACCTTCTAATGGCGTGATCGCTGACCTCATGTATGCACACATATACATAAACAATATTATGACATAATTAATAATATTTCTGTATCAATCCATACATCACACCACACGAACTTCACCCATCAATTCCCGAGTCCGTGTCCATAATATCTTAAATATTATTCACAAAAAACGTTGAGGCGCCAAAATGTAGCGTAAAAATGATACGACGGCTAATGTTCTCTCATCTCAAGATTCGTGGGTGAGAATGATGGTGAAGCACAGGGAAGTGGGATGTATTGATTGATACAGTAAATAAAACCCTTGTAAAAGGAAAGAACATAAATTTAATGATTCTATAACCACGTCTATCATGGTTTAGCAAAGAAAAGAGTAAAGAGAAGGATTGATCCCAACATGAAAAGGTTCAAACAATAATTGATGGCTCTCATGGTCCGACTCCTCTCCTCAGCATCATGGAAGGCCTCTCCAGGTCCAGATGCTCACCGATCGTAGTAATCTCCAAAAAAGAAGTCTAGGACGACTCTTCTGAAGCGCCATCCGCCATAGCCTCTTCCGTGGGGTCCAGACAATGGAATATGCAGATGCTACCTTATGTCCTTTTTGGTCCGCTCATCACTTCTTCCGAGATTTTCACCACAGCAGCAGGCACGCGCGGTTTGGCTTCATCGCCTCACAATCCGGCCATCGATCAATCAATAAAACAAAAAACACACCCACTTCGGGCAAATTCGTAGACGCCCTCCGACGTCAAACAAAATAGAAAATCAAATACATAATCTCTCCCAAAAAACACACGTCGATCACGACCGCTCCAGTCAGGTTATGTCGCCCGCCATGTTGAGTTGCTCCCTTCCGTCTGCCGTCTCCCATAGACATCCTCTCACCAATCTCTTCCGTAGACAATTATCCCAATCATAGACTCGGGGTCAGTATTTACGTTACACTATGTTTAAACAACTGTTCTTAACATATTAATATCTGTGTAAATTAATAAATATAACTCTGTTTAAACCACTGTTTTTAACATATTAATTTCTATATAAATTAATAAGAATAACTTTATTTATACTTTATCGAAGGAAGCAATCACTTTGTGGCTTGACTACTTTGTGGTTTATACTACTGTTTTTAACATATTCATATCTATATAAATTAATAAGAATAAATTTATTTATACTACTGTTTTAATATATAAATATTTATATAAATTAATAATTACAACTCTATTTAATGCACTGTATTTAATATATTAATATCTATGTAAATTAATAAGTATAACTCTGTTTAACCACTGTTTTTAACAAATTAATATCTATATAAATAATAAATATAACTCTGTTTAAACCAGTGTTTTTAACATATTAATATCAATATAAATTAATAAGAATAACTCTGTCTTCACCGCTTTTTTAAAAATATAATCAGGAAAAACAGTATACTAAAAATAATGACAAGAATATAACATGTATAATATATACAACATGGTGATATTTATATATTTTAAAAAAAGGGGTGTAAACAGAGTTATTCTTATTAAAAATAACGCCACAAAATGACTACAAATCTTTTTAAGAAAATATTTACATGTTCCAGAAGCAAAGCTTCCCTCGTGTATATGTACCACATGTATTAAAAACAGTGGTGTAAATAAAGTTCTTCTGATTAATTACGTTAACATTGACGCCAAAAAATATTTAAACATCTTCTTTACACTTTTATCTCACATTATGTGCTTGTTATGAGGGGATTTCCTGAGTTTGGTTAAGAGGAACGGCTGCGGTGCCTGTTTCATACATAATTTAATTTTAGAATTGAGGCCAAAATACTGATCAAAACTGAATTATATATTTTTTTAATTAAAGGATTAGTAAATATCTAGTGCGGATGAAAATTATGTAGTATTTTATTTATTTATTTTTTAAATTATAAAGTATATGCGATGGAAAAAAATCAATTGTCATAATTTTAGAGGCAACTAATGGTATAGGTTTATTGTATATTTTTAAAAAGTATCGTATTTGTTATGTAAATATGATTACGTAAATAAAAATAAAACGTTTAAGAAAAAACGTTTTTTCGGATCGATATTTTAAATTGTGTATTAATTTGTGTTTCAATGTAAATTGGTCGTTTTTAATTTAATTTTAAATCCACCATAACGCTTATTTTATAATTTTATATTTCATTATATTTTCAAAGCAGACGGGGTAAAACTTTTTAAAATCACTGTTAGCCCCTAAATAATTGTTAAAGGTGGCCTATATTTCATAATGTAAATCAAAAATAAATAAATTACTTCTCATCCGTACTAGATATTTACTATACTTTTTGATGAAAAAAAGAACATTAGGTTTAGGTGAGTATTTTGGCGTCAAATCAAAAATTAAGTTATGTATGAAACAGGCCGCGGAGCCGTTCCTCTTAACGAACTGTAGAAAGCTAAATTTTATTTACGGTTGACATTCGATAATATGCTATCCACGCGAGCAGGCTTTCTGACATACAAATCTGTAGAATGTAGAATTTGCACAGGACGCTGGATCGTTGCGTTGTATTGAAAGGTGTGGTAGGGTGGACCCTTTGAAGTTGTATTTTAAACCGGTTTGAAGGATGCTTGAACGAAACGTAGGAATAATAAGGAGAGCTGGACAACCAAATAATGAAGTTATCTCTTCTCGTACAGTTTGTTCTTATTAGTGCCGGGAAGGTTTAGAGAGTAGTTTGAATGAAATCCAATATGTAAAACTGTTGCTATAACGTTTTAAAATTAGTTTGAAAAACATTGAACTAGCCATGTTGTGTTGAGGTTATCCCGTAGATATACCACTCTGATTAGCCACACATTACATCTTCAAAAGAAGAAGGTTTGTGTGGGTAGAATATTTTCCAAATGGAATATACAAGTAGATACCTATTCAAAAACTTTTTTTTAGATACTTTTTCGAAAAAAATAATGTTTGGAATGAATATCGCTATCAAATCAATTATGGCGCCCAAAACGATAAGCAAGAATTCACAAATTCATAACTTTATTAAAAAAAAGAGCGTAGGGATTCGTAACGTCCCAAGAAGAAACTGCAACGGTTAGATCTAAACAGAAGACCATGAACTATGTAGACTGACATAAGCAATGGGTACCATAAAGTAATATTATTGTGTATTTGAATTGTCACGTAGATGGTCAACCGCAGATTATAAAACCTTAAAGCTCCCTCCGGCGTCCTTGACCGAGGTCTGGTCGTGTCGTGAAAAATATGAGAAACTAATGGAAGCGATAAATCAAATTGAGCTAGTGGCTACAGATACAGAGAACGGTGCCACGATGGGCACGCTGGCGGTGCGGTGGCTGCCTCACTACCTCGTACAGTGCGCAGACCTCAGCTCGGCACGGCGTGCGTTACGTGGCCGCGGTGCAATACAACTGGGCGGTTACGGTTACTATCACACGGAGAAGGAGACATTTATATGAATATGAGGTAATTTCTCTTATTACTTCTCAGTAAAAGAGAGAAAAAGAGTGAAAAGATTAACTAGCATTATCATTAAAGTAACAGGTCGAAGTAAAACAAATATAAATATAAATACAATAACAAAATGTTTGTATTTAGTATATATGGTATGTGTTCTCAAACATATGAGTATTTATAATAACGTGTAATAAGTATGTATATATGTCGGTGTATTCTCCTAGGAATGTGGAATTATTTTTTTGTGTTAAGTTTGCCAGGTTAACAATTGCTGGCATTCGTAGAAAGACGTAATGTTTGTTTTAGCGAAAGCAATTTTCTTATTATCTCTCCTGATACTGCACAAATGTGTAATTTTTCACTGATACATCAGTGGGAGTTAGTCCGAAGAACTAGCTAGCATCTTCAGTCACTTCATCATCGTGTCAAGTCGGGCGACGTGCAAAACACGTGTCCAACATTTAATACACGGTTTTCAATAAGGAACTTAAGTGAATAATATGATGGAGTTAAAAATATGTATTCATATAGATCAGCAAACGCTAATTCTGAATATATAATTTTTATTTCATACAATTATACGTAGAATTTATAAATCGTAATTTAAAAGTGTATAATAAAACATCTCATCAAAACACCTTGTTACGTTGGTACCATTGAAATTGGAACATGTGCGTATTCTGTTTTTGAATTACTAAAAAAATATTTTTCACTTTTCTTTTGTATTTTAAATATGTATTTTTTTAGTTTTGGCTAAATTTAAACTTAATTTGTGTTACTTTAAACGCTATAATTGTTGTTAAATATAAAAAAGCTATTAGTGAAATAAATTGAGCAAACCATTTATCACTATGGACATTATGATAATATTTATGCCTAATACTCTTATTATTCTAAAAAGGTACAAAATTTTATTACTTATGTATGGTTATGGTTTACTAAGAATAAACTTTAAAACTGATCAACACCGACTGGTCATAAGATTTGGAGTGTTTTGGCAGGCTTTGAAAAATTAAAACTTTGAAATATTGAAACTCTGAAAATTATTTTAACTCTGAAAACTTACCTTAGAAAAAAAACGAAATATATTGATATTTTAGTTTGAACGTCATTGTTGATAAATATAAAAAAAATGGATTGGAGTTCATTATTGCTGCAAGGGTCACGTGGATCAGTTATGGAACGGTTTTTTAAATTCTCTCTTTCCCCTCTCCTTCCTTAAAAATACTCGAAAGTATATATGTATGTAGGCACGAGAAAGGGAATTGTGCCGACCGTAGTGTTAAATGTAGCAATACAGAAGAGTTATGCAGTATGTATGTAGAGTTATTGCAAAAGTAGATACTTTCCCAGCCGCCGTCCAATAAGGTTAAGGTTGAAATCTAGTTCATACTTCGGCCGTCAACTGCGGGCGGTTTGCATGCGCTAAAGGCCAGGGCAACGAGTAAGCTGATAGGAGATACCGCACACAGCACACAGCACAATAATAATGGAATCTAATGATTTCTGAACGTCAGCGTTACGCCACTTACTCGGTGATGTAACGGCCTCGAGGGGATCGGCTAACAAATTACTAACGAGAATAATCATTTTTTTAATTAAACAAGGGTCAGTTTAGTTTTTTATGCGGCATTACCATTATCGTTTTCGTTATGCAAATACAGTTATCAAATAAATTATTTTTAAAAATCGATTACGGTTTACGAGGCGATGAAATATTTACGTACGGTAATAAAATTTCTTGAGACGCCCACAAATGGCGTTGATTAAATAAAGGAAAGCTTAAATACATTTATTATATGCCTTAATTTAAATGAGGGTCAGTAGGTATGTATATGGACATCCACTATCAGCCCTTCTCATATTTTTATTGTTTTATTGTATATTTAAAAATTTGACTCATTTTTAAACTCGTGTTAAATCACGACCTCGTACGTTCCTTTAATTAACTTTATATATTTATTAAGTTAATTAAAGTTCCTTTAATTAACTTTATATACTTATTAAGTTAATTAAAGGAATTCCCTTCAAAGCAAATGCTTCTAACGGAAGAATAGTATAAAATCGAAATATACATGTAACAAAAAGTTTATTAAAATAACAAAAAAACAAAAATATATACATATATTTATTGAATTGTCCCGAAAACTGTTTTATATATCGTATTGTACATTTTTTGTGTACATTGCCAGGGAATATTTCTTTCTCTTCCTGTGTCAAATGTGGTTAAAGGTGCATAAATGTGTAGATAATATTCTCTACCCAGTGAGCGGGCTGACTAATGCTACTGCAGTGCTTTTATTTAATTTATTTCAAAGAATTGTAAACTGTGTTTTATGTGCTATTCGCACTTGTTGATAGCAATCTTATATTTAAGCCCGCTCACTAAGGTAATGGAGGGTATAAGATGGAATTTGGACAGAGATGGAGGTGGTTGGTGCTAGGGGTCCAGCGGCCGAGGTTGGAGATGGAAGGATTCGAGTTCGATTCTAATTTGGAGTGAAATATTTTGGCTAAATCTATTACATGTTTTCAGAGTGGAGGAATTAATTATGCTATTCCTGACGAACCAGGGACCCTTCGTGAATCGTCGGAGCATCGAAAACTATTTTTGCGAAAGAAATAATTCAGTCACTCTGTGATAACTTTGACTCATCCCTTCTTATTGCAGACAGTTACTGCAATAATTAAACTATACCCTGACGATACTTATGATCTAAAAACTATTGTGTACACATTTCCGAATGAAATATATTTCTGTGTAAAATCACCCGTTCCGTTTTACAAACTTGCAGCATTTTATTATTCTTCTTTAATCGTGCAATGCTTTTTTTAGATTTTTATGAGGTTTAATAGAAACATTTTAACTATCAGGCCGATATATCAATGTTTTAAGAATCAAGTGCTTCCATATTGAAAAAAGTAAATATAGTTATTAGCATCATTTTAACTTTTTGCAGTAGTTTAAATTGATAAAAATTAAGATACGAAAGTCAAACAATTAGGTTAACGAAAAAAACCTTACTAATTATTGTGATCAACGTTTTTAATTGTTAATTAAAATATTTAATGTGATTACCTCCGAGCACCAAGCAATTCCAATTGAATTAATTGGGAACATTGTGAGATCATGTTTAATTGGTGATATCAATCAATTTCACGACCGCCTTAGGACATTATCGTAATATTCTATTGAACCCACAAATAAAACCATAAAAAAATTATCGAACAATAAAAAAATATTCTTTGTTTTAAATTGACCTTCCTACGTTCATACGAGATTAAAAAGGGTGATATCTTTTTACTGGTATTTTTAAATCGATCTGGTATACTTTTGTTTTAAATTTGGCCTTCAAAGCTCGAAAGCGGTAAAATAAAATATTAAATACCCACCCTTTACAAACAAAAATACAGGTTATCTGATGGTAATGTATATACGTGGGATATGGCACATATTTGCAAAATATCGCAGCGTACTATGGGCCCATTTTACAACAGAAACGGTGGTATTGTCAGAAACAAAACGCCTTTAAATATTTACCACTGAATATAATCGTGAACATATTATAATCTATACCGAATTGAAAAAACAACAACCTACGTTACCAGTTTACATAAAATCCTAGACCTCATATGGAATTATATATCGTCTAAATAAATAAATTAGATTTGCAGTTGAATCTGTTATTGTAAAAAAAACGCTAATACTTCATATATGGTCTGCATAACCATCTTAGATCATACGACGTGCGTCTTGAATGCTAATATTACTAATCAATAATTAATACTATTTTTCAAATAGTTCGATTTTGGCATCTCACTCTGCAGTGGGGTCGATTACTGTGCGAACCGCATTTGTGTATCCTCGGAGCTCATTGTTTTTCAAATCATTCGAATTTGATCGACTTTTTCATACATCTCGCAATCGTTGGTAGGTATCTACCTAATAACTCATGGTTTAAAATTAGGGAAAAAAAATAATAAAAAATTGGTATATTAATTAGAAAGCACAAAATTCTGATTTTACATTTAGGAACAAAATTAAATTTTAATCACCTCTGTTGGGTACAACGGGCAAAACTCCAGGCAACGTAAGGTTTTCAACCATTCCATAATATAATGTTTTAGTTTATGATAACCTTAAGATTTAGACAAAGTTAGGTTACATTTCATTTAGTTAGGTTACTTAACTAGTTAATTAGTTAGTTGGACTAGGTTGGACTAGGTTAGGGTAGGTTCGGTCGGGTAGACTGAAATGTGCGGGTACCTTAAATTAATAATTATATGAATTATGAAAATACTAAATCGAAGTTGCCAAATTTTTATTGAAATTAGGCAAAAATTAAGAAAAATAAATTCATTTATCAATTTGGAGGTATGAAAAAACTGGTCTCATTAGTTCAGTAGTAGATCGTTGTCTCGGTAGGACAGAGGTCCTGGGCACGATTCCCAGATGCGACTAATACCCTTTTAATATCTGTGTCTTTTTCAGTTTCGTGTTTCATTTGATTTTTTTTTTAAATATTTTCTTTTTCAGTGATTAAATATTACAATGAGGTTTACAAGCCACATTAAGTTATTTCAATAAAGTGAATAAAAATATGAATTTAAATTTGGGAATAAAAATATGATTTAATCTCCCCATTTAGGTGCAATGGGAAAAACGTTATTTTAACATTAATATATTTAAAATTAGAAGCCAATTGATTCATTTGATATTTTTACATAAAAAAATTCACGGTCATCTTCATACTGCATTTTGTTTTGGCAGTATTCAAAAAAATTTATTGCTATTGTGACGCCATAACACATTTAGGCGGTCAACGCAGAAGTGGCGTAATTACAAAAATGTAAACTGAGATAAACGTTTTCAAAGATTAAAAATGGAAAGGTGCTTTAGATAAAAGTTGGAAATGTATCATAACATATCCAGCGAAATACATATTGCATAATAATAATAATAACAGTTAATTTGTATAGCTCGGTTTTGTGAAGGTTCACCTCGAGTACGTTTTACATTAAATAACCTAATCTAATATTATTGAAAAATAACAGATATATTATATACTCGTACTCGTAAATGCAAATTAAAACTATGACATAAAATATTCATGAGCAGCAGACTCACTTACATGCACAATTTAGAATACAATATAACAATTTATAATAAAATATGGATATAAATAATCAAATGTAAAGTGTAAATACCAAATGAGCCAGAAAATATACACTTAATAATCTAACCTAACCTAACCTAATACATTACATGCATGCAAATTAAACCCACAATTAAAAATATTCATGAGCAGCAGACTCACTTACATGCACAATTTAGAATACAATATAACAATTTATAATAAAATATGGATATAAATAATCAAATTTAAAGTGTAAATACCAAAAGAGCAAGAAAATATACACGTAATAATCTAACCTAACCTAACCTAATACATTACATGCATGCAAATTAAACCCACAATTAAAAATATTCTCGAGTAGCAGACTCAGTTAGATGAACATGTTAGAAATTAAAATATAACAATTCATAAGCTAAGGATGTAAATAATCAAAACAAAATAATACAGTAACTCCACAGCATTGAGGGAAATAATTTCCCTCAATGCCTATATCATCTTTGGAGGTGCTGTGTGGAAGGTCTTTTTGAGGATAGGATGGAGTGAACTTGGGTCTTGAAGACACCCATGTTGTAGGAGGGAGGAAATACAGAGGCCGGCAGATAATTCCAAAGCCGAGCTGTTAAACACAAGAACGAGTCATAGAAGCGACCCGTTCTCATGTGACAAATGCCAATCCTGTGCAAATGTTGGGCGCGTATTTGGCGTGTTTCCCGACTGTGCAGTGGTGCCGAAGGGATCAATGACGCTAGTTCCTCAGAGCATTTTCCATTAAATTACGGGTAGATCAAGGACAGCATTCCCACCTGACGTCTCTGCTCTAAAGATTCCAATCAGTTTGTTAAGATAGGCGAATCTATCAAACGGACCGCCCGTTTCTGCACAAAGTCAAGGGTTTTTTTCCAGTTATTTTGGGGCTCCAAAATATAAAGTATGTATAAATAATAACAGAGCAAGAGAATATTTTATTTTTTACTGGATACGAAGGGCATTGAATAACACGGAGGAGAAAACCGCAATTAAATAAGCTATGGAGAATCAAAAGACAAAATTGCCTGAATTTTGTTTCTACGTACATGAAGTTATGTTTATTGACCTAGCCCTTCTGCTTGGTGGAACGTAATATCATTTGAAGGTCTTTCCAATTGATAACCTCATTTAGGAACTTTTGTGGGTTATTTCACGTCCGCGCTGATTGCCTCATTTTATCTAAACGCTCTAAAGAATATATCGCATATTTTAGGTCCCCTGTCTCAAATGCGTACAATAAGATTGAGTGTGCCAATGCTGATACTTTTGTCGATAAGTTACATACGAGTATATAGAAAAAATGTCCTGCTTTTGCTTAAAAATATATATGTAGTATCCCCTGTATCGTTTGCTTCTATTTGTATATGTATTAGTATTCATTAAGTGACTTTTTATTGCATTCTGCACATTTCCCACAGTAATGCATATCACCAACTATTCCGTCTACCAAGATGTTGCAGCGCTACAGAAATGTTCCTGGAAGGACGAGCGCGCTCTTTCAGGACACTTCTCCGCCACCGCATGGGAAGCCTATGGTGCAGAGTAAGCCAATCCAAGAATACCATCATTACTGTCTCAGCTGCATGGATGGAGTCTCCCTTGATGGCCCTTTGGAGACGGGAGACCGTCATATATCCACCTTAAACTTTGTTTCTCTCTTAGTGAATGAACTTATTTGATATTTCACTTAGTAATCTTTTTCTATATTTTCCTTCCTCTTATTTTACATTTTCCTGTTATTTATTTGTGTGTATTATGTACACTTATGGAACGTATTGCATTCCACCACTCCTGCATACCTTCTGGAATAAATACATATTATTATTATTTACATTTGTTTTATGTATTATGTATCATTTGACATACTTTTCGTATCTGCCAAAACCCGGAATAAATAAATGAAAATATTGTATCAATTTCAGCTAAAAAAATATATAATTTGCTAACTTCTGGCACACGGACACGCCCCAACACCCTAATCTATTATCTCTTCATTCAGGTACCAATATGGTCATAATATAAATTTTAATCACACAAGAATCGAGTTCTCTATTGAGTCGGTTATTTCTTCCAATTCTTCCCAACAGATCTGGTTTAGGATGGTGGTCTTTCAACAGAGAGATCTGAGGCTAATGTTAAAACTAATGTTAAAACTCTAAAAGACTATGTAAGACTAACAGCATAGTGATATCAAAAACTACCATTTCGACCCCTTGGAATAACAAGGTTCCATCTCACACAGCGATGCATACGATAATGTGCTCTACAGAGAGCATAACATTGGCGTGTCAGATGTGTAAGACTAAAAGCATAATCGTATGTGAAAAACTATCACTACCACTACCGTAGTCTGTCTTGTCCTTTTTTGTAGTATTTGATGAAATCACATAATGACTTCCTCTAATTGTTAATTGTTTTAATTTTAAAGTACTCGTAAATCAAATTTATTATTATTAAGTTTTGCACAGTTTTAAAGTTGCTTTGAACAGCTGTCAGTCATATTAAAGTAAAAAACACTAGATATATTTGACTTAACTTAAATAAAAAAAAACTTTCGTTAGGGTATTGGAAAAGAAAATCAATTCACCCCACCTAATTTAAAAAAAAACAATTATTGCATATTATTATTTAAACGCCCAGGGGGCTTTTACACACAGATGCATAATTTAATGAAAAATAAATCACATAAAAATAATAAAAAATAAAAAACATGCACAAAAGTTAAATTACACTTGAAAAACTAGATATCTAACATTCCCTAATAAGTTCATATTTTGTATTTTTGTTAAATTATCTGGGTATGCTTAACTCAGAAATTGCTCTCATGAGAAATATAATACAACTTTGCAAAAATATTTCATGGCCATATCATAGAGCCATCAAAACTATAAAGCATTTATCTATAAAATGTTAGTAAGAATTTTAATTAAGGCTAATCTGACCGATATGCCCCTTACATGGTGAACCTGCCCGATGACAGAATCGAGTATGACTACCAGTGGCGGGCAGTCCATAAAGGCTGAATAGCTGTGCTTACCCTGAAAAAACGACCACATTATTTTAAAGATAAAAAAATTAAACAGATTTCTGAGAATTTTTTTCCGAATTTTATAAGGCCTTTATAAGGCGTCAACAATCAACGGAAGTTTAGTAAAATGTCAATTTTAAATTATTTAATGAAAAATTTTTACCCGTATTTGAAAAACTACACACAGTCTACCTTTATCCATAGAACAATGTATATCCACTGACAAATACTTTCCATGCAATGGCATTCAGTCATATTTTTTACGCTATTCGTGATTTTTCATAAGAACCCTTCTACATGGAATAAAATTTCTAATGCTCCACTTTTTCTATGACAAAAGCATTGCAAAACTTTTTGCATGGAATAAAACTTTTGTATGCCATAAATTCGTATAAAAAGAGGTAATAATGGCTTTATTTTCATAAAACGTTTCATTTTCAATAAAATATCAGATCTTTCCAATGTCTCTTAGTTTTGAATCTTTATTTTGATTTTCTAGCATCTAAGTACATCTATAATTATTACTATATAAGACAATGTTATTTTCTTTAACGTATGTATGTATAAAAAACTAGCCGCCACAAAATGGACATGGACGAAAAAGTAAAAAAGCTCAAAAAGCTCTATGGACTTTTTTTTATCTCTAAATAAGCGAAAAGTTTAATATACATGTTGCACCACACCACTGTTATCCGTTTACGTAAAAACGCGTGCTCCAATGTGTCATATGTACCTAATATCACATCCTTTACACGAGACCTGCGACAGTAACTACATTATTAGATAAATTACCTGCATTATTCCACAAAGACACTAATTACATTGGTTAAACGTGTTGTTAGAACACGGACCTTTTTTATACTGTTATCTACGTTTTAATTAATTATTTACAAAGGTAGGTCAAATAGTGATCGTAGTTTGGACATAACCAGAGTTTACCGCGATAAAGCAGGTGACTTTAATTAGGGCATTATAATATTTTTTTTCGCAATGACAATAAGAATGCACTCCTCACGCAAGTTTAGATTTAAATTCTAATGTGTTTTTTCAAAGTTATACCTCAATGAAGGTATGCGAAAAAATAGGCTCGCGTAGCCACGAATTACTTGTGATGTCACTAGTCTAGCCATATCGGCAGGTTTCCAGTATACAACAGCTTTTTTCGGCCAACTTTTTACAGCGGACCAAACACTTACTTGGCGATGGTTAGAGGGATACATTTTTATCAGATGGGAAGATAAAACAAATGTCGGTTCAAAAACCAGAATTATAATATAAGCACAAGAGCACTTCGGTTATTCTCGCATTGTAAAATACCGGTTACAACAATTCAATTAATCTTAAAATACCGAAGAGTTATTTAAGTGGTGGCTGCCAATCTTAGGTTTTGAACTTGATTTTCGGATCAGAAAAAGACACCGATGGAGAAAAAAGTACATGATACATGGACAAGACTTAATTTTTTTTTGTCTCCTGCCTGAGTACACTAATAACTACAATATCAATAACAATTACTTTGAATTTGCCACTCATATTTTAGAAACCAATCACTCTCTGATATAAATAAACGTTTAAATTTTTTACTTACAAATAAATATAACCCCTTAAAAATTTGTAATTTTAGAATTCAGAAAAAGCACGAATAGCGAATTAAATATTAAATAGTCAAATAATTTTCTCTTGAAATTATTTTCACATTAATATGAATAAAAAAAAAATGAAAATTTTGATTTCTAGTGTAAATTTGTTATTCAATGTTGTATAATTATTAACATTTTCATTAATCACTTACCTACTTCAATCAATTTTTGTTTATGTATATAATTTGTATATTCTTACATTATTGTGTTGTAACGTAAAACAATTAGGAGAATCTAGTCGTGGGAGGAATAATACATCTAGCCGCTAGTTAAATAAAGAAACACCTAGCCGCTCGTCGGCACTCCAACCAATAACGGCACGTTTCCGCCGGCCATCATTGTTCTTGACCAATGAGACAAGGTACGGGACATAGCCACCATTACGGCGTGGCCTCGCTAAGCGATCACCCGCCAGCATTCCAAATCCAAACACGGAGTTTACAGGTGCGTGCGACGTGCCTTGGGCACGTGGCCGCCCGCTATTGCATCAGTACATTATAAACGCCTTGCTACCTCTGAATTGCACCTAAATATTAAAGCCAGTGACCAGTGCAATAACTCGCTGCGTCCTGCCTGCCATTGTATGTGTGAAATCCAGAGTCCCTAGTCTGCACACTTTACACTGAAGGAATCGTGCCAACTGTCGCCGACCGCCATGTAAGCAGATTTGAATTCACCCTCTCGTATGTGCTGTTACAAATTGTGCCCTTTGAATAACATGTCCGGTTGGAGATTCATCAGGGAAAGATTATCCAGAACAGATTAGAGTAGGATCAGGCCCCTAGAATTCGAAACCTCGTATGTGATTACTTGTAAATGTTGTCCTGTAAATAAACCCCGACTAAAAAGCACGCATTTCTCATTCGAGTAGATAGTTACCTTTCCCCGATATAAGGCTGCGGCCGGCCTTCGAATTTGAGATAAGAGATGGGATGCCTTTACCAGCTGAGCTAACCATGGTGGAACCTGAGATCAGCCCTGCTTCTGGCCTCGAGTTGAACTGTCTTCCTTTCTCGTCACTGGCGGCCAACGTGGATGTTGTCTGCTCCTTTTTCTCCCTTTCTTAACATGTTTATCGTTTGTCTATACTTGACATTATAATTTTTTAGTATTCTACATATTCCTGATGAGGAAAGCATCGCTTTAGAAAAGTGAAGGTATATATTAACAAAGGATTATAAAGTAATTTTTAATTCATGTATTTATAAATACAATAAAATAAATGTAGAAGCTTAAAAGTTGAACTTGGTTTTACACCCTTCATGGGTTGTTCTTCCATCAACAGTGTAAATAAAAAGATCGTGAAATTGAATTCATATGAACCATACCGAATTGGAACCTGATGTTACATTCCTTTATATGCACACCGGGCAATAACAATTTAAGGCTGTATGTAAAAAACTGTGTTTTATACAAATGATTATTTTTGATGTGTAAACAATTTTGTAGAATTATTTTCACTTCTATATATTATATCGTATTATCAAATTTTTGTGTACAGTTCCAGAAAATATTTCACCCTCTTCCTGTGTCAACTGTGGTTGGAGGTACCTAAATGTGGTGATAATCTTCTCTACCCAGTGAGCGGGCTGCTAATTGCTACTGTAAGGTTTTTATTTATTTTATTCCTAAGAATTATAAACTGTGTTTTGTGTGCCAGCGGGACTTGCTGATGCAATTCTTATTCATAAATATATATGTAAACCATTAATATTAAAACAAAATGTTTCTGATAGATTATATTTAGGTGGGAGTCGGTCACAATAATATATACGTTCGTAAAAACATTGAGTTTGTGGATTGCCATAATTATGATCTAAATACATATATTTGTTTTAAACCACTTCAATTTAATATAATCATCGACCGGTTTCGTAAATACATTTCCTTCCTCGGCACTAAATTAAAACTTACATAAGATTTAAAAAAAATTAAAGACATACATGAATATTTAGGTGTTGCAGTGGTTCTTCATTCTACAAAGGTAAGACATCCCTTAATGTTAATATTAGCATCACGGAACACTTAAGATGTTTATCCTATTACAATAATTTTGCAGAGTTTGCCAATAATCTCATTTCAACCGATCATATTTTTAATAAGGTTACAAGCGGTTCAAATTCTTCACCATAATAATAAGATAATTTAAAAGCACTTGAAATTAGAAAATCCCCAAATTTTAATTCCAGTATATTAAATGACCAAGTAAATTTATCTTACAGTCCTGTTCTAGATATTTTTCCAGTTCCTCCCGGAAAAAAACCCTAATTACCCCTTCGCCTTTGGTCGCCTCCCACTCCAACTGATAAATATTCATGTATGTCTGTCATTAATTTGTATATTATGTTACTTTTAATATAGTCCTGTTGTAGATATTTTTCCAGTTCCTCCAGAAAAAACCCTAATTACCCCTTCGCCTTTGGTCGCCTCCCCCTCCAACTCATAAATATTAATGTATGTCTGTCATTAATTTGTATATTTTGTTATGTTTAATATAGTCCTGTTGTAGGAAGGGTACTTTCGAAATCGGTTGATCATTATAATAACAATAACGGTTTTTTTCAATGGGATTTCCCATGCCTATCCAGCGTTTTATTTGATTTTCAAATTTATTATTGAATTTGGCAGTATTTGATTTTCAAATTTATTAATATATTAAATTAATGTGATTTTTAAATAAATCTATGCATTAATGTTATAATTTTATATGTTTTATGTTTTATTTTCCAATTATTTAAGAATATTATTAAACGTAATATCATTTCAAAGAAGGTATTTCCAAATAGTAATGGTAATTATAAGTGTTTTCATTAATATTTACCCATCACCATTAAATACGTTTTTGCAGTTTATATTTATAAAATACCGAAGTATCTATTTATGTATGTGGTACATTGAATATGGCACATGAGTATGAATAAGCGGCTTATAGTTTTTTTTTTTTTTTATTTTATAAAAATTTAATTGAATAATGTTATTATTAGTTCTACAAATATTTTTAGTTTTTATTATTGTGACAGCTGTTTCGGGGTTCAAGGCCATTTTAAAATTGCGGTTAATACACAATAAAGTACAATAAACAACAATTATCATCTGGCAAAAATGATACTAAAATAGATGACATACAAGTTAAAGATCGAAAAAATATTATAAGTAGGTACATAAATTAACATTCATTTTGTTTGATATTGTTTTTAAATCATATAAATAAGTCGTCACAATGTGGATTAACCGCAGCTGAAAATAGCCTTGAACGCCGAAACCGCTGTCACAATAATAAAAACTAGAAACCAAGAACTTAATAATAATACTATTAAATGTAATTTAGATTATTTAAAAAAAAAATAATGGAGTTCTACGAATTAATCACAAAAACAATTAATAAGTTTTTCTCTGGCACAAAATGTCACCAGCTGCCTCTGCTAGTTCACGTTTCAGTAATTTGATTAAATTATAAAAACGATGTTAATGAATAAGATTACACAGAATCTTTTTAATATTACTGGGATTTGTATTGCGATTGAATTAAAATCCAGTGTACAGTTTTTACGCTAATGGTAATTGGCATTAAATATGGATGAATTAATTACATTAGAATAATAATTAATCACGTTCGTTACTCAGTTGAATGGTGGCAATTAGGTGTGTCAAAACAACGTGGATATTACAAATTCTTCTGCCATATAATTGCCGTCAAATCTCGCTAACAGAAAGTATTCGGCCTGAAAGTAGCATCACATGACTTCACCACATGGTGTTTCCTCATTAACCTTACCGTACCTAGATGGCTACGAACCTGGCTTATTATTTAATCAATTAAATCTCCGTAAACCCACACAACATAAGTCTTTATATTTTAGCTAATCAATCAAAACATAGGTATATGAGTATGTATACTGCTGTGGTAAGTAAAAAGACAGTATCTTACTTGAAAGTCTCCAGGAAGATACTGTATTTTACTTACCACGGCAGTATACTAGCTGACGTGTACCCGGCATTGCTCTAAGTTATGGATAGTTTGGAGTAAAGTTTTTAGGTTGTGAATTCTAGTAAGCTGGATGGAATTAAAATTATTTTTTATTTTGGAATTGTCAATCCATGGTGGAATTCCGATTTAAAATGATTTTTTGACTAGAAAACCTCTTTCCACTTATTTATTTGAATAAATAGTCAATTAGAGAAAAAGGCTGACCTCTAATATATACATCATAGTGTAACCTTACTTGTATGTATTACTTAAACATTTGAATGGAAATGGGAAACACATATAAGATACCAGGGTAAAACGTAACTAGGAATTTTGTCGCCGACATCTAAGGCGAACTGTAAGAAGGATATTACCCTGATGTGTACCTATTATAACGCAATAAAATATTTTAAAGACCCATTAAAATGTACCTGTTTACCCATAGTTCATGAAACAACAGAACAAAAACTTATAAAATTCACTTTTGCAAACGAGACGGAAATCACAAGGGAAAAAAACAAAACCAGAAATAACCACCTGTTCAAATAAAAGCTGACACGAATAACATTACATAATTTAAAAAAAAAACATAGATTCAGTAAACAAGCACAATGTAATCCGTCTTCCAGAGGGTAATAAACCAACCGGAAAGTAGTTTTTAAAAACATTATAGTACCGTCAGCAATAGAAAAAAATTCAAGTCATAAATAAAAACAATATTAGAAAGCAGCGGGACTCACTCCTGACATCGATGCTATATATACCATAGATTTAGTTTTTATTGTGCCAGTCTGACGATACCCGTGAATAATAAATAACAATAATTGGATTACTTCTATAGCCCTGTTTTCGTGGTAAAATCATCTCAAGGGCGCTATACAAATAATTTATATAACATATCACTTAGACGTATAACACCTTACAGCTAAAATTTATTACTAATGGCTTACATTAAGATTTATAACTATTGATTTACCACTAAGACTTATGGCTAGAGATTAACTACTGAGGCTTATAATTAGTAACTTGCATCTATGGCTTATAGCTAGGGACTAACAATTTAGACTCAAGTAGGTATAACTAGAATATAAACCTAACACACATATAAACTCAATACATATTTAAAACTAATACCTTTGCATAACCCAGTGCACATGTTATACACGATAGGGTGAAACCGGTCCGGTCGAAAATAAAAGGGTGTAATAAAATTACAAAGGTTTTCTAATCGAAAAAATTATTTTGGTAATAATAATTATGCTAAGAATTAAAAAGATTTTTATTTTTAACTCTAAGAACTTATTATATGACATAGCAGAGGGGATCAATTTGTAAGTAGATGGTGGAAAATGCGATGTTGGGGATCTTGAGGGGGAAATCGTGCAAAATTTTGTCATTATGTAGTGTACAGGTAAAATCCAGTCCCATATTTTACGAATAGTATGGAACAATTGTCGCATATTATGCTGAGGACACAGTACTTCTCCCAAAAGAAAACACATGGTTTGAATTACATAAACAGGCTAAAACAGATATTAATTAATTTAAAAAGTGGTTTGACATTAAATTATAAAAACGTACTTTGTACGAGTATACCCTTCTCTATGGAAAAAAACACAGTGTGACATAAACAAGATTAATTGTATATCAAACAATCAACATAATCAATGTAAATTACTATACATTATCAATGAAATACCTTGGTAGTATTTTGCTGACGTGTAAGTAAAAACACAGTAATTACCAAAATTAGGAAAAATGAGTTAAATATGGCAAGTTGTTAAGTATCGGATTTGGCATATTTTACAAAATACATAATTTAATATTCCTCTTTTTATGTATTAAAAAAAGATGATATTGCAACTTAATCGGTGTTGGTAAGTAAAAATGCAGTGTATCCGTGTCTCTAAGTAAAAAAAAATAGATCCTACGTTTGTCTTGGTACTTACATTCGTGAAGATGCTATGTTTTTATCTACCATCTTGAAATACATTCTCCCGCCGCACTGTTTTTCACTTGATGGCGGCGTCCCTTAACCTAGATTTTTGTTTGAGTGGAGTTTGTTAGTTGAATTTTTCGTGTTTCTATTTTTCTAAAACCTATTTTATTTTATATAAAATAAAGATGAAAAGAGGTAAATACCTTTTTTGAATAAATCAAATATAATAATTTTATTATTGAGTTCTGGAAGTGTTTTAGTTTTTTATTGCTGTGATAGCTTCATTTTTAAACTGCCTTAAACGTCGAAACAGCTGTCACAATAGTGAAGGACAGGAGAACTAAATTTAGAGTTTTTAAATTTTAATTATAACTTTAATTATTTTGTTTTAAATCGGTTCAGTAGAAAAGAAATCAAAATTATTTATTGTAATAATAATATTTATTTATCTGAAACACATATTATTTAACAATATTTAAGAAAGCTTTGAGTGCCCAACTTGGAACAGATCCCGTTTTAGGACAGTCAAATTGACAAGTTTAGTTCATATTAAGTGCCATCATACAAAAATAGCAGGGAAAAAGCTGGTATTGACATGGTATGGTAATATAAATTACTCGTATCTAGAAAAAAAGTATAATAATAGATCATAAAGAGATTATTATGTGTATGATAGGTATTGGTTGGTGCCATGAAGAAAAAAATGCGTTTAAAATTGAGTACAACAAAAAAAGATAATATTATTGTATAATATTGATAAGATTGAGTTACGCATCACTCAGCTTTATGAGCTGACGACGAAACTCAGGGATGTAACCCGAAGAGGATATTAAATATATTTTATTCATTAACTGCATAAAGTAACTTTATAGAGTTATTATTAATTATATATAGTTATTATTAAATACATATAGTTATTATTAAATACATATAGTTATTATTAAATACATATAGTTATTATTAAATACATATAGTTATTATTAAATACATATAGTTATTATTAAATACATATAGTTATTATTAAATACATATAGTTATTATTAAATACATATAGTTATTATTAAATACATATAGTTATTATTAAATACATATAGTTATTATTAATTTTGTATAGTTATTTTTTAATACATATAATTATTATTAATTATAAGGAGTTATTATTAATTACATATATTTGAACATTTATAACATAAAGCAAGTTTCCTACAGATAAGTGTGTTACCAACTTAAATATTAAAGTAACGTTAGCGTGTTATCGTGGGAGCATAAGAAAGTTTTAGATCTTGATAAATGGAAGGTTAAACTCCATCTGACATCTGTGATCACACTTCTACGAGGAGAGGCCTCACGACTGAACTGAAGATGTGTGCAGTTTAGTTTTAGCTTATGAAATATTTGGTGGTGTTGCATGTTACTGCGATTCGAAAGCGGACATGGTCGGATGAGCGCTCTCTGCAGAACTGATAGTTCGGATGTATGTATGTGCATAACAACATATTATATGAACGTATACGCACAGCACTAAATCTCCCATCTGTGCTGATGGAACGTGTAACCGGGGAGGAAAAAGTCAAGGCACCAACGTAATTAATCAAATCTCAAGGGAATGTTAATACTCCATTTATTGGAATACTTATTAAAGCTTAAATCTCATTGTAATATGTAATTATTGAAGAGATTAATTAAAATCGCAATGAATCTTTAATCGAGATTCTTGCATTAATTAATAGCATAGATTGCAGAAGCCGTTCATTATTTTTGCACCTAGCTCAACATAGGCATACATCACTCAATATTACTCAATAATATTATTTTTTCTTTAGTACTCAATTTTAAATGCATTTTTCCTCATAGCACCAACCGGTATCTATCAAACACACATACAAAATTGTTTACTCTATAATATTTGTTTTTTGCATCTCTTCATAAGTACTTAACTATTATACTACATTCAAATTTTCCGGTTTACGTAAACGATTACTCTATACTATTTTTTCTTATCTCTTTGAACTTAACTATTATTCTGTATTAATTATTATACTATACTCAAATTATGTGGTAGACACAATTGTTTTTTTTCTGTACTATTCTTCACATCTCTTTATATATAATTATAATACTTTTTTGTAGATACATTTGTTAGTTACCATGCTTTGTCAATACTAGCACTATTCTCTTCTATTTTTACATAATATTGCATATAAATACGCTCACACTGAACACCGAGAAAACTAAATATGTCACATCAAGCATAAATATTACAGATCAACCACATGCCGATTTCTCTATTAAAATACATACATGTATGAATCAGAATGAATATTGTCAGTGCCCCTACATTGAGCACACTAATCAGATGAGGTACCTCGACCTCACCATTGATCCACACCTCAAATGCAAACTTCATACTCAAACCATCAGAAATAAAATAATAAGGACCATGCACTTTTTCTGAACCATGCGAAACTTTCTCGACTTACAACACTTGAAAATGATTTATTTTGCGGTCTGTCGAACTATTATCGAGTATGGTATCATAGCCTGGGGAGGTGGCACTTCATCTGCACTAGACTCAATCATAAAGGCACAGAAAACGATTATAAAAATAATCCTTAAGCTACCTCTAATTACAGACCCTAACTTAATCTTTAATAAAATGAATATTTGACGTTCGGCAGATTTACGCTAAAACAATCCTCACTCATATTTATACAAATAAACGTAAATACTATGAAAAAAGACTAAGCACTCGTATTACTAGAAATGCTTCCAAGGATTTACTCCAAATTTCCGTAACTCATACTACTTTTGGGCAACAGAATTTTAGGTACTTTACGATAAGAATTTTCAACATTCTTCCAGTTATCATAAAAAAATCTGGTTCACAAAAAAAATTGGATTAAAAGTAATGATAGGTAATTTACCGGTGCACTCACCCAAATTCGTAGTTATTAATTTAACCATTTACGGAGCATATCTTAATATACGTGTATATTTACAGGTACTATAAAATAATATGCAAAATTACTGCCTCAATACAGGCCAGCCTAGTGGGGGTGGGGTGGGTATGTGAAACTACTATAAGTACTATACTATAACTATGCATTTCTGTTCTGTACAAATTACCTACCGTTATTATATTATTTTCTGTTTTCCTTTTAATATATCTACTTTATAAACCACTGTACACTTACATTATTATATTATACATGTCTTTTAGTTATAGTTAAATTTAATTACAATAAAGATATTATTCTTATAACCTATTCTCATTATATAATTTTATGCTATTAAAGGGCAGTTGTAAGATACGCAAGGTTTCCCCGGGATCGGGTAATCTCTCGCTACGCTTATGCACATATAAAATCACGGTAATATATTGGCCTTTTGGGAAATGAAGTATTAAATAGCTATTCAGCCGTTAAAGTTTCCATAATTATCAAAAGC
>JAHDVE020000443.1:0-45080 GCA_022606495.2 Halesus radiatus
AATTTACAAAATGATAATAGTGTACAGCATTTTTAATTAAAGATAATAATTGTCAAAAATTTGGCATATATTTATTACTCCAAATAAGATCAGGAATCACTGATTAAAGTATGTCAGGTACGTCCCTTAACATTCATAATGTAGGTACTCTTGCATCCTAATCTTATCAGAAAAAAAAATTCAAGTTTGATCATAGCAGATGAAATAATTTATATTAGCAAGTTTCGTTTACGTACACTTAAGGTCAAAATGAATGCATACAGAGTGCTGTGATTATCAACTAATGTCAGCATTAGAATGAAAGGAAATATGACGGTCTGTACTACTGCTTTTCAGGTCGGTACAGTTTCTTGATATTTGCGGTATTTAGTTCCTTTTACATTGTCTATTGAACAAATATGATGGTCTCCTTGATTGTATATCTACTTGATAGCTGTGGGTATCTTTAAAATTATTTAAGTGCTACTATTATATTAAGTCTATCCTCACTGTAACAAAACTGTACTACTGTTTCTTATTTCTAAATTTGTTTAATACTTGTTGATATTTTAATAATATTATTTAAATCGATATTATGTAAATGGAGTCTCAATAACAAAACTATTATGCTGTTTTCATATATTTTTATTATTATTTCCAACTTGTATACATTGATGCATGCACCTATATTGTTTTATTATTGTGCTAAATTTGTAGGATGATTGTTGTATTATATAATATTGTCGAACTAAATTTCTGCTGACAAGCTACTTGCAGTGGCTTAGCGGGTACAAGTTCCCATTGTATGTAATTAATATTACATAATTAAAAAAAAAAAACAATATACAACTATTTATTTGAATACGCTTGATCCTTGAGAAATCAACACGATAAGGAAAGTGATTTACGGTAAATGCCTTTAAGCCTCAAGGAAATGGATATAAAGTGGTCTTTCGAGCCGGATATTCGAATCCGTAAATTCAAACCCAGCGAGCAGAGCCAGGAGTAACTGCCTGAAAGATTGAAGAGTTTACTGTGATGTACTGGAAAATATAACAACATTTCAATCTAATCTATATCAGATACAATATAAAAAATATTTTTTCAGAATGTCAGAAACTATTGTAAACATCAAGAGAGAAAAAATATTTAGAAAATTGACAAACTGCCGATAATTTAAAAAAAAATGCATCATCAAATTTTCTCAACCAAACCGTACGATCGCAGTAGGATAAAGTTATAGTAGAATAAATTAATTAATTCAAAAAGTTCATTGAAATCTCGAAAAGTCCATAAAATATGTGATTTTTATAGAACTTAAAAAAAATGTGCGTACCGTCTGGAACCAGTGATACTATGGAATCCCAAATTGGAGTGTGTTAAAGGTAGTGGGCTAAAGGTACTGGGCAAGGGAAGGAGATGGGAAATAGGAAGGTGGGAAAGCACCGTTTCCATTCTGAATGGGTTTTCATTCACTAGGGCGATACTGAAAGTATCTACTACTGCTAATACAACGAGCTATAATTTCCTTCAGAAGCCAGATCTTAATATTTCGGCCAACTAAAGTAAAACTAAATAGCTAGGATTGATACGCAGGGTTAAGAATATCCAAGAGGTGTTAATTAGAATGATCAATTGAATGAAGAAAGGAATTATATTCGACAGTAAACTGACGTTCAATCAAATAATTTTAACAGCTTTATAATTTCTTAAATTCGTAGTATTTTTATGTAAAGGTCAACAGTTTGGATCCGTATCATATTAAACGATATTTGTGTAACGTTGAATCTGTTTAAAGAAACTTTACCTGGATTTTACCGTACAGGTCAGGTGTTTATCATCTTTGGATAATTACCAACAAAAACTTACATTTTTCGAATTAGAAATTCTAACTAAAAGAAGAAATATAAATGATCTCTTAATTAATCATGCATTAGTGTTTTTTTTTAATTATCATGAAATACTTTATTTGCACCACTGTTTAATATATAAATATCAACATGTTTCGGAAGTGAAGCTTCCCTCATATAATGTGTATCCTATCCATGTTGATATTTATATATTAAACAGCGGTGTAAACAAAGTATTTCATATTAATTTTATTAATAATGACGCCAAAAAATAATAATACGTTTATTGAAGAAATGATTTAAAAAAAGGTTTTCTTTAAAGCATTTATTTAAATGATTCGAAATCAATGGTTCCTTCGTCAGGATACGATATACACTAAAAATAATAAAAAAGGTATTTAAGTGTAGACAAATTACATACACATTAAAAAATATAAAATGACAATAAAAAAATTTAAACATACACATATTATGTATTTGTTTTTAGTTAATTTATCTTTGTTACGATATATCGTCGCAGAAAAGAGATGCTGCAATCGCCACTTCCCACGAAAATACTTTGTATACACCATTCCAGTTTTTTTTCCCGCGTCGTTTTATCTGGGTCCCGTGACTCTACGATGAAAACAAAAAAAAAAACAAACTGTACGACATTGGAAAAACTGGTCGTTTTATAAATATAAGATTTTTAAATTGATGTTTAAGCCTTAAAATCTTGTGTTTACTTTTGCATTTGGCGGTTACGACAATTTTCAATTTTAAGAGGATCGACACGATTCGTTTGCTCGGAAACATTACAATTTCAATTGGTGCTTGCAGCATTTTTAGGGTTGGCATTTAATTGTTCTCAGTGGTTACTACATTTTACTTGTTTGCTTTCTAATAACACTTGTCGTTAACTACAATTTCTCAATACTTTTTAGAATAAGTTGTATTTGTGTTCTTGACAAAATACTAGAAAATGTCGTTTACTTTGTTTTATCTGATCATTAAAATAAGGATTTGTCAACAATAATTACTTTAATATATTATTTGTTACATTAATTTGTAACATAATTTGTAACATTTTTATTAACTTAAAAAAATTCAAAAAATGATCAAAAAATTTACATCGTTTTCATTTCAAACACAATATTTTTTTAGGTAAACCAAACGATTTCAGTCCAAAAAAATAACGATATATATTTACAGCTAATTGAAACGCACTTTTTAGTACTCGCACATTTAGGCGTGGTGCTTATAAAATTTTTAGTGTACCCAAAAAAAAATGTCAACAGCAGGATGTAAGCGCCAAAATTATTGTCCTTCTTCACTATTGAAAGATTTTATTATAACCAATCGATAGAGATATTTTTTAGCCAAGCATTTTAAAAGCGGAATTTCTATGACGAATGGTTTAAAAGTTGTATTTTTTTTAATAAATTTACAACAGTTTTTTGTCTAGGGCGAAAAATTACGTTTTTGACTGTTACAGCACTATTTCTTTCCTGCGACAAATTAAACTTACACTAAATGTAAATATCTCTAGACACCACATTTACAATTCCACTGAATATAATTTTAATCCAATGTCTAAAATATCCCGTTCATACAACGATTTTGCTAAAGTGCATACCATACCATAGGTATTCAATCAAATAATTTGATCTTAGAGTTTATTATTTAACGTAAGCAGAGTAAGTTAGTTATATTTATTCTATAAGATATTATAGAATGAGTTAAAAATATATTAAAAATGTAACTGCGCATAACTGTTGGATAAGTGTTATTTGGGATAGCGGTATAATAGTATTGACTGTAATTAACCCACTGCATTATATAGAGTAACAGGTGATCAAGAAGAGATAAATACATGTAGAGAAAACCGTTCACACTATTTTATAGTCCTTTCTTCCCGCTCTCTCGTGTCGCCGTTTTCACACCATAATTGAATCCCACAGTAAAGTTGAATCACATAAATTTCTTTATTAGAAACAACTCTAGGCAATCCGATTTTCCAAGTTTCCTATTTCGGACTCAGTGACATCCGCATTCAAAATAGGAACATAATATTTCAGTAATTTGTTGTGACAGATTACGTATTTACCAGGCTTGGATCTTTCAGATTATCATAATAACTGCCTTATGAATATTCATCGACCTTGGCTTTACTTTTGTGTTTTGGGAATATCTTATTATGTTAACAAATATCCGATACGGCCAACATCTGAATAGTACGCATAGTATTAAGGAAATCTCCATAAGACGGTACAACCCTCAGCCAAGGGTGGATAATCATGGTGGATTAATATTCCGACATTTTACTTTTAGACTCTTTGTAATTAACAGTAGCTGGTTCATTTTAGAAAAGCAAGCCTGTAAACCCTTTGTAATTTGTTAAAGGAGAACAAATTAACTTGTTGATGTGATAACATTATTTGTAATAAGGATTTTACAAAAATAAATTAGGATCTTTTTTGGGTAAAGAAATAATTAACTAAGAGAACTCTGTGGCAAATGTAGTGGCTTTGTTCAAAACTTGGCAAAGTAAAAATAAAATTGCATTTTACATTTTATGTATTCGATTTTACAGGAACAAATTAAACATACATTTGCTTTAAAATCGAAATGGTCTTAAAATGGATGCTATTATATTTACTTATCAGATCTGAATACTTAGTATACATACTCTAATTGTCCACTTCCTTTTCCGTTTATTCTCTCGTAGAACGCATTCGTTGTGAGAATAAGGTGCTCCAGTGAACAATATAATGGCTTCAAAAATATCTATTCATATGGATCAACAAACGCCATTACTGAATACATAACTATAATTATATATTATTATAGGTAGAATTTATAAATCGTTATTTAAAAGTGAATAAAAAACATCTCATCAAAACACCTTGCTATATTGGTACCATTGCATTCGGAACATTTGATGTCACGTGCGCATTCTGTTTTTGGATAAGGATGAACTTTTTATTTTTCACTTTTGCTTTGTATTTTTTTAGATTTGGTTAAATTTAAACATTATTTGGGTGACTTTAAGCTCTATAAGTTTTGTTTAATATAAAAAGAATTTACGAAATAAATTTTATTATATATATTAATATAGAGTACTCATGAGCAAATCAATTATCAATACGAGTATTATGATCATATTAATACTCAACACTATTATTATTATTTAATTTAAAGACTCTAAAAAGGTACATAATTCTACTACTTATTTTTTGTTATTGTTTACTCTGAATAGAATATAAAATGATGTACGGTAAAGCTCATTCTTGTTTTGACATTTGACATTCTTACCTCAAAACCGACCGGCCATAGATTTGGAGCATTTTGGCGGACTTTGAAAAATTGAAACTTTAGAAAAAAAACGAAACATACTGGTATTTACGTTTGAACATTGATAAAAAAAAAATATATTAAATAATATCATCGTATAGCGTAAATCAATGATAAATTATCTTTTATCGAATTATATTATTAAAAATGTCTGGAGAATATTTTTATATACCTATGCAGGTACCAGACGTTAATTTTAAGTCGGCATAAAATTCGGAGAAATATTAGCACTCTTTTGCAATTAGTGTTATTAAAAGTGTAAGCATTTCTTTCGTTTACACAATTATTTAAACACTGAGTAGGTGTTTTTTTGTAGAATTTCATTTTATAATTTCCGCGAAACGTCTATTAGAAATTACCACCATTATGGCGAAACTTCCCGCTATTTTTCCCGTTGTCTTTCTTCCAGTTCAATTTTGAATACATTTTGCGATTTTGGAGGTGCTGAATTCAAAGCTAATGATTTTTCCAATTTAAACTTTCACAGATTTTCATCAAAAGAAGTCTCAAATAATTTACCAAGGAAATGTGGACCAAAAAAGTCAAGGAAATAGTGTTCATACCATGTACCTTTATTGTAAAATACAAAATTTATCTTATCGAAGAAACCAATCATTTCGCGGCTTGACATTATAATTTAAAAGATTTTTTTTTGTTTTTGTTTTAAACCACTTTATTTCATTTATATTAATACATTATCGACCGGGTTCGGTTGAACTCGACCTTCATCAGGAACGTACATATATAAACTGTTTACATGTGTATATTCGTGATGAAAGTTGAGTTCAATCGAAACCGGTCGATAATGCATCAATATAAATAAAATAAAGTGGTTTAAAGCAAAAAAAATCGTTTTGCAGTGTAAAAAAAAAAATTATAAAAAAATGCTTAGCGTTTTTTTCGTGTACGTACTGTAAGAAGTTAGAAAGGTGGCCCCCCAAGTTGGCGTCAGTGTAACGGCCCTGGTACCATCCACGCGGGGCGCCAGTGTAACGGCCCTGATGGGACGCCAGTGTTGGGGTACTGACACGTTGGGGGCCAGTGTGAAGGAAGGAAAAGGTGGAGCTCACAAGAAAAAAAGTTATGATTACTAAGAGGCCAACTGTTGAGACGGACGACTCTCAGCTCACCTCGACTAGCTCTGTAGGAGTAGGGACTCCGTCTCTCTGGATCGTAGATCAGATTCCGCCTCATCTGGCTAAGGACACAAGGGGCTCCCATACCATTCAAATGAAAGAGTCCAGTTCTCAGTACAGGATTTATTGCAAGAGGGCACACATTATATTTACATCAGAACATACGATTGATTTAACCTAAAAAACAGACATCCTGCCTATGTTATATCTGAATATCTCTCTGGAATTAATTCGGGCATTTACGGGAGGCAAGTAATTATATCAGCACAGTTAATAGGGGTTAGATACAGCTTACATGATCCATGGTGTCGAGACTCGCGTCTTCTCATTGTAGCTGCGTAATTGTTGGGAACACACCAATTCACTCGGCTAGAAGTTAATAAGTCGCCTGGAGTTTAACACTGTTTATAGAGATTACTAGCTAGATTGTTATCTCCAGCGGTGTCTTAAGGACAAGGAGATTACGGCCCAAAATGTGAAGTTAGCGCGATAACGCTCACCCACACGTAAGCGGCCATTGCCCCAAAGGCAAGTAGCTCTGCAGTTTTAACACACATCCTATCGATTAAAACGCCGGTATTGTTCTGGCGCGGGCGGCGGCCCGCTGCCGTGAGGGAGTGTGGATCACTGGCGGAACGGAAACTGAACCAACCATAAACAATCCGCGCACATTAAAGAGGAGCTAGATACTGTGGCGAATTCGTTACGTAACAGTCCTTTAAAAAAATGTTTTTGAATCATCTAAAGAAATTTCACTTATTATATATAACACCACTTAAATTGTCAATTTTAGCTACTGGTTTCGGAATCACTTACCTTCTTTTGGAATTAATACATACTAACTTAACATTATTACAAAATCATGGTTACTACATGAGGTGTTGGACAAAGGGACTATATTTAATATGGGACTGTAAGAGAACTTTTTTTTAAAACTTTTTTTTGGTTCTTTTATGATGCATTACAAATAATTTACAAAATATATTTAATTAAACTGTATTCTTGGTCGTGTATAACTTATCACACAAGAGGAGTTCTTGTGTGTGATAAGGGAGCCACGATTTTTAATTTGGTAGGTACATAATATATAATTTTCTTCTATTTATAAAATGATTTGTATGAAATATTTACGTATGTACGTTTTTTTTAAAGAAGACTTTAATTTTATTTATTTGTTCTGATTGATCATTAATAAAGCGCATTGTAATGGGGAGGTTATTATAGTTTTTTATAGCTTTTTTATATGAATACCACACAAGGGTCCCAACTGCCCCCAACCGTCTAGAGCCAGTGAGACTATGGCAACCCCAATTGGGGAATGATGTGAGGCTGAAGGTATTGGTGAGGGGAAGGTGAAGGGGAAGAGGTAGGGAAATACCTGGCTATTCAAATCTGGTCACCAGACATGGCTAAAAGCCATTTCAAGCAACATTTTAATTCTGAATGGTGGTATTTCACCAGGGCGATACTGAGAGTATCTTCCACTCTGGAATGTGCGCAAATATAATGTATATTATTTTTTAATTAATTAATTGTGAAACAGCACAAATTAATTAAATAGAATTTACTTGCGCGCGCCGGGATTTGAACCCGCGACGTTCGGATTCGTAGTCGAGAGCCTTACTCCTCGACCATGGAGGCCGTCAATCGAGCTTGATAAATATAATGGTTTTGCATTTGAGTTGTTTTAAAATTAGGTGTTATGAATTGATTTTCATTTCTCATACATTTGTAATATTGCAGATTTTATTTAAGATTTTTCTCCTTACATATTTTTATAATAGAAACTTCTTAAACATATGATATGTTCAATATTTCGTACTAGAAGTTCAATATTTCGTACTAGAAATAGTATGAAAAATGATTTCGTTGAGAAGATGGAATTTTTTTTAAGTATTACTATTAAGATGATTCTTTATGAAACTTTTCCTGAATTTAAATAATTTTTTTAAGATCCTCCCCAACCAATGCTGCAGTAAATAAGCAAAGAGTAACCAGAGCATAGTACATATTTTGGATTATTTTTACATTTAAAATATTTCCTAGCCCAACTACTAAGGTAAAATCGGGTAGGTATATCCGAGACTCTGTTCTGATTGCAATTGAGTTCTGGATGAAACTTTGAAATCATCATAAGGACAGCAGCCAATAATATGCGATTTATAAAAATGGAGGATAATATTAATAAATCTTGAACATAAGGTATGATATCGGTGTAAATGGCGTAAATTGTACTGGTCTCATTAGCTTAGTTGGTTAAGCGGTTACCCCGGATAGGTAGAGGTCCTGGGTTCGAGTCCCAGATGCGACTGAAATCTTTTTAAAGTCTGTTGTTTTTTCGGTTTCGTGGTTCATTTGGGATGTGTTAATATTATCTTCTTCAATGATTAAAATATGATATTTAGTTTTTATTTATTAAATAGTGGTTTATAAAAGTCATTTTATAAAAAATGACACCACAAAGTAATTTTACATTTATTGTGGAAGTAATTCATATATGTTTGAAAACCATTCGTAAGTGTGAGCCATTTAGTGAAGAAACCTAGGCAATGGAGAAGAACCTATATTTATCACGTTCCTTTTCTGGAATGGCGAACATTAAAAGGCTTACCCGGGGACGGAAAACTGCCATGTTAATAGCACCCAACAGCCAGTTAAACGGTCGCATCAGCATTACGGCAAAATCAGAAAACCTTCCTTTCGTTACTCATAAGATTACATTGGCCATTGTTTCTAGATGGATGTCTAATCTACCTTTGGTTCTGCTACAGTGGTATCTACTCTCATTATCAATCTGGTGAAGACCATCTTTCAGAACCGAAACGTTGCTTGAAATGGCTTTACCCGTGTGTGGCGATTAGATCTAAATAGCTAGATAATTCCCAAACTTCCTCTTCTCCAACTTCTTTCCCCCTCCAGTACATATATGAGTTATAAGTCTCTATTTTTTAACCATAGATGTTAACCATTCAATGATATCATTTAAAAGACTCACCTGTTCATAAATCTGTTTGTCACTAGTTAGAGGACTTAGTTGTAAGTCGCTAGCCATAGATATAAGTCACTAATTAAATGTCTGTATTAGGTAGTTTCTAGTTATAAATCTTATCTGTAAGCCATTAGTACTTAATCTAAGATGTAAATTATGAAATATAAGTCTAAGTGATAAGGTTTAGGTTAGGTAAATTATATTTTTAATCGCCCTAGAGTTAATAATAATTAATATTATTAGGAAATCAAACTCGTAATAGCGTTACAGGTGTAAATAATTTTCTCATACGAACCATAAGAGTAGGTACCTATTAAGTAGTAAACAAGTTATAAATCAATTTTGATCAAAGAGATTTGATAGTATGGTAAAGCATTCTTGTATCTAAATTCTGTGCAGTTAAACACATTTGCTACATCTGCGTATGTATTACCGACTGTATGGAATGTAGCAATAAGAGAAAATCTCAAATCCTTTAATGGTTGTTTTGCTGCATTAACGGGGAGAGGGACGTCGGAGAGTTATTATTTATTAATTGAAAATAATGATAGTATTATTACGCAATACGATAAACATAATGTTTTTAAATAGAAAAAAATATTTATTAAATATCATTTATCAAAATTCAATCAGAAATATTACTTTTTTCTGACCGTTCCATTGTAGGTTTTAAAAAATATTTAAAATACGAATATGGTTTCTACATTGGAAAAAAAATGTTTTTTTGTTTTTTTTTTTTTAAATGCGGGTTACAAATTTTTGGTTACGTTTATTTACAAAAACGCAACGACAAAATATTAAAAATACTTTTCTCCACGGTAAAAATCATATTTTGTTCTTGTTGATAATTTGGTATTCTTACATTATTGTGTTCTATGTTTATCATTTGCCTATACTTGACATTATTATTTTTTAGTATTCTATATATTCCTGATGAGGAGTAAGAAAGCATCGCTTTCGAAACTTGTTGATATGTTTATGTTAATAAAGTAGTGAATACAAAGTAATTTTTAATTCATTTATATGAAATATTATTTTAAATCGTTGCCACTCTAATGACAGATTCAAAGAAAGCCGCTTTATGATTTAAAAGGCTTCTTGAATATAGTACCCCAACATTTAACCCCCAAATTTAACCCCGTTCTGTTCGTTGTCCATTGGCTTAGTTTTTGGTGTCTAAGTCAGATTCTTTTAACTTGATTCTAGTTGTGTCGTGTAGCAATGTCGGGTGATCTACTTTGTCGGGGCGACACATAACAATACTTCTAATAGGAAGTAAATTTATTAAATAATATAAAAATGAACGTTTGTCTGTATGCCTGTCCTCGATTTTCTCGAAAATTACTAATCAAAATTTGTTTGTATATTAGTAACAGGAAAGTTTAGAGAGTAGTTTGAATGAAATCCAATATGTAAAACTGTTACTATAACGTTTTAAAATTAGTACGAAAAACATCATCCCGCCGTGTTATATTGAAGTTAGCCCATAGATATACCACTCTGGTTAGCCACAGATTGAATATGTATTCAAAATAAGAAGGTTTGTTTGAGTAGAATATTGTCAAAATGGAAAACAAAAGTAGTTACTTACTTAAGAACTTACTATTATTTAGATATGTTTTGAGAAAATAAGTGTTTGGAATGAAATAAAATTTTAGAATTAATGTTTCTATGTTTAGATATAGTAATAGTCGTTAAAAGGCATTAATTTCGCTGTCAAATCAATTATGGCACCCAAACGACAAGCAATAATTCACAACTTCATAACTTTAAAAAAAAAATTGAAAAACCCGAGCAAGGCCGGGTACACAGCAGCCAGTTTTACATTAGTCACATCTACCAGATGGTAGAGTCGAATGACATTTTTTTAATAGATATTTTATCTTCAGAAGATGGGAAATGTACAAATATAACAACGTCTTTGCTTGAAGCAATTCAAAAACAGGACGGAGTTAAAATACTCTATTGTACCAAGCATCAGGTATTACGTATTGTACGATGTTGTAGGTATTCCCCTTGAAACAGTCTAATAAAAGACGGAATGTATCATTGAAATCGACCATCTGTTGATAGGAATTTGATATAGCGTACTATTTATTGTGTTTCAGGCATCAAACGATGTTCCGGTACTGTATTTTCGATACTACGTGTTAATATGTCGAATGGACCAAAATAGATTAAATTATTATTCAAGACTAAATAACAAACACCGAGGTAACGATTAGAAGCTTTAAGCGCATATGCGGGCTTTGATGTGGAACCGATGTGATTTGTTACTTAAATTTATGATAATTGGAGAGTAAAATTAACTTTGTTTTGAGGATGAAAATAATTATATTCTCGGCTTGTTGTTATCAACATTGTAAGTACACTATAGCAACTACAAATTACGTAGGTACTTTATCCAGTGACCCGACAGTTGATCCACTAAAGGATTATTTCTGCTATACGTCCTCATTTGTAAATTAAGTATGCAAAGAGGATATGCGGCCGTATAACCAAAGTCGATACACTTAGATTTGCAGGCGTCTTAAGTGGAAATCCGCTACATAAAATGTTTTTACTAACAATAATTAAATAATAATAGTAATGTATTTATACTTGCTGAAGTATCCGGCGTTGCCAGGGGTTACGAATGATTTCGAGTGAAGTTTTGAGGTTGTTACTCCTACCCCTACCACTAACCCTAGCACTACCCCTACCCCCACCCCTACCCCTAACACTATCCCAACTACTACCCTTACCCCTACCCCTACCCTATCCCTAAAAGAAGTACCAAAATTATGCTTTAAGAGGTGGAAAAGGGGGATGTGTTCTAGAATATAGACAGCGACCTTCCTCTTATTTTGAAGATCAGTTAGCAAAATTTCATCATGCTCGCAATAAATTGTAGATTTTTATGAAAACAAAACAAGCAACGGACGGGACACTCTTTTCTACATTTCTCCAATTATTTATGTCTGACTCGGATGAAACGAAATTGTCCACAATAGGCAATATCACAATTAAATTATTAACTTACTTAAAAAATATAAATTCGAATAAGAGTTAGTTGTAAGTGTGCAAATTCATGACATTCTGTATAAATATGCATTGTTAAAAACGGTTATTTAGTTAGACCTAAAAAAGAATCTATCTGAAGCTGAAAGAAGGAGGCATGTTTGTTTAGACAAAAAAAATTGAATTAATAGGATACTCATAAGATCTTGGTTCCAGATTCTTGAATCTAAATTACAGAATTTAATTTCTTAGTTAAGTACAATCTGGGGAGCAAAAAGTTTAAATTTTAGATAAATTTGGAGAAGACCGGAGCGATGTTGAATATTTTAAAATCTTCTTGTTTGATAGTAATTGTGAAAACTGGTAGAGCCATAGTTTTATACAGAAAATGTTTGAATTGAATCAAAGTGGGCTGGCTCCTTTGAATTTCGCTCTGAAAAACACTATGTCAATGGTAATTTTTGGTACTTCGATAACTAATAATAATAATTGGATGATTTGTATACCGCCATTTTTGTGAAAAATCACCTCAAGGGCGCTGAACAAATATTAGTACTTCTAAATAATATACCTAAGAGTGGAAAAACGACCTTTGGATTTTTGCATTTCTGAAGGATTTGTGTTTATTTGTGGAACATTGTGAAAACCAATGTTTTTTAAGGATTTTTTTAAACCACCCGGTGATTAACATAAATACAAAAATATTGTAACGTGGTTTATAAGCGTGAATTAATTATTCCAATAAATTTTGAATATTCATCCTTGACTTGTAGAAAAAGTTAATAGATGTCCAATATTTTTTTTATTTTTTATTTCTAAATTTGTTTAATTTGCTGATATTTTTATAAAATTATTTAAATCGATATTATACAATTAGAGTCTAGTATCTCTATAACAAAACTGTTATGGTGTTTTCATATTTTTTCTATAACTTGTGTACGTTGATCACAATATGCATGCACCTATATTGTTTTATTATTACGGTACATTTGTATGGTAATTGTTATTTATTGTTGTGTTATATAATATTATTGAATTAAACACCTTGTAAGAAGTTACTTGGAATAGCAGCTTAGCAGGTACAAGTTTTAGCCCATTGTAAAAATGAATAAATTTACACACATATATATATGAATATACTCTTGTATGAATATTTTGTGGTTATCCATTATAATTAAATTAAACAATCAGTATATACTTTTCCCTGATGATGGAATGGTTGTTCCGAAACCGGTAGGCGTGAAAAATTAATATGGTTAACACAAAGTTTGATTGTTTCATTTGAATAAAAATATTTATGATATTATCATCTATTTTTATTATTTTATTTATCCTTCCATACGAGTATATATATTTATGATTTAATGATATTATTACATTTTTTTATTATTTTATTTATCCTTCCATTCGAGTATATATATTTATGATATAATTATCTATTTTTATTATTTTATTTATCCTTCCATACGAGTATATATATTTATGATATTATTACATATTTTTATTATTTTATTTATCCTTCCATACGAGTATATATATTTATGATATTATTATCTATTTTTATTATTTTATTTATCCTTCCATACGAGTATATATATTTATGATATTATTATCTATTTTTATTATTTTATTTATCCTTCCATACGAGTATATATATTTATGATATTATTATTATTATATTTATCCGTCTATAGATCACGACAACTGTCATTCTAAAAATAATCTAACAGTTCCACCTACTATCATGACATCCCTTGCTCAAAGAAAATTTTCCTACTTAGGTCCAAAAATGTCCAACATCATACGCGATACATGGGAATCGAAAGGTACAATTTTTCTGCGCAAATTGGTCTATGATTGGCTTCTTGGTTTAGAGAGAATCAAAAGCGAACATATGGTGACTGCAAGTTAATTCTTTTTATTTTTTTAATAATTACAAACTTATACATTAGCGACGCTTTGACCTTATTACTATTACCGTGTCATGATTTGATTTACTTGACTGAATTTGTGTTACATTATTTGTGCTCTTTGGAAAAGATCTTAACTGGATTAAAAACCCAAGTCCTCCATCAAAACACAAGCAACATCTTCCGCTTACTGTGATGGTAGAAAATATATTTCGTAACGAGGGTCAGGTTATTCGTAACGAGGGAATATTTGTTTTTCTTTAAAAAAAAAGAGAAAAAAAAAAAAATTGCTGCGCCCTCTTCGGGCAGCATCCCTGAGTTTCGTCGTCGGATCATAAAACTGGGTGATACGTACAATATTACAATATCTTACAATATTATCCAATAATATTATCTTTTTTTTAGTACTTAATTTCAAACGCCTTTTTTTCCTCATAGCACCAACCAGTAACTATCAAACACGTACACACAAACCTATAAATCTCTTCATAAGTACGTTCATAAGTTTTTTTCTGCACTATTCTGCACATCTCTGTAAACTTATTTATTACACTTTTTCTAGATATTGTAATATAACATTGTAATATAATATTGTAATTATATAAGAGAAGGAGAGGAGGAAGGGTGGGTAAGTGCAGTTACGGGAGAAAGAGCATTTGTAAGACTTACCCGGTGAGGGGTTTTCTTCCAGGGAGCTCGGCTCTGGACCTTTGACTAGCTCAGTTTCGGCAGGCCTAGGAGCTCCTCTGCAGGATCGTGGGCCGACAGGCGGTCTTATAATTGGGAACCAGACTCGAATACTTTGTTAAATGAAACTACCGAATGCTTTCAGACATCAGTGGTTTAATTCATAGGAAGGTACAGACAGGGTGAATGTAGTTATGGTAAACAGTAGGCTAACCTAACCTCAAAATAATGTTACGGGCAAATTCTCTAATATTCTCTAACGGGCATGTAAACTGTGACTTGAATAAAATACAACACCAACAGAGGGGAAAATGTAAAGACAGCTCACGGTTTAGGTTGTAGAGGCAATGGGTTTTCGGGGGAGGCAATTATTAGCTCTCCGAGGCGTAGTGCGGCTGGGCGGGAAGCCATCTTCAGTGCAGATGCAGTGAGTGTGTTCCTTAGGCGGGGTCCGAGCGGTGAATGGCGTGTTTCCAAGGCCGGGTCCGCGCGGAGAGTTGCGGAGTGAACGGGGGGGGAACCGCGTACGTGTGTGTTGTTTTTTGGCCACTTCTAGCGCTGGTGTCTCACGAGAGGCTCGTTTTATGGACTATTTGCGTTATGTAACAATATATTATATTACCATACAATGACAATACTAGCTTTTTTCCCTTCTATTTTTGTATAATTACACTTAACATGAACTACACTTGTCAATTTGACTGTCCTAAAACGGGATTTATTCCCAGTTGAGCAGTCAAAGCTTTCTTACATTTTACTGTTAATTATGTGTCTTAAATAAATAAATCGATATATATATATAAAGTATAACCGTATTTTACGTTTTTTAAGGGACTGAAGAAAAAACGTAATTGGAGGGAAAATGTAAAAGGGGGGTATTGAAAAAGAGAAAATTAATATTTTATATTTCTGAAAAAATAACATTTTATTAAAAAACAATATGCAATTTTAATTTTTATTGAAATTTATTTTATTTTTTATTAAAAAAATCACGTATGTTAGTTTGTTGCATTTTTGTTTTTTTGTTATGTAATTCTCTTTCAAGACTATATAAACATTTAAAACTGTCATCTTGAATATTACCAATGATTTTAAAGTAGGTTTTTAAACCCTCGATGAACCTCATTGCTTCTTCTTTTGTTGGAATATCAACCTCTTCTTCATCGGACAGTTCTTCAGCGGAAAAGTTTGCTGATGTTAAATGACTGTCAACAATGTCATTAACTTCCACCAAGTCTGATGTCATAACATTGGAGTCAAGGTTTACATAATCCTCCAGGGGTTGGTCTGAAATCCTTTCCCAGCCTTCTATAACATCACACTGGATATTTTCTTGGGTACTCGGTACGTCTTCATCCTGCTCCTTGTATATCCCAGCTCTCCGGAAATAATTCTTGATGGTAGAGTCGGTTATTTCACCCGATGCCTTAACGGTATACAATGCATTGCATATACAATGGACATCTTAAATTCGTTCTAACTGACACAAATAACTTCTGTACCAAGTTTCTTCTATAGTAGTGCTTGAATACCGAATTATCCCTAAATCCAGGGGTTGCAGTTCACTTGTATAGTTAGGAGGAAAAAATGCCAACTGAATGTTTCTCAAAATCAAGTTTGTGGGGTGAGTTGGGCACCTATCGAGGAATAGCAATATTTTTCAAAGTTTTACTCCCATCAAAGCGTCTAATGCAGTAAGCTGCTTTTCAAATAAGAATCATGTCATCAAGGCTTTTTTATTGGCTGCATATTTTGTCATCAATGTCCTGATATTTTTGAAGCAGCGGGGTTTTGCAGACTTCCCAATCACTAACGGGGGAAGCTTCTCACTGCCATCTGAATTTTTAATCAGGAGAATAGTGAGATGAACCTTGCTTAATTTTCCTCCATTACAGGCTTCACCCTTGAAGCTGAAAGTCTTACAAGGTAGAACGTTGAATAACAGCCCAGTCTCAACGGAATTGAACATATCTCTGGGAGTGTAGTCTGCAATTAATGTAGGCACATCTGTCTGCTTCCAGTTTTCAGCAATGTCCGAATCAACACTTTGCGATTCTCTACTAATTGATCTGTAGACCACATTGTGCCTCTTCTTAAAACGATCTATCCATCCATGTGATGCAGTAAATCCTTCATTATTTAGTCGATTCGCGATGCGCAGTGCCTTTTCACGAATGATTGTACCGCCGACGGGAATATTACTGCCCCGCGCACTGACGAACCATTCTTTTAAATTCTTTTCCATTTTTTCGTACTTCGACGCTTTCATGTACGAGTACGTATGTTTTTTCGCCCCGGGTCCACATTGAATAACGCTTTTTTTCTATAAATTCACGGTTTTTGATGACTGTGGCCAAAGTAGTAATGGGTATTCCTAAATTTCGGGCCAGCAAAACGCGTGAGCCAACGAGTTTATACACTTTTTCGAGAATGTTCCTTTTCTCTTGCACTGACAAAGCTTTCCTTTGGTTAGGACATTATGTTTTTGAAAGAATGAGGACGTAAAAATGAATAATAATCGAACCGAAAGCAATATGAAATATCTCGCTCGCCAACCAATCACCGTGCGTCGTTCTAAAGATACGGAGTTCGCCCACCAATCACGGTATGCCGTTCTAAAAACACGGAGTTTTTCCTCCAATCACCTTACGCCGTTCGAATGTCATGACTCAAACATTGTCAAGCGCGCGTAACTCGCATATTTTGAATATTTGAGGGAAAGGAAAACGTAAATGCGGGTATTAAATGTACTGGAATACCCCGGGACTGAAAAAAATACACCCAGTTGCCGGGAAAACGTGAATTCCGGGCACGTAAATACGGGGTTATACTGTTTATAAATAAAATCTGATAGGTATGTCCGTGACACTATCTAACTCGGGTAGAATCTTGTCAACATGGAAAGATATTGGAATTAATTGTAGACGATATTTAACAGTTCTTAAATTGAAGTATGATATCGATAAAAATGACGGAGAGCAATAAGGTGACATTAGCTCAGTGAATAAGAGTACTGGTCGCAGATAGGCAGAAAGGTTCTGGGTTCAATTCCCAAATGCGACCGTTAACTTTATATTTTCTGCTTCATATTTCAATTGAGGTTTGTTCATTATTATCTTCAACGATTAAAAGTAATGACAATATTTTCACTGAACGATCCGCCCTGAAATATTTTCTTCCCACGAAGCAGACATTGCATAATAACGTCTTACAAAATACCATATATGTTTCTTCCTGTGAATATGATTGTGAATAAATAGCAATCACATAAATTACGCCTTCAATATCAAACGATCATTTATCATTAATTCAGCAAAATATGAACACATTCAAAACAAAAGTCTTGAAAATGATTACGTAGCAAAAGCACATCATAAATTAAATGTGACGACAATCTACGATCTGCGAGAAATCCGAAATTCAGGATTAGTATGCGTAATCAAAACGAATAAACAACGACCGTAAGAAGCCTTCTACTCGGTCTCAGTTCAGAATGTTGCCAGAACAGAAATAATGACTTTAGGTAAGTACTAACCGGCTAGCCTAGCTAAGAAATTTACGTGGTAATTTTTATTCAATTTATGGATATGATTGTCTGAAAAGATGAGTCTTAAGTTTATTTCTGAATTCTGTCGAGTCTCTGATAATTTTTAAGTCATGCTTAAGTTCATTCCAGGCTTTAGGTCCTGATACTCCGAAAGCACGATCACCGAACTTAGTACACCTGATGCGCTTAGGTTCCTTCAACCTCCCGATAGGTGATGACGATGCTGGCGTCAATTGGTATTTTCAGGAATTCACAGTTCTGATAAGTAAGCCGAAGCCATTCCGTTAACTAACTTAAGTACCATGCAGCTTAGCTTGAACTGGATTATTTCAGGAAATTTGAGCCATTGGACAATGTTCAAGTTATGAATCTGAGATATGAAGAAGAACGAGACAACCATGCTTTCGCTTATTTACTTCCACAAGTCATGCTGGCACTTTCATCCTCGATTGTCTCTCATATATTCTCGTGTTTGTGATAATATACCAACTTATTTTACGTCATGTAGTATGCAGGTAATTTTAATTTTAGTATTACAATAGGCCAGAAAATTGTCTAGTTTGCTGTAATTATATTATTATTATACGTGACAGCTGTTTCTCCTCCCAAGGAATTATCAAACTGACAGTTATGAATACATTCAAATGTCCGAAAAACGTAATGTATGTTATTTTTATTCGTGATAATAAACCGCATGATTAATTGTCTATTCTCATTTTCCGGCACCGTGCGGTGCACACGTACAGAGGCAGGCGCGGCACAAAAGATAGTATTCACATTACACCGCGCGTGAATGTGTTCATAGATAATATAAGCAACAAATTTTGGCGTGCCTCCCACTTTACGTGTCTGTACTGCACGATGCAGGTAGATGTGAATCGAACCCAAGTTGTGCGTACGAGTGTAATATTTTAATTTTCGATCTCAGGTCTGTACATTTTTTTTATTTTTATATGAATACCGCACAAGAATCCCAACTGCACCCAACCGTCTGGAGCCAGTGAGACTATGGCATCCCCAATTAGGGAATGTTGTGAGGCTGAAGGTAGTTGGGGAGGGTAAGGAGAAGGGGGAGAGGAAGGTGGGGAAATACCTGGCTATTCAGATCTGGTCACCGAACACGACTAAAAGCCATTTCAAGCAACGTTTCAATTCTTAATGGTGGTCTTCCATCAGGGCGATACTGAGAGTATCTTCCACTCTGGAACTATTTAAAAATAGATGAAAATTGGGGGCCCCTGCGATCGTTTAAAAAGTTTAAAATGGCAACACAAAGGTAGCTCATATGAAAATCAAGTAAATTAAAAAAAAAATTACAAGGTACAAGTGCTACAAGTGCACATGTTTCACTTTGAGGTGCTCTGAAATTAGGGATATTTTCGGAAAGATGATTCTGCATCACATTCTCACATAATTTTGTATTATTATTTTATTATTTAATGATTTGCAAGGAAGAATTACGATGATTTGCCTTGTTTCTTTAAAACGAACTGTCAAACGCGAATATATATTTGAACACATTTTAAATTGTAAAACACATTACAAAGTCAAAGTGAGCAGTTTTTGGTTGCCATGGTAATGATATTTTGCTGTTACGAAATAATAAACATCTACAAGTAGCTGATGTGTACCGGCATTTATCGAGTTTTTTTGGGTTAAACTTATGAAGTTGTGAATTCTTGCTTGTTGTTTGGGGGCCTTAATTGATTTGACGGCGAAAGTAATGCCTATGATGACTATTACTATTTATGAACAAAAAAATGAAGACACATTAATTTGAAAATTTTATTTCATTCCTAAAATTCACTTTTTCAACACATCAAAATAAAAAAAAGTTCCTAAGTAGGTACCTACTTGTGTTTTCCACTTTAAAAATATTCCAGCCAAACAACCCCTTCTTCTTTTGAATTTGTAATCTGTGGCTAATAAGAGTGGTATATCTATGGGCTAACCTCAATACAACAAGGAGGGTTCAATGTTTTAATTTTGAAACTTAAAATAAATCAATAACTTTGTTTACATCACTTTTATTTTATACTTTTGCCGATCGGGTTTCGCTACTCCCGTAGTTTTTTCAGGGCAGTATACAACTAAACTATGAACTAAGATACACATGTGTACCTGCTGACCGGGAAGGGTGTGTACTTTGTTTATTGGGTTATTTAAACGTTATAGCAACATTTTTGCATTTTAAATTTCATTCAAACTACTCTCTAAACCTTCCCGGCAGTAATAAGAATAAACTGTGTTGAAAACAGCGAAACTGGTCTAGGAATTTTCGAGAAAATCGAGGACAGACAGACAAACATTCATTTTTATACATAGAGATTAAATACCAAGCTATACATACCTACGTGTTATTAGTAATCATATAAAGATTTTTTTTTAAATAATAATAAATTCATAGAAAGTACCTATCTATAATATATTTACCAGATAATTATTTGTTTCTATGTTTGAATTGTGCAATACATATTTTTGATTCCTTTGAAATGAAAATTCTCAATTTTCGTATTGGCAAATCAAGTTTCATCGTGTGATTTTTAATGCTTAATACCTATCTACTTTACGATGAAGTATTATAATTAACCTTTAAAGCTATTTATGGTTAATTTCCAATTATGTTCAAGGGTCGCATAAAACCTGGCTTATGAGGGTTGGTTAGTGTTATTAGAAAAGAGAACTACTTCCTCTTGACTCCCAACATATTGCTGCTAAACCATCACTGCAAATAACATCGTGGAAAATTCAGTAATGTTTTATATTAATACAGCATTTTAAACACACACTTTTTTAAATAACACATTGATTGAACTTAATTACAATAAGAAACATCTACAGTTGGGGGAGACACCAAGTAATGCGGTTTCTGGGGGAGCCAGCTGAAATCGTCGTTTCTAATTGTAATTCAAACTGCATTACTTGGTGTCTCCCCCAACTGAAATCTTTGTTTCTAATTGTAATTTAAACCGCATTACTTGGTGTCTCCCCCAACTGAAATAGTAGTTCCTTATTGTAATTTAAACCGCATTACTTGGTGTCTCCCCCAACTGAAATAGTAGTTCCTTATTGTAATTTAAACCGCATTACTTGGTGTCTCCCCCAACTGAAATAGTAGTTCCTTATTGTAATTTAAACCGCATTACTTGGTGTCTCCCCCAACTGAAATAGTTGTTTCTTATAATAATTAAGACAGATAGTTCTATAACATTTTGACACTGTGTAAATTATGCATTCGAAAGTTTCACAAATAAGGTTTCATTGGAATTAATAAATAAAGTTTTGTCCAACTTTATACACCTGCTTGGGGCGTGTTGCATCCATTTCGTTTCATAGTAATATAAAATAAAATAATCTATTTTGTAAACATAATAATATTTGTACAGTACACTTTACATGTATTTATTGAAAAAAAAAACTCATTACAGACTAATTAAAAATAATACGAAAAAAGTTAAACACAGTGGAAATAAATCATTTAAAATAATTTCTTCAAAAGATTGGTATTCACTTTGTGACGTCATTATTAATAAAGGAATTAGAAATTACTTTATATTTATTAATATGTTTCGAAAGCGATGCTTTTCTCATCAGGAATATACAGAATACTTTTTTTTTTTTTTTTTACATGAATACCGCACAAGAGTCCCAACTGCTCCCAACCGTCTGGAGCCAGTGAGACTATGGCATTCCCAATTGGGGAATGTTGTGAGGCTGAAGGTATTAGGGAGGGGAAGGAGAAGGGGAAGGGGAAGGGGGAGGTGGGGAAATACCTGGCTATTCAGATCTGGTCACCAAACACGGCTAAAAGCCATTTCAAGCAACGTTTCAATTCTGAATGGTGGTCTTTCACCAGGGTGATACTGAGAGTATCTTCCACTCTGGAACGTGCGCAAATATACTGTATATTATTTTTAAATTAATTAATTGTGAAACAACACAAATTAATCAAATAAAATTTATTTGCGCACGCCGGGATTTGAACCCGCGACCTTCGGATTCGTAGTCGAGAGCCTTACCCCTCGACCATGGAGGCCGTCATAGTATGTATAATAACAGAACATCATTTGGATAAAGGAGTTTTTATTTTAAAGCTCCTTTGTTATATAATAGGCTTAGTGACAACATGAAAACTATAGATCCATTAAATTTATTTAAAAAAAATGGTCAAATAGTCTATGTTAGCTGAGAGTGGTGATTTCGCTTTATCCATGTTATCCCTATGTTGTAATCGATGTTGAAACTTTATGTATGTTCGATATTATCGTATATTATATTATTACTTACTTATTACTATTTACTTGTTATTATTTACTTATTACTATGTACAATTGTTATTACTTAGTTATTACTACTTATTACTATTTACTTGTAAATTTTTTTTCCTAAATATTATTATTTACTCACTACTATTTACATAATTATATTTACATATTATTATTTACCTATTTTTATTTTTATTATTACGCACTTATTACTATTTGCATAATTTTATTTACTTATTATTATTTACGTATTTTTATTATTATGTACTTAAAACTATTTACTTATTAATATTTACTTCATATTTAATATGCTTATTACTATTTACTGATTACTATTTACTTATTATTATTATTTAATTATTAATATTTCCTAATTTTTATTCATGTATCATTATTTACTTATTACTATTTACTTAAATTGTAAAGCCGCTCATCTCAACACAGGATTGTCCTAGTGAGATGAGTGGGTAATGTTTTTGTTTTTATAATTAAATTTTAAAATAAATACATAAATATATTCCTGATGAGGAAATCATCGCCTACGAAACATGTTGATATGTACATATTAATAACGTGGTGATTACAAAGTAATTTTTAATTTATTTATTTTAAATACATTTACGAATAAATTAAAATAAATTTACGCGATGACGTGCATGATATTTTCAGCTGTCGAGAGATAACTCATTGAAAGGTGTATTATTTTTATATTTATTAAGTATTTTAAAAGTAAGTTCAATCAAAGTGTTATTAAAAAAATACGTATTGAAAATGCTATGCTTATGTAAAATATAACCGAAAATTCCAGCAATTCTCAGTACAGCACATATAATTATACCAACACTGACTAGTGATTACCCAACCTTACACAACTTTGTCACGTGACTAGAATTCTCATTGCTGCTTTCATTTTTGTTACTTTACTTGTGCAGTTTCTGAATCATTTCCCGTATTAAATTTTTTCAAATGGTAATTTCTATTTAGATATAAATATTCTGTTTCGGGCATTGTCCCAAGTTTTTATTATTTCTAAAAGAATTGTGAAAATTCTAATTGGGTCATGTGCTTATAAAAAAATATCGCTAGAGTTACGGGAAGAATAATTAGTAAGATATTTATTTACTTATTGAAGCTTATAAACCTTATATTTTTTAAACATTGAAGATAATATTAACAGCTCTCAAAATGAAATATGAAATCGAAAAGACGCGAAAAAGAAAAAGATAACGGTAGCAGCTGGGACTCGAACCCGGGACTTCATGGTCTATCCGGGACCTGCGCTCTAATTCACTGAGCTACAGCTATCCCATTCCGTTCCGTCATTCTTTTTTGTTATCGCTCTCATACTTCGATTTCTAAGAATTGTCAATAACACAATTATACTCTAAAACAGTACTACTTTTCATTCATAAACAAAAAAACAAGAAATAACAACTAGATCTCAGGGACAAAAAACACATGCAACAAGGAACCAAAAATACAACATTTGGAAAAAAAATCTTTTATACTATGGTTCAGTTTAGTACGACAAAATCCGACTATCCATTAAAAATCACAACAACTATAAGAAATTTACAAATCAAATAAACTACTAGATACGTTACACAGGGAAATCTGAAATAAATAGAAATATGTATATTAACACCAAATACAGACTAACACTGAAACCATTCAACTGCACCTAAAACACCTCACCTTATAATTACGATTTTTTTTTACATCATTTTAATATAATATAATTTCATATTTGGTAAATGAAATCCTCAGCACGGGAAATCCCAGTGAGCATTATTTGTTATTTTGTTATAAAAAATATAGTAAGACACTGTTATTATTAACATCAATATGATCTCCAATTAAAGCCCATATATTTTTGACTCCTACCTTTTTATCGAGACTACAAGATTCTATCCGAATTTATTTGTAATGACTACCGAGGGAGACATGGCACGATCAAGAGAATTAAATACTTGAGTCGGGCCATGTCAGAAGTCGGAATAATAGAAGAGAATGTATGAGATGATGTATGAATGTGAATGAAGCAAGAAGTGTATGCCAAGACCGAGTTGTTTGGCGGTGCGTCCTTTCTGCCTACCCCTGCGGGGAAACGGCGTGATGGTTAGTTAGTTAGTTACATCATTTAAATCACATAAAAAAAATAGAAAACATTCACAAAAGTTAAAATTACACAGGAATATAAAGGAATAGAAAAAATAAATATTACAATATCCACAAAGCCAATATTAAAATTAATAACAAATGAGTTAATAATGTAAAAAGTTGTACTTAACAATAATTTATAAACTAGATAGAAATAATTCGTTCATACTTTTTTTGAAATTTAAGTTTAGATTATTGACAAATACATCCATATCGTTAAGTATTTGTTTCCAAGACTGTGTAAGCGTTGAATTGGGGAATGCAAACTATAGTTGGATCGGGATATACATATGTTTTGTCTTCTAGTTCGTTTAGGTATTTATTGGTTGATTAAATGCGGGAGTTCAAAACAATCGAATTTACAATTTAATCGTTTTAATAAAAAGGTTAGGTCGTTATTTTAATATGGTCATAAAATCATCATTACAACTAGTACTGGGATGGTTGAATAACAATTCTCCTTTTTGGAATTCCAATGTCTTATAATTCCTTAGGACTCTTATGACATCATTTTGAATTTAGACTTTTTTTAAATTTGTTAAAATGAATTTTTTTTAGCTGTCCTCCGATTAATTGAATCAAATACACTTATGGACTTAATTTTAACTTAATAGTACTCTGAACCCATTTTGGAGAAGCACTTGTAACAGATGTAGGAATGGAACGATAAATATTAGACTTTAAGGTGGTGATAAAAATTTTGTATTTTTACAAAACATAAAATTAATTCCATTTATCTTTTACACTTAATTTGCAATTAAAAAAGAAACACGAAATAATTTTTAACTATTTTCTGTGAAAAAATTACCATAAAAATTAATTTACAAGTTTTGAACAATTTGTTGTATATTTTGAGACTTGTTAAGGTCGATGAACTCCCTGTGTTAATCTTGAAAATCATTTTTAAATCGTTTATACACAAATTAATATTTGCTATTTCTGACACCTGTATATGTAATACATTAACACTAACAGCGCCCTTGAGGTGATTTTAAACAAAACGCCATATATATCATCGAAATATTATTATTATTGTTATTATTCCCACATTTAAAACGATTTACAATTAATTTGCATTTAAACAAATTTTTGACATATGACCATAATTGTTACACTCGTAACATTTCCATCTTCTTGATGGACATGACTCTGGTTGATGATTGATAAAACACCTCTCGTATCTTTTTCTGAACCGTTGATGTGATGGAGATAACGACTCTCTACTTGACTTGACTGATGACTGATGACTTGAATTCCTGTGACCTTAATTTTGACTTCCACTTGGACTTGACTGATTGTGAATTTTTTGACGTTACGCATAAAGGTCTACTTATAACAACCAGCACCGCGCAGAGCAGAACAGTACAGTGCAGGCACGATAATATTAGTTGCTTGCGTTATCTATGAACACATTCATATTACAGCGTACGTAAGCGTAACGTATCCGCACATGCACGGGCCAGCACCGGCCTAGATTGTCGGTTAGAATTCATTGACGTTGCTGGTGGCTTCTGGGCCTGCGCAGTGAGCATGAACACATATCGTTAGCACCACCATTTTTGTTAGTTGGCGTCATTAGACGCAGATATTGCTAAAACCGAAAAGATGGATAAATGCATTCAATTAGTCAGGGAATTTAGGCTATAAAATAATAATAAATATGGGAATAGGATTAAAAAATCCTCCAACATGTTATGACGGTCGCTAATGTTCAGTTGACTGTTCATTTGATAGCCGTACTCGCGTCTGTGCTGTGTCTGTACTGTACTGTTTTGCGCCGTGAAGTGGTTCAAACAAGTTTTATAATTTCATTTAATTTTATTAATGAGTTTATTTAATACATTATACATAAATACAAATATAAGGTGCTATTATTGTACGAAGATTGCGAAATTCCATTCCATTACTATATTGTTATGCGCAAAGATTTTGTTGTTTTATTAATGTGCTGAATAATATGAATATCATTATTAGTATTATTTTAAGAGAAAATTGAAGAATTATTCTGGCGAGTTGTTTGTTCGTCTGAAACTGGAAGTGATTTCTACTCTTGATTTTACGAGGTCCATAGCATAATGGTTTATGCATTTTCGTTTAAATAATTATGGTCGTTTCCAGATCCGAGTAATGATGTTGATTGGTTTGACCACGGAGAAAAAATATTTGTTTTAAAACTTACATATTTTATTAAACGAACTCGAAATCTTGATGAGAAAATTTATAACCGACAATGGAAAAAACTGAATAGATGTGAATGGTAATAGGTGACCAAATGAAGTTATTTCTTTCCTCACATCTGGTGAAATTAACCAACCATTTTCAGATACCGAAATTCTTTCCTGAACAGGTAATGAATTTCATTGTCCTGTATGAGGGCTAAGAATTGATGGATTAATTTTTTTTAAAATGACGTACCATTGTCCAATTACACAAAATTCACAAAACGAAATGAGATATACAAGAGCTATAGAAAAGGAACAGTACATGAATGAAGCAATGACAAAAATGTCCATTTGTGGACAACATTCAAGTCAAAGTCTTAACAAGGTTTTGGAAGGGTCCACGATTTTAGACATATTAAGTGATATTCTTCGAAGTTTATTTTCGTAAAGCCAAACAAAAATCATATATACATCTTCTTTCCCTTATCCTACTCGGGTCGGGGACCCATCGCATCGACAAGGTGCCTCCAGATGTTCCTGTCCTGTGTTACGCCTACTGCATCCGTCCATAGTAGGTCCAGTCTCTCCTCGCCCAGCCTCTGGAGTTACTTCTCCCACCTGTGTCTGGGGCAGCCCACTGGACGTCTTCCTCCTGGAATTGCAATTTTCAGTGGAATTCGGCCTTCTAGCATTCTTAATATGTGCCAAAGCCACCTCAGTTGTGACTTTTCTATGAAGGGTAATAGTGGTTTGAAGTTAAGTTACTCCCGGATCATCGAGCTTCTTATTCGATCCCATCTCGTGTCTCCTGCAAGTACTCTCAAAAATTTCATTTCGACAGCTTGGACCCTAGAACGTGTACGCTCGTTCAACATCCAGATCTGATGACTATAAGTAAGCGCAGGGCGATACAATGATTTGTACATTGCCAACTTTGTCTCGATACTCAGCTTTTCTTATCACTGAGCTGTAAAGAGGACGCAGAACACCGCTTGCCGCACCAATATTTTGATTTTTTTACAGGTACTCCACAGACGAGCCATTGAGGCCTTAACTCACTTAGTTACTATCAACTAGATTATTAACAATTTTATAAAAAATAGCCAAATCTATTAATTTTCTTCTTTTGTGAAGGCCCTTCAAAATCGAAATGGTTAAGTCTTTGCTGATAGCCTTTTAGTAGATGGTGAACTCCCGATCGATATGCCAAAATACGTAATAATTTCTTCTGAACGGATTCAATTCTATTTATATGTGTCATGTAATGTTGAGACCAAACAATTGATCAGTATTCCAGGACGCTACGAACCAGTGCATTGTAAAGAATTATGAGGTTACCTGGTTTTTTGAAAAGCTTAGTGGCTCGCGCTATAAACTCAAACATCTTGTTCGCCTTACCGTTTTTTTCTATGTGTTGGTTGAAAGTCAATTAATTGTCAAAGTGGATTCCGAGGTCTTTCATTAATGCAGTTTTTTTCTAATCTTGTATCCTGTATACTGTATGAGAAATCAAGTTTTCTAATGTTACGAGTGAAGGAAATTCCTTTGCACTTTCCTATGTTTAATTACATCTCATTTTCCTCGCACCGCATAGAAACAGTGTCTAGATCCTTTTGCAACTTTTGCTAGCCTTCTTCTGGTTTGACGGCTTTGTAATGTTTCAAATCATCGGTTTAAAGTAAACATCTGCATCGAATTCGAAATTTGAAGTCATTAATGAAGATTAGAAATAGGAAGGGTTCGAGGGGTCCGAGATGAGACCCTTGTGGAACCCCTGATATGACAGTTATGGAAGAAGAGTTTAATCCATTGTTTGTTACTAATGATAAATGTTTATTGTTGGTGCTGAAGGTTCAGTACGCACATTAAAAAAACGACGATAAGAACGCTGCGTCAAAACAATTGACCGTTGATTTTCAAAGTAAAATTTAACAATTGTTGATTGCTGTTCTGTTGTGTAGTGTTCCATTTCAAATTTCCCAAGTTTTCTTCACAAAATTCTGAAAAAAAAATGTATAAATAAATTTAAAAAGTTATTAAAAATTCAAACCATAACGGTAGTTTTACGCCACCCTGTATATATATGCATTTATTTATTTACTCGCTGATGTGTACCTGGCCTTGCTCGGGTACAATAATTGATTTGATAGCGAAAGTAACTAAGTAAATCTCCAAATAAAGAAACAATCATTTGAAGAATTTATTTCATTTCCAACATTTACTTTTTACAAAATACATCAAAATAATAATGTTCTTAAGTTGGTACCTACTTATGTCTTCTATAGTGGTACATCCATGGGCTAACCTCAATAAACCATGGCGGGTTCAATGTTTTTCATTATTTGGAAACGTTATAGCAACCGTTTTACATATTGGATTTCATTCAAACTCTCTAAACCTTTCCGGCACTAATAAAAACAAACTATGATATTTTCAGCGAAATCGGTTAAGTAATTGTTGAGAAAATCGAGGACAGACAGACACATATTCATTTTTATACATAAAGAGGTGACAAATCGACAATGTACATACGTAGTATACCAAAAATAAATCAACTGTGAAGCTACATTATCTCTACTAAGATCAAAAATAAAATAAAATTATTACCAAATTTTGTTATAATTATCCAAAATATAACAAGTCAGAAAAACTCATAATGGATGTCAACATATATTAAGAAACGATATCGTATCATAATATGTTACGCACTTATATACTATGTATTTTGATATTTTTTTTAATATTTCAATGAAATTCAAAATTGTCTGTATCATGCCCGAAATCATGAAAAATATAAGAATTATTTAAAAAAAAAAACAAGGGCATTAAATAAATAAGACAGGATATTTATACTTAACTCAACCTAACTCAACCTAACCTAACCTAACCTAAATAATTACATCCTTTTTACAAAAATTGGCTTATTCAGTTTTTCAGTTTCAGTGTAGATAAATCGACGTTTATTGAAAAAACGTTATACGGTTTCATACAATACGGCATGTTTAAATATAAGTACAATATGTTACATAATTATATTATTGTATGGTCTACATTATAAGTTCAATATGTTACATAATTATATTATTATATGGTTTACATTACCTACCTCACTAGGTGAAACCTATTCTGAGGTAGGTGATATTACAAAGTAAAGGTGGACGGAAATCTTGATGAAGTGAAACTAGGATATTTGATGAGATTAATACTAATCAGATTAGTTTCTGCACACGGAATCAACGTGTGGTAGTAATTCTAATACGCATCTTTAGGCAGTCCCATCAGCTTAGCATGAAAATAACATTTAAGATTTCAAGACAAATAAGCCGAAGAAGATATTCTCCCATGCATTAATGCCATAACGCAAAGGCTGTTGATAGAATCGCTATGATACACAATTATGCAAATAAACTATATGTCGGATATTGTGATGATGTAATTTACAAAACTTGGATCCTTTTAACTACCCTCTAACGTAAAGACCTAAGAAAGGTTATACAATTCAAAGCAAATCCTTTGTCCCACTATGAAGGGATCCTTGTAAATACCATGGTGGAAAGAAGCTTTCGTTTCACGTATAAAATAATAGCCACCAAAATTTTATAAATCTCGGCTATATTACATCAGAATATTTTATCATATATAACGAAACGATGGAAAATAAGGTTTGTGAAAAAGGAAAGAAAATAGGAAATATGTACTCGTATACCCAAACAATTACATCGCATTTCACACAAAATATTAAGAGGAACAGCTGCGCTGCCTGTTTCATACATAACTTAATTTTGGATTTGAAGCCAAAATACACATCCAAACTAAATGATACATTTTTTAATTAAAGGTTTAGTAAATATCTAGTACATATGAGAAGTATTTTATTTACTTTTGTTTTAAATTATAAAAAAAAAAACATAAATTTAGAGGCAACTTAGAAAATTATTTGCGGGTTTATGGTTTATCTTTAAAAAAATATCATATTTACTATGTAAATATGATTACGTAAACAAAAATTTATAAACATAATCCTTGATAAAAATCCCTTTCTCGGGTCGATGTTTTAAATTGTGTACGATAAATTTGTGTTCCAACGTAAATTTGTCGTTTTCATTTTAATTTATAGTCCACCGCAATGCTTATTTTAATTTTTTATTCCATTTTTTTAAATTTAATATTCCATTATATTTTCAAAGTTTTACCCCGTCTACTTAGACGGGGTAAAACTTTCTTTTACATTACTGTTAGCCCCCAAATAATTCTTAAAGGTTCCTCTAAATACGAGAAAAATCCATTCCTTTAATGGCCTATATTTCATAATGTAAAACAAAAATAAATAAATTACTTCTAATCCGTACTAGATATTTACTACATTTTTGATAGAAAAAAGATCATTAGCTTTAGGTGAGTATTTTTTCCTCAAATTCAAAATTAATTTTTGTATTATCACCTTTACCGCTTAATGTTATCGGATCAATCAAAGTCAAAATAGAAAAATGAATCAAGTGAAGATGAGGAACTGTTATGCTATGTATTCCTCCGAACGAGACAAAAAAAGGAGAAAGTTTTAGGTCCACCCTTACATCGAACGTAACATTGATTGTAGGTTATTTATTGCTGCCCCGGAACTTTCCAGAGATGATGTCAAATTCATTAAAAAAAAAAACATTCCTACAACTGGTCCAGCACGTTGTTGGCGCGTAAACGATCGAAGCGCAGTGCATAGATTTACTGGATGCGTGTTTACCGAGAAGGTACTGAATTGTTGTCCCCCGTTGTTGGTCGCGCCGCTCCAGCTTCCCCCCCCCCGAGTCGTGAGCTAGCGCCCATTGAAATGTATGGCGCAGTGCCCTGTCGGTATCATTCATAAGGTTTATGTCGATTCCCTACCGGACCGTCAGAGAGTGGTCTAACCCTCATTCAAACTGATTTGTTCGAGTCTAACGTGCGTAGTCGGTAAAACAGTTGCCTACTTTATATGATACTTCGGGTCTGTGTTGACAAATATATAAAGCAAAGAATATAAATGACATAGATCTTGAGTATCATATTTGATATCGAGGGTCCGAGTAGGTTGCTGAAATATCAGTTATTGATGGTTGGACTCTACTTTCTATAAAATTCATACTCTAAAACGAAAAATTTCCTTCTGCTTCTTCCGTAAAAAATGTTAATGTGACGTTTACGATATAAAAAAAAAACTGTTGTCTTTGCTCCGGGTTGGCTGCTGGTACGTTAAGTTCAGGAAACATTCCAGTGCAGTGGCAGCTCACCTAACGAGGGCATCTAACAGCCCACGAGGATTTCAAAATCCGAGGAGACGTCATTTAATTTTCCCAGCCACTGAACAATTTCAGTTCCAGCCATCGACCTCATAGCATATCATGTACGAGCATATTACTCGTACATACCGCAGCATGTTCTACCTCTGCTGCAGTTTGCATCAGAGATATTTAATTGCAATTATGCATCTACAACCAGGCTCTATTTGTGGGATTCTCTAAGCCTTTTGCAAGAATCGAAATAGTATTACTTATCTGTATTAATTGTTTTTTGTGTTTAATTTCTAGAACTCTATTTAATTTAAAAAAAATTAATGTAAATCAAATTTAATAATGTTATCATTAAGTTCTGCAAGAACTTTTTGTTTTTATTATTGTGACAGCTGTTTCAGCATTGAAAGCCATTTTCAAAATACGGTTAATTCAGATCGTGATGACTTATTTATATGATTTTACGTAATGCGTGAGGGAGTAAATAAAATCACATAAACAAGTCGTCACAATGTGAATTAACCGCAGTTTGAAAATGGAAAACCCAAATAACTGTGTCAATAATAAAAACTAAAAATACTTGTATAACTCAATAATAACATTATTAAATTTGTCTTAATTTTTTTTTATAACTTATTTAACTTTATAAACCTCATCGTAATATTTAATCATTGAACCTCTGTCTTGCCTAGGTCTCATTTCCTCTGTTGTCCCGGTAAGACAAAGGTCCCGGGTTTTAGTCCCAGATGTGACTGAAACCTTTTTATTTTCTGTGTTCTTTTCGGTTTCGTGTTTCATTTAGGATATGTAAATATTATCTTCTTTAATTATTAAATTTGATTTACATTAAATTTAAAAAAAAAAACTACTTATCTGTTATTGCGTAAGTTCTTATAGAGTTTTTTTTAACAAATTTACATCTTATAAAACCTAGCTTTGTGTAGATAAGTTTTTTGTTATGCATTTATCAAAATATTGTGCATGCCAACTAGTTTCACAATACAGACACAGGGAAGAAAATAATAAATTAATATTTTTACTGCCGGCAAAAATCTATCTAAGGCTGCTCTCTGACGGTCCGGTGAGGAATGAACATTTCTATCGCTACTGGAGACACTGCGCAGCAAAGTCCCACAATGGACTGCGTTGCAAACCGTTACTTTACTTTAACAAACTTGACTTTTGTGCTCAGTGTCTCCAGTAGCGAGTGAAAAGTTTGTTCCTCACCGGATCGTCAGAGAGCAGCCTATGTGATAATAATTTAGTCATTGGAGAAGATAATATTATGAACAAATCTCAAATGAAACATGAAACCTAAAAAGCTGCACAAAATAAAAAGGTATCTGTCGCATCTGGGAATCGAACCCAAGACCTCTGTCTTACCGGGATAAGCGCTCTAACCACTGAGCTAATGAGACCTGTTTATTTTACTGACTGATACCCTTTTTTTATCTTTTTCTGTTTCATGTTTCATTAGAGATTTTTTAATATTATCGTCTTCAAACTAACTAAGCAACCATCATGCCGTTTCGCCGCAGGGGTAGGCAGAAAGGACAAACCGCCAAACAACTGGATCTCGATCATCAGCCTTGCATTATTTATGAATCTCAATATTTTTCACACGATAGTACGTGGTTTTACCACACATTCGCCTCGGAGATCTCATTTCTACGGCATTCAGTTTTCTTTCATCCTTCCTCTGCCGATTCCGTGCCTCACTGCCAAACATCAGGGTTGGTATACACACCGCATCATCTTCAATGATTTAATATTACGATGGGGTATGTTAGTTTCTGTAACATATTCCAATATATTATTATTAAATACTTGAAATCGTTATATCATTTAATATTATTTTACTAAATGTAGAAAAATTTCAAAGTAGCATCGTTTTCAAGGGACGTTGTTGGATGGAAAGCGAAAACAATGAATATTTAATTAAACATAATCGAGAATCGTGAAGTAATGCCTCAACAAATCTCTAGATTAGTCGCATTTGTAATGCTAGCAGTCTCATAACGTTCTCCACATAAACGGCAGAAGCGGTTTAAAAAAAATACCTCTGATACCTTTCGCCCCGGAAACCGTTAATTGCATAACCAACACGTCTGCCATAGGTCTCCCCAAGTAGTTCACTACGTTTGGTGATTTAGCAGTGGTTTAGGGCGAGGTTTGTTCAGGTCTTGGTGGGGGATATGTCTTCCCACCAGCTGCGTGGTGGGCCGGATCGGAAGAAGCTGGTTGAGGGAGACTCTTTAACCTCTCCAGCCGTACTCTTTCTACACATCGCCTTCGATCGCAGTGGGATGGATGGAGTCATATGCCCTTCACTTCTCCCCTTCCCTTTCATAAAAGTTTCTCAACACAGCATCTTAAAAGATGACATAGGAACTGAGAGAAATTATTTTCATCGGGGCTTCCAGTGTGGAGTTATTTAAAAAATATATATTTATATGTGTCATAGACCGCTTGTAAATTAATTATTAAAATTAGTAATTCTTTATATATAAAAATGAATGTTTGTCTATCTGTCTGTCCTCGATTTTCTCGAAAATCTTATTAGTGCCGGGAAGGCTTATATAGTAGTTTAAATTAAATCCAATATGTAAAACTGGTGCTTTAACGTTTTAAAAGTTAGTATGAAAAACATTGATCTCGCCATGTTTTATTTAGGTTAGCCAATAGGTATAACACTCTGGTTAGCCACAGATTGCATATTCAAAAGAAGAAAGTTTTTTTGGGTAGAATATTTTAATAATGGAAAACGCGAGTAGGTACCTACACAAGAACTTTATGATTTAGAAATATTTTGAAAAAATAAACGTTTGGAATAAAATAAAATATTAAAATGAATGTTTCTTTATTTATAGATAGTTACTTTCGCTATCAAATCAATTATGGCACCCAAACGACTAGCAAGAATTCATAACTACATAACTTTATTTTTAAAAGAAGGCCGGGTAAACACCAGCTACTCTTGTATTTCAATGTTATACGGTGGTGGGTCGAAAACGAGTAAATACAAGTTTTCCACAAGGTCATAATTTTGTTCGGCTTTTGTAAATATGGTTTCTTCGTGTAAAGGCATCGGTTTTTGTTCCGATACCGAGAGGCACTTCAATTTCATATTGTTAGAAATACTGTTTGACTTTTAAAGTTAGTTCGTCTTTTATGTTGCAAGATTTCTGCAGCCGTTTCAAAAATTAAATAATAATAATAATAATAATTGGATGATTTTTATATCGCCGTTTTTGTGAAAAATCACCTCAAGGGCGCTGTGACGTATTTTGTTTTCATTGCAAATTTTCAGTATGCAATGCCAATTGTAAGTATTTACTATTTAATGGACTTAGATAAATCGATAACCCGATGCAGGCAAAAGTTTCAATGTTATTGACTCAACAAGTATTGACTCCAATTCTAGTACAATTTTCACCTGTAGGTTATTTACTTACTCGTGGAACGTTGTCAATGTACCGATACACGCTGCTGCGTGTGTGAGAGCTTCCTACTAGGTATACAATAGTTAGTTATTTAGTTATAATTAATAAATTCCCCGTGAGCAGTTGTTTTCTAGCATGCTTTAGTTTTTTTTTAATCAACAACGAAAATATATATATTCCTTTATTTTTTTCCAACGGTATAATTTGTTTTTTAGAATGAAGTGCCATTTACTGATCGATATCAGTTTGTCAACGGATTCTTAAAACAGTCCATATTTTAAAATTAAGAAAGGTACATATATATCACATTATAATAAAAAATATATTTATAAAAATACACAAAAGAGGGCACAGAAGTACAAGAAAAATCAAATCCAAAAAGGGAATAAAAATATTGAGAAAATGACATAAAAAAGAGAACAGAAAAAGAAAAAGATAAAAACAAAAAATCTTATCACATAACAATTGTTTCAGCATGCATTTCCGTCTGAAAATTAGTACACAAATTGTTTATTGAATTATATGGGTAATATGTTGTAAATTTTTGGGAAATATTATTATCCTAAGGTTCTTTAACCGTATTTATATAGGTATTTGGGAGTTAGAAGTTCATCGTTTGCAATGAAAAATTAAACTGATTCACAATTTTAAACCGCAATATTGCACGAACAGGTACAAATTCATAGAACTGTACAGCAATAGTTTAGTTACATAATGTATTTATTATAATATATTTATACTATCAGCTACAATAAAAATCACATAACAAGAATCCTTAATCCAATAAAAAAAGTTTTAATTTTTTTTCTAAGCAAAATTTTAGCGCATCTGTAATACGCTGAAAATTTCTGGCAACTTTATTTACAAATGGCTAATTAAAAAAAATCTGTTTTTAAACTTTACTACCGTTTTAGTCTTTCACAATCGAAAGAAGGCACGGTAAAAAAATAAGTAAAAATAATTTTAACACGTTTATGGAAGACGGAAAAACAGTAAAGTTGGGTGTAACATAATAGTAATAATCATCATATGAGTTAATTTCTGTAGCGCAGCTTTGTGAAGGTTCACCTCAAGTGCGCTTCACACCAACTAACACAACATAATATAATTAGACAATGATATATATTCTATATGTATGCAAATTAAATATTCATGAGCAGCAGACTAACTTATTAGAACAATTGAAAACAAACTAGGGTTATAAATAATTAAATTTAAAGTAGAAATAACAAAAGACCAAGAAAAAATACATTATTTCACTTCACCTAATATAATTAGAAAATAATAGATATATTACATATATGCAAATTAAAAGTACGATTTAAAAATATTCATGAGCAGCAGACTCCCTTACATACACATTTTAGTTATTATGTACTAATGTACAATAAGCTAAGGGTGTAAATAATCAAATATAAAGTAGGTGCAAATAACAAAAGAGCAAGATAATATTTTATGGCGTTATGTAAATGGTTTTCACTAGATACTAAATAACAACAGCAATAAAATAATAACATAAACTAGTAAAAAATCTTCAATAATTACAAAAAAAATTGTGATACCATTTTCATATAAATAATAAAAAAAACACGGTGTTTTATCCGCCGTTTATAAACAGTTACAGTTAACGTAATACCGTGACTTAATATTGCATACTCTTTTGTGGATGTGGAGAGTGTAGAGGCTTCACATTGACGTTTGATTCATTGAAGGCTACGCATTTTTAAAGAGCTATTATTCGTTGAGCAAAAACGACGTGTAATGATGTAAATAAAAAAGTAACTTTCAATATAACGGCATGTTATATTGAAATTGTTGTCATCGAATGATATTTTCAATGACTTACAATAATACTTATTTATTTTCCAAAAACGGACTGTCCTAAAACAGAAAAATCAAAACACATAATAATGATTTATATAGCGCCGTTTTTCTGAATAATCACCTCAAGGACGCTGTACAAATGTTACTTCCTATTCTTTATCTAATTATCACAAACAGATACAGAAAAACATACTTACATGGAAGGTCGCTTCAGATGAACACAGTTTTATTAGAAAATTTAAGCAAAGAGATGATATTTTCAGAGCTGTTATTTTTTTGCAGGGTAATCTTTCTCTATGTTTCTCTGTTCTTTTTTTTTCCTCTTAACTTATTTACCTATTATTATTATTTTGTTTGTATTATTATCACCAATGGAACGTATTGCATTGCACTACCCCTGCATACCTTTCGGAGTAAGGAACTGTTATTATTATTATTATCCTTCTTTTCTATTGATATTACATTTATTAGAAGATTGATGGTACAAGAAGAGTTGGTATTTATTGAATATATTTATAATTTTTAGGATTGGAGAATATTTATGAAAATACCTTCAAAAGCGCAAGAAGCTTTTAAAAGACTGTTACGTAAAAAATTATTTTTTTTAAAATATTTTTTCCATCTTGTGTACATTGATCACAACATGCATGCACCTATATTGTTCTAATTTAGCCCTACATTTGTATGATTATTGTTATTTATTGTTGTTTTATATAATATTGATGAACTAAACTCCTGTTGACAAGCTACCTGCAGTGGATTAGCGAATACAATTTCCCATTGTTTGTAATTAATATTATACAATAAAAAAAATCAGTTTAATTTAAAATCGGTAGGTACCTCCAGATCAAATAAAGCGTAATAATAAACACAAAGATATGTTACCATATTTGTTAATATTTAACGGTCTTTAACCCCGCTCTGTCAACTGTGATAATTTCTGTAATCCGTTAAAATAATCTTCTGAGAGAAATGTTTTCAGCAAAACTAAATGACGTATTTCAGCTTATACCTATTCTCATTCTCTGAAATCATATTTGCAGTGGGACGTGTCTTGGAAGCATCATGAGACAACTCATACAATATCTGCAGTTGATGGGGCATTTGCTTTACGAGGGTCAACCCGAGCACTTCTGGCCAGGAGCGGAGGAAAATAAAGATTGCAGGGAATTGTTAGGATCGTCGACGATCAAAAATAGATACGTGACGTGTTTCATAAATCCCCTAACGAAACTTGTTTCGTATTAGGGAATTTTCAGATATGAGAAAAAAGTAATGTAGTCAAATGAAATGTGTCAGCTAAACATTGTTCTTAGTTTTATTTATCGCGTGAAACTGCAAAATGCGTCGTGAAAATTCGATGACGTCAAAACCCTTTTCTGCGTTCGGATATAAATCAGAATTTTTTCTATTTATATTGATAGTTACATACATTCCCCTTGTCCTACTACGGGTAGGGGACCCATCACATCGGCAAGGTGTCTTTAGGCCTCCCTTTCCTGCGCTACGTTAACGTAATCTGTCACTGTTTTCAAACATTTTATTTTATATTATTTATTTTTGGGAAAATTAACAGCAAATCCATAATTCACATATAGAAAATAATAAAAACAATAAATCATTACAATTATAAATTTTCCACTCGTGATGATAAATACTACGAGTAAAGTGTGACAATATATAGTTTTAATTCGGTTATCTTAACTATGTCAGTCGAGAAAGGAAAGGGTGGAGGGGAATATAGGAGTGGGATAAAGGTACAAAGAACTGGAGTAGATGGAAAGGTGGTTAAAGTTATCAGATATTAAAAGAGAGGTAGATACTAATATATGAGTATAAGTAAATGGTAAATAATATAGCATAAAAGTAACTGTAACTACAGCGTATCCCATCTTTATTTCCGTGCCGTTTCTATTATAAATATTTTTAACCATTTTATAGAAGCAACAACGAAACTCTTCAAGGGCAAAATTTCACGTATCATGAAAGATGACACGGATCTATAAATGCATCTTATGCACTAGTGCATGTGCACAATAAATTGAATAGTTGATACATGTTATGGCCGAATGACTCCATTCCACGCGTTCACGACTGGAAGAGATTGCACTGTCGATGCTTCAGAAATTTATACTCGAAGCCGCACAGTACCGCGATCCTATACAGGAGAAGGCACAAAAAATAGTGGCTCAAATAATGAACATTCGTGCAGGTTGGATGTCTGATGCATGGTGCCTATTGGGAAAAAATGTTTCTTGCAAATAATCACAGGTCATTAGAGAAGATGCATGCAATAATTTATTTGAAAAATGCAACCTCAATCAACAAATTGTTTTACAAAGCTCAGATTTGGAGCATCAGTAGTAATTATTTATATTTCTAATTTCTTTGTGGCGTCATTACTGATAAATGGGTTGAAAATTATTTTGTACTCACCACTTTATTAATATACACATTTCTACATGTTTCGAAAGTGATCACTAATTAAATTTAATTCACTATTAACGTAAGATGTTTAAATAATAACAATAATTCTGAATTTTGAAATCATATTTTAGAAACCAACCATTCTTTTGATATAAATAACGGTTGAAAATTTTTAAATACAAATACAACCGGTTTACGATTAGACAAATTTGGAATTTCGGAAAACAGAAAAATCATTAATAGTGAATTGAATTTAATTAATAAACAAATATTTCTTGAAAATACCTCTTGTTTTTTTTTTTAATTTCTAATATAAATTTGCTATACAATGTTTTTGAGTAATTACTTACCTGCTTTAATAAATTGTTGTTTATGATTATAATTTGTCTATTCCCACATTACTGAGTTCTGTATTTATCATTTGTCTATATATGACATTATTATTTTTTAGTATTCTATATATTCCTGATGAAAAAACATAGTTTACGAAAAATGCAGATATGTGTATATGAATAAATTGGTGAATATAAAATAATTTTTAATACATCATTTTTTTTGTTTGTTTCTAGTACGGACTCTACTAACCAGGACATGTGTAATATATCAGCAGAATAATTTTTGCTATTAATTATGTGGCTGTTGATAATAAAATAAGCCTGACAAAAGTTCCCTAATCGATTTATTATTTTTTTACAACCTCATGCGAGGGTCCAATATATATATACGAGTATATTGAATTATAAACGAATTAAAATCATTATACATGAATAAAACATAATCTACAAATCCAGGTTAGTAGCCTACTTGAAACAATCACAAAAAAACCAGCTTGTCGATTGGGTGTCATAATTGATTTTACAGCAAAATAATGCCTTGTGACGACTATTACTATCTCTAAACAAAGAAATAAAAAAGGAACACTCATTTTGAAATTAATTCATTTCAAACATATATTTTTTTAAATATATCTAAATAATAAAGTTATTAAGTAGGTACCTAGTCGTGTTTTCCATTTTGAAAATATTCTAATCAAATAAACCTTATTCTTATGAATATTCGAATTTTCTGTTTTTTTTTTTAAAATTTGTATTTGAATTTCAATTTTAGGACTGAGTCATTAAAAAATTCTCTTGTACCTAGACTTCACGCAGAAGGTAATACTTTTTTAGACAGCAGATATGTTCAAGTCCTCGACAAATAGACGATTATTGCATATATTGCCAATATTTATTACGATTTTGTCTAGAGTATAAGTATCGGTAAATGTGAGGTATGTTTTGAATATTCGCCTCTGTAGCTAATTATTTAGAATGGTACTTACACTATGTTATTCCTGTATTTGTTCGTGAGACAAATGAAATATTTAGTTGTTGTATTTCTTGAAGGCTGTCTATTTTATTTATGTATCTACTGTGATGTGTTTTGTACTTGCGTGACTATTTTAATTAACAAAATATGTAAAAGCCCATATAGAACGTAAATAACATAACTAACTAACTAACTAACTAACCATAACGCCGTTTCCCCGCAGGGGTAGGTAAAGAGGAGGGACCGCCAAACACCTCGATCTTGGCATACACTTCATGCTTTATTTACTTTCATACAACGTCTCATACATACTCTTCTTTTATTCCGACTTCTGACATGGCCCGACGCAAGTATTTGATTCACTTGATCATGCCGTGTCTTCCACGGTCATCCCCGGCTTCTTCTTCCATTCACATTTGCTTCATATATTCTCCTTGCAATCCTCTCATCGTTCATTCGCTCCACATATCCAAACCATCTAAGCGTCCCTTTCTTAATCTTGCTCACTACGCTAACATCAGCCTTGCATTCTTTACGAATCTCAACATTTTTCACACGATCATACATGGTTTTACCCCACATTCGTCTCAGAGATCTCATTTCTACAGCATTCAGTTTACTTTCATTCTTCCTCTGCCAGTTCCATGCCTCACTGCCATACACCACGGTTGGTATCAGCACTCCACTGTGGACTGCTAGCTTCACTTCTTTGGATAACTTTTTGTTTGCGCCAACTGCGTTCAGTCGTCCGTTATTGGAGTTTCCTGCATTCACTATTCTTTCAATGTCCCTATCAGTCTTTCCATCTCTCGAAAACATACTTTCCAAATACACAAACTCAACGACCTGCTCCAAGTATTCATCATTCACAACTATATTGCACACTGTTTTCGTACTCTCTCTTTCAAACACCATGACTTTAGACTTACTTACATTCGTCATTAGCTCATTCTTCATACATACTTCGTTCATTCTATATACGAGGGACTGTAGATCTTCCATACTGTTAGCAAACAGTACCGAATCATCAGCATAAAACAGGCAACATACTTGCAGACTACTCATTTTTGCGCCCAAGCCCACTTCTTTCAATTCTTGCATAAAATTATCCATGTATGACACCTTAACACCTTTTGTGATGTCAAACCACCCCGTAAAATCACCGTTTGCCCCAACACATGCAACACTTCCCTCGTACAGAGATGCGATTTCCTGTATAATATTTGTATTCACTCTATTCTCGGACAACGCCTTCCATAACTTTTTTCTGTTAACTCGGTCGTATGCTTTTTGTAGAAACTTCTCTGTGAGCATACGCAATGAGAAAATCTGATCCACGCATCCCCTTCCACTCATAAATGCCCCTTGCACATTCCATCTTTTATCGTTTGCTTTCATTTGTTCCCTTTCAATCAATATCCAACATACAGCTTTCCAACTGAACTTACCATGCTAATAGCCCTGCAATTTCCACATTCCATACGTTTCCCTTTACCTTTGTATATAGTCATGATCACAGCGTTTCTCCAATCTAATGGGGTGAAACCCTCTTCTAAACACTGGTTAAAAAGTTTGCATAAACATGTGAGAATTATCTCCTTTAAAGTATTCAGAAGCAATATTTTCGAAACCAACAGCCTTACCATTCTTCATAAAGTTGATCATTTAACTGATCTTTTAATTTCATCCATGCTGATTTTGGGAATATTCACCCCATTGTTATTCATACCCGACTTGCCACTGGAATCAATACCACTCGGGTTGCTTTCGAAGACGTCTTCAAAGTATTTCATCCATCTCGATTTTATATTTTTCTCATTCGTCAACATTTTTCCATCTTTCGATCTTATCACTTTCACACATCCGCTTTCTGGACCATTCCGGGACCCTTTGACCTCCTTTCAAAACAGTTTATTGTTTTCTTGTAAGTGGTTTGTCATTTTGATCTCCTCTTGCTCTTCCAGGCGTTTCTTTCTTTCTTTCACTCCAGCACGAACTCTTTTCTTGCATCCCTTGTAAAATTCTTTCGCTCTATCACTCTCTTTGCTAGAAGCACTGCCAGTTGCTATCAGACATAACCACACTTTCTTCTTTTCTGAGACCAGTGCTTTAATCTTATCATCCCACCATGCATCACCTTTCTTCCTACCTTGCATATTTATTCCACATACCTCTCTTGCAGATTAACAAAGGCTCACTTTTATGTAATCCCATGTTTCGTTTATGCTTAGACCGTCCGTCTCCTTATCATTCAGTTTCATCTCTAGACAATTTTCATATTTACTTCTTACATTATCGATTTGGAGTTTTCTATTCTGACTCTAGTTGGAGTTGATACCATTTTAACTTTAGAGTGCCAGCCGCGGAATAGATTTACTCTCGACACAACCAGGAAGTGGTCGGTTTCTACCTAAGTCCCTCTGAAAACTCTCGTGTCTGCGGTGACGGTTCCCAATCTAGAGTCAATTACTACAAAATCAATCATCGACCGTTGATTTCCTTTTTCCCGCGTATATTGGTGGATACCTTTATGATTGAAGAAGGTATTCGATACAAACAGGTTCCACCCTAAACATACTTCAAGCATTCTGTTACTATTGTCATTCGTTCTTTTATTCATAAATTTACCTAAGGTTGACTCAAATCCATCCCGTTTAACTCCTACCCACCCATTTAAATTACCTACCATTATAATTCTTTCATTAATATTTTTTAATCTCATCACATCGCTCACACCACTCCAAAAATCATCTTTCACTTCATCGTTTTCAGAGTTGACAGGAGCATAGCATATGACTAAAAAAACCCTTGTCAACCCGATTTTGAATCGGATCCATATTATTCTTGAACTTTTACATCCATACTGCAACATACATTCTACCATTCTAGGAGACAGTAACGCTGCAACACCCTGAAACCCCCTCTCTGTATGTGGTCTCCCAGACCAGATGACGAGCGTTTCACTATGTTGCATTGTAACGCTCCCCTTTCTCATACTATCTGTTATACAGAGTACATCCAAACTTTTCCATACCATCGTATTAATAAGTTCATTCATCTTTCTTTCCATCCCTCCTCTGATATTCCACGTGCCAATTCCACATTGCTCACCGCGCTACCGAACGGTTGGCAGCGTGATGGATAGCGAGCCTCATCGACACCTGTGTTAGCCATTCCCTTCCACGGACTGCTTAAGTACCCATAACATATCATAACTAAACTCATCTTAATATATCATAATATAATATAGCTTATCTATCTTGTAATTTACCATAACATAATTTAATATTGCTTATAACTTAACATAACGTAATATAGCTTATAACTTATCATAACATAATATGGCATAGTATAAAATACCTTATCAACGTTATAACTTAAATATCATGTCATATCATATAATAAACTTGACATATCAATATCGTAATATATCGTAAATAACATAATAAATAAATATATAATCTGGAGCTAACCAGAATGGCGGATTGAAAGTTTTTCATACTAATTTTGAAACGTTATAGCAAGAGTTTTATACATTGGATTTCATTCAAACTACTCTCTTAACATTTCCGTCACTAATAAAAAACAAACTGTGCAATTTTCAGCGAAATCAGTCGAGTAATCTTTTTTATATAAATAGGTAAGCGTCATTCATTAGTCATCCAACTTGTCGGAATGTAATTGCGGGACATTTAATTTTTTTTAATTATAAATATTATTGTTCCTGCCCATGTATGGGACCGCAGCACTGTGAGCCGTAAAAATCTCATTCACATGGTGGAATACACGAGGAAAA
>JAHDVE020000444.1:0-60312 GCA_022606495.2 Halesus radiatus
ATTAATTGTTTTTGTGTTTATTTAGTAGAACTCAGTTTTTTTTGTTTTAATTTGTTGTAAATCAAATTTAATAACTTTATTATTAAATTCTGCAAGCATTTTTAGTTTGTATTATTGAATTAACGGCAATTTGAAAATGCTCTTGAATGCCGAAACAGCTGTCACAATAATAAAAACTAAAAATTTAAAAAAATTAAGAAAGTACAAAAGGATGCTTTTATTGTAATATTGATCTATTGAATATATCAACAAAATTGAAGTATTTATTCCCCAGATATTGAATCCATCGCATAGGAGTATAATTAATATTGCGACGCTGAAGTAGAATTGTCACAATAAAAGTTACAAGGTAGTCTTAAATTACCTTACGGGATCTTGATAATGTCCTCGTGGGCTGTCGGGATATCGAGGTCCCGGATAAACTATGAAGTCCTGAGTTCGCGTCCGAGATGCTACCGTTATCTATTATTTTCTTTGTCTTTTCGGTTTCACCTTTCATTTTGAGTGTTGTTAATATTATTTTCGATGATTAAAAATAAATATTTATTATCTTTCATCCGCTGAGTGCACCACTGCATAAGAAAGAATTTCTTTTATATGAATTACTAATTAACTATATTATTAATTAATTATATTATAATTTAATTAACGTACTATATGTGTGATATAGAATTAATAAACAATGATAATTAGAAACTATAAAGAAAAAAAAAAAAATTGTTTGCCAATTTATACATAAAATTAAGTAATTTGAATTTTTTTTCGAATTTACTGATTTTACAAAATCTTACCTTCGCCAACATAATATTTATTTGCACCACCCATCACGTTAATTATTCACCAAGTTGGTCATAAGTAAAAGCGCGTCATGAGTCAGCTCTGTGGAAAGAGGGCGGCGGCAAGAACAGAAGAAATTATTAAATTGCCAGTATAAAAATCGTTTTATGTTCATTTCCATATTGCCTGCATTCAATTAATTTACTGAGGACTCATTCATAATGACTTATTGCATTAAAGTGACTGAGGCCTTAATAAAATCGAAATAATTATTATGATGACCTCAAAGAGATAGAAGTGAGAAGTCATGAGAAGCTGTCGTCAGGAGAAACCCGAAGATAAGTTAAAAAAAAAACATCTCTTCTCTCACGTTTTTTGTATCAGTTCACTTGGAATGGTGACATTTTTTAAGCAGAAGATATATTTATTAAAAATATTCAAAAGTCTCGTATGGTGTCTCTGGCGTCAAGAAATTTTGGACAGGTTGTTAAAGCTACCTGTTCCAGACACTTCAGGGTCCGGTCCATAGACTATAAAAATAGGGTGCTGGTCAAGTCGTTATCGTATCCGTGATGTCTCGGGCGTCGGGCTCGCTCTGGATTTCCAAATATTGTTCCTTGCAAAAGGGAAACAATGTCGACTTTTGTAGATTCTGCTGTGGTCGGGTATCCAAAGGTGAGAAGTCAAAGGCAGTTGTAGGTTCCAGTTGAAGAGATAGCGTTGGGTTGAGCGAAGAAAATGAGACTGCCTTGGAACGGGCCGTGTGCTTGTATTTATACTCCCGGGCGCTAAGCCGGGCGCGATATGCAGCGCGTCCCGAATTTGCCTGAGGCGAGGGTTTTCTGAGCTCGTGGCACGCGCTGAGTAATGCTCAGAAAATCTTAATATTCTTCATTATATTGGCAGTCTTGTATTCTTTATCTCAACCCAAATTACTTCTCTCTATCATATTTATTTATTTAGTTATTATGAAAACAAGAAAGAATATGGGGTCCCAGGCCCAGTTATAATCGGGGAATTCTTACATATAATTCTTACATCTGAACATATATTTAAATTTATTAGTTTTTAATACAAAGAGGAGTCCGGCCTATCTTCCTGCGATATTTATTATTTTATTTTATCGGCCGAACTCCGTTAAAATTAACCAAAATATTGAATAAACAGTTATCCTGAGTTCTTAGCGTTGCTAAACAATCCGAGGAGGCTGGGATTGGTCCGAGCGACGACCAATCAAAACCACTCAGAGCCTTAGCAGGCGAGGGGAAATGAGGACTGGGGTAACGTCTGGTAGGGCATCGTAAATACTGCGCGGGGAGTATTTTTTAACCATTCCACAGTAGCGCTTCGTGGTGAGAGGTCCCACAAGACCCGTCCGGTATACTCCCCCCGGTGCAGAGTCTTCTGTGCCCCTATCAGTTAGGACGGGGTCGCAGGCGTCGGCGTTCTTGGCAGTCGGTCCTTTGGGGCTGTGACGATCTGCTTTTCTCAGCTGCTGGAGGTCCTAAAGAGGTGGCCGACAAGAGAACGACGATCTTCACTGCTGGCCTGGTGTATTCTCCTGTACTCGTGCGTACGCGGACCGCTCGTACTTGGCCGTCAGCTGCGGGGGTGGCCTCGATGACCCGTCCCCGGGGCCAGCTATTGCGTGGTAGGGCAGGGTCGACGATGAGTACTAGATCATCTTTCTGTATTGGGGTGCTCTTTTGCTGCCATTTCTGTCTTGAGGCGATTGTTGGCAGGTACTCTCGGAGCCACCTCCGCCAGAACATATCTGCTAACTGTTGGCTGATGCGCCACTGCTTCCGCAGGCAGATTTCTTCCTCTTTGGGGCCATACAGTGATAGATGCGGCCGCTTTCCTGCAGATCCCAGCAGGAAGTGATTAGGTGTGAGTGGCTCTTCGTCGCGGGGGTCGACCGACAGGTGTGTGAGTGGCCGGCTATTTACTGCAAATTCTGCCTCTGCCATGGCTGTTAGCAGAGTCTCTTCTCGGGGAGCCCGCTCTTTCAGAACCGCCTCTAGGGCTCTTTTCACTGACCTCACGAGCCGCTCCCACGCTCCGCCCATATGGGGTGATAGGGGCGGAAGAAAGTGCCACTCAATACCTTGAGTGGCAATGTGGTCTTGAATCTGGGTGTCATTATGCAAGGTTAATAGAGCTTCTCTCATTTCTCGGTCGGCCCCGTGGAAGTTCGTTCCGTTGTCGGACTATATTGCAACAGGCTGTCCTCGGCGCGCAGTCATCCGTTGTATGGCCATAATTGTTGCGTCGGCCTTCAAGGAGTGGGCTATCTCAAGGTGAATCGCCCGGGTGGAGAGGCACGTAAATAAGGCCCCATATCGCTTCTCTCGCCGCCGACCGACGGTGATTTCAATTGGTCCAAAGTAATCTAGCCCACAAGGGGTGAATGGACGGACATGGTGGGCTAGTCGGGCGGCGGGTAGTGGTCCCAGTAGGGGGGGATGGGGCTTTTCCTTCCGTATGCGGCACGTGAGACATGCGTGTGTTATTTTTCTAATATTGGTGCGAAATTTTAGCACAAAGAAGCTGCTTCGCATGTCGGCCATGGTTCTCTCCGTGCTTGCATGATCTCCTTTCTGATGAAAATGGCGGATCAGTAGGCGGGTGTACGGGTCATCCCCGTCCAATATGATTGGGGTTCGTACGCTTTGCGCCACTCCTTTGGCGGCCTGTAGCCGCGTGTTCATTCGAAGAACCCCATCTGACCCGAGGAAGGGTGTTAGGGCCTTTAGCCGGCTGCCGACAGATACTGATGCGCCGTTGTGCAGGGCATGGATGTCCGCACCGAAAGCCTCAACTTGTGATTTGATAACCCAACGGGTTTCAGCTATACGAATCTCATCCGCTCGTAGGGGGCCCTCGTGTGGTGCGCGGTGGGATCCTTCCTGACACCGTCTGATAAAGCGCAGCATCCATTCAGTCGAACGGATCAGGCGATGCCATGAAGAAAAACGCACAATGTTAGGCAAGGCGTTCTCTTCTGTTGTGGTGAGGCCTATGAATTTGGGTTTCAGCTCCAGGATGCTCTCGTCTGGTGGTATGTGGTGGCCTTTCTGAACTGGCCACTCGGTCTCAGGCGTGACGATGAAGGGTGGTCCCGAGAACCACCTACCGCTGGGCGCGAGGTCGGGCATCTCCACGTCGCGGGTTCCGATATCCGCTGGATTAAGCTTAGTCGGAACCCATCTCCAATCAGTGACGCATGACAGATCATCAATTTCACCCAAGCGGTTGGAGACAAATGTTGAGTAGCTCCTTGGATCTGTACGCAGCCAGCATAATACTGTTGTAGAGTCAGTCCAATACGTCGTGCGGAGTATGCGGCACTGCATTTCTTTCCTGACGCTGGCTGCGAGGCGGGCCGCCATTAATGCTGCTTGTAGTTCGAGCCGCGGGATGGATAGCGGCTTGAGGGGGGCCACCTTACATTTACTTGCCAGGAAGGTGGCGCATTTTCCTTCTTGACAAGTCTCCACTAGGTATGCTATCGTGCAGCATGCGGCCTCCGAGGCATCGCAGAAGACGTGAAGCTCGAAGTCCCCGTTCTTCTGTTGCAGACAGCGCCTTGGTACAGTGATTTCATTCCGCTGCAACGCCTTTATCCATTCGGCCCACTTTGCCGCATGTATGTCGTGGATGCGCTCGTCCCAGTTTACGTTTGACCTCCTCACGTCTTGTAGGAGGATTTTTGAGCGTATGGTGAGGCAAGCCACGAACCCCACTGGGTCGAATATTTTCATTACTGTGCTAAGTAACTGTCTCTTAGTTGGATGCCGGACGAGTTCAGCCGTTTCAGTTTCCTCAAAAGTGTAAATAAAGCGATCGCTAACTGGGTCCCAGGCTAGGCCCAGCACTTTCTCTGCGCTTGCTCCTGCTCCACTATTGATCGTTATGGTGGACTTTGTTCTCTTGTCCGCTGGCACGCTTTGAATTGCGGCGGGTGCGTTGGAGGCCCAGCTAGCGAGATGGAAACCTCCTCTGGCTAGTAGGGTGCTGACGTCCCGCACTAGTGTTTGTGCCTCGTTTTCTGTATCAGTGGCGTCCAGGTAGTCGTCCATGTAGAACTTGGATTGTATTGCTGCAGCGGCGGCCGGAAATTCAGCGGCACCTTCTTTGGCAACTCGATTACGGACATACTGGGCGCTGCTTGGGGAGCACGTAGCGCCAAACATCATTGAGGTTAGCTGGTAGGTACTTGGAGGTTCTTGCGGTGTATCTCGCCAAAGGAACAATTGTGACATCTGATCCTCCTCCTTTATTTTAACACGGAGGAACATTTCTTCAATATCGGCGGCTATGGCGATCTTTCCTTCCCGAAATCGCAGCACATTGCCCAGAAGTGAGGAAAGGAGGTCGGGTCCGGTCAGTAATCGCTCGTTGAGTGACGTACCCCGACAGTAGCTAGCGGCATCGAACACTACCCGCAATTTTCCGGGGTTGTTCGGGTTTGAGACGGAAAAATGGGGTAAATACCATTTCCTTTTAGCTGGCGCGCTTGCTTCGGCCGCGGACAGTTTTCTAGCGTATCCGCGCTTAGCTAGCTGCTCAATTTTTTCTGTGTACGCCACTGCCAGGCTTGGGTTTCCTTTTAGCTTCCTTTCTAAGGAAGTGAGCCGGTTCAATGCACACTGCCTGTTGTCGGGCAGCCACGAGTTGTCCTCCTTCCATAGTAGGCCGGTCTCCCACCGTCCCGTGTCGAGTAGGCGCGTTGTATTTTCCATGAGGGCCTCTGCGCGCTGTATATCGGTAGAAACACGAGTTATGGCAGTCACGCCGAGTGAGTCGACCGCGAAGTGGTGTTTAATCAGATCGGTGACTTTCTGATCTGCTTCGGCTCCTTCCCCTATAATGTTGAGCGTGGTCCCGTTGTCTGCATCGCGCCTTGTGCCCCCATGTTTAATCCAGCCGAGAGCTGTTCGTGACGTCATGCGGCCACCCTTTTCTTCGTGTACCTCCCGTGAAACGATCAAATGCGCATTGTCCTGTCCAATTAACATTTGTGGTTTTACTTGCCGGCGCCCGGCTACCGTTTGTTTCGGGAGGTCCAGATCGATTACTGTATTGGCGGTTATAATATATTCGTCCCCGTCACCACGTACTGATAGTTTAACACGTCGGGATGTGCTGTCGGATGAGCACATCCCATTGGCACCGTGTATGCGAAGTCCATGGGGTGGCCCGTTCACCCCCACTTTGTCAGCGAGTTCAGCGTCGATGAGAGTAACGGTTGACCCCTCATCGAGCAGCGCATGTGTTAATATCTGTCCTTTGGGTCCACATATTTTTACTGACACTACTTTTAATAATACGGCACTTTGTCCGAGCCAAGTTGTGCCCACTGTTTCACTTGCTGCGGCTGGGGGTGACGCGTATCGCGACGAATCATGGAGCAATTTGTGGTGCGACAGGCGGCAGGTGCCGACACCGCAACTTGTGCGTGATTTACACATTCGCGTGTAATGTCCCTTTTCTAAACACTTGTGGCACACGCGTATATTTTTCACAAACTCCCACCGGGTGGGAATGTCCATTGCGGCGAACTGCGGACAATCGCGTAATTTGTGTAAACCGCCGCACTTTGCGCACTTTTCCCCGTTCACCATACTTTTTTCACTTTTGTCCGATATCATCGTAGCACTCTGTGCATGTACTTGTTCGCGGCGGGCCCGGCCCGACCGGGCGTGATCGACGAGTCCTGACCGCGGGACCGCCTTCGCGAGGCGTTTGAGAAAGGCCGCAAACTGGTGGATATCTGCAGCCTCTGCATTGTCTGCCACTTTATCTAACCATGCGATACGCATTGCCAGAGGCATTTTTGAGGCCACCTCACTGAGCAGCGCTGGGTTGCTCAGGTAATTATCGGACAGATTACCCAGTGACGCCACAACATTCTGCACCGTCCCAGAAAATTCAACCAGTGCTTCATTTGATGCGTCCTCTGCCAATCGTGGTAATTTCTTGATTTTCTCGTACATTATGGTGGCTATCGCGTGCGCACCGCCGAATCGGTGCTTGAGAACGTCCATGATTTCCGGCACCTGAGCGGGGTCCATGAGTAATGGATTCACGGCGTCGCGTGCCTTTCCACGTAGCGCGCGTTGTAATCGTATCAGATTTTCGGCTGCTGTCATTCCACATGTTGTCGTGGACTGCTGGTACTAGGCCTGAAATGCAGGCCACTCGATTGGGTCCCCGGAGAATGTTGGCAAGTCCTTTGCCGTTGACTGCCGTGCGATAAGGGACGCCATCCGGTTGTCTTCTTCGTGAGCCCTTGGGGTACTTCCGGATTGCGAGCTGCGAAAGGCCTCTGCCATAACCGCGGCGATCTGCGCAAGCGGGTCCTGTCCGTAGTTAACCCACTCTCGTGTGTGGCGGGCCGTCTCGTCCGCTGTCGGATTTCCTGGGAATTGCGTAGGAATTGTGTGGCTAGGTAGCGGACAGTACGCTTGATGCTGGGCCTCGGGGAGGGGTGATGCACCAGGCGCCGTTGGTTCAGAGGTAGGCGACCGTGGTTGCTCAGGCGGCCGTAGCGTATCGAGCTGTGCTGATGCGTCAAGGGGCTTCGGTGTCTCAAGTGGTCGCGCTGTGTCAAAGGAGCGTGATGTGGGGAGCTCGAGCGGCTGCCTCGAAACTCCCAATGCGGCGATCAATTGCTCGATCTGCCGAGCGGAGTCCCTGCTGCGTTTTCTCTCTGCGCGTAATTCTCGTTGCAGCTGACGGAGAGTATCCTCAGTAGAAGCTTCACTATCAGACGTCAGGTGCTCATCCGCGAAGGCAGTGGTGGTCCCTGTAGAGGCGGGTTCGGTGGCTAGAGCCGCTGCCGAGGCAGCTTGTGCTCTGGTGGCCCGGGCAGCCGCACTTGATTGTTCGGCTCCGTATACCGCTGGGCTGGCAGAACTTGGGCCAGGGGGTGTAGGGGGTGCGAGGCTGGGCCCCTCAGGGTCACGGCTTGTGACATCTCGTTTGCTTGCGTCTTCGGGGGCACCTTTGCCAGAGCGTAGATTTCGGGACATCTTGGTAGCGGCTGGGTACTAGATCCGTAGTCCGGGGATCACTATGTGACTTGATCCGTGCTCGAGAGGACCACTATGTTCCAGACACTTCAGGGTCCGGTCCATAGACTATAAAAATAGGGTGCTGGTCAAGTCGTTATCGTATCCGTGATGTCTCGGGCGTCGGGCTCGCTCTGGATTTCCAAATATTGTTCCTTGCAAAAAGGAAACAATGTCGACTTTTGTAGATTCTGCTGTGGTCGGGTATCCAAAGGTGAGAAGTCAAAGGCAGTTGTAGGTTCCAGTTGAAGAGATAGCGTTGGGTTGAGCGAAGAAATGAGACTCCCTTGGAACGGGCCGTGTGCTTGTATTTATACTCCCGGGCGCTAAGCCGGGCGCGATATGCAGCGCGTCCCGAATTTGCCTGAGGCGAGGGTTTTCTGAGCTCGTGGCACGCGCTGAGTAATGCTCAGAAAATCTTAATATTCTTCATTATATTGGCAGTCTTGTATTCTTTATCTCAACCCAAATTACTTCTCTCTATCATATTTATTTATTTAGTTATTAAGAAAACAAGAAAGAATATGGGGTCCCAGGCCCAGTTATAATCGGGGAATTCTTACATATAATTCTGACATCTGAACATGTATTTAAATTTATTAGTTTTTAATACAAAGAGGAGTCCGGCCTATCTTCCTGCGATATTTATTATTTTATTTTATCGGCCGAACTCCGTTAAAATTAACCAAAATATTGAATAAACAGTTATCCTGAGTTCTTAGCGTTGCTAAACAATCCGAGGAGGCTGGGATTGGTCCGAGTGACGACCAATCAAAACCACTCAGAGCCTTAGCAGGCGAGGGGAAATGAGGACTGGGGTAACGTCTGGTAGGGCATCGTAAATACTGCGCGGGGAGTATTTTTTAACCATTCCACAGTAGCGCTTCGTGGTGAGAGGTCCCACAAGACCCGTCCGGTATACTACCCTTCCGTACTTTTTTCAGATATGTAACATTAACATTAATAACATGTGCACGCCTTGTTCCAGTGGCTCCAAGCGACTGTCTTAAAGCTAATATAATTATTATGATTTTTGTGCTCTCTCCTATCGCGGAGGTTGGCAGTTTTCACCCCGCAGATTGTAGCCCGGAACAACACATTGGAACTGCACTCGTACCGTTTATGTAAATGTCGAAATTATGAAGAGAGGTGTTTTTCTCCATTATGCCTACCACCAGTCTTCCAATGTTTTAAAATTTTAACGATTTATTATTTCAAATTTGTAAAAAGCGCTTACTTTGTTGCTTGCCATAATCATAATATAAACACATTAATATATTTTAAACCACTTCAATTTAATATAAAAATTAATCGGTTTCGAAAGTAACCTCCCGCAAAAAATCAAATTACTTAGAAACACCTGAAATTAGAAAATCTCTAAATATTAATTCTAGTGTATTGAATAAGGAAGTTAATTTATGGTGTAGTCCTCTTCTAGATATTTTTCCAGTGAACCGCTTTGTTCTTCCCGAAAACCCTAATTATACCTTCCCTTTTGGTCGGCTCCCACTCCAACACCTAAATATTAACGTATATCTGTCATTATTTTGTATCTTAGGCTAGTCTTAATATAGTCCTGAAGAAGGAAGGGTTCTTCCAAAACCGGTCGATCTTTATATTAAATTGAAGTGGTTTAAAACTATTTTTTGTATTTATATTAAACTGAGGGCGTGCTACAACATCTACAAGCAACTCCCGCAACTTCCAAGGTTCTGCAGTGCCTCCACAATGTCCATTTAAGGAAGGGTTCACTCATTCCCCGCCTTACTTCGCCACCGATTAGGCAGCTTTTAGGGCAGGACTAGTAAGTCAACGCCATCCTTGTCGTGGCTGCATCCGCGTGGCTCAGCTCTCCACTCAATGAGCGATGGATCCAGATGATGTGGCTACCACCCTGAAAGCCGATCCCTTAAGTTAAAATAAATAAATTTATTATACGTTATTATCAACTGTTAGGTTTTTCATTTGATTTATTTTATTTTTATATAATTACTTAATTTAATTTTTTTTTCTATTATTATTATTTCGAACATGTTATTAGTTCGATTTTCTTTATTTGTTACGTTATTCAAATCTATCGTAAGATTAAAATCTACCCCGTTTAAACAAATCCAAATACCCATCAAATCATTCCCGTCCTATCACCGGCCGTCTCGAAGTATGCCGAACCTGCAACTATGGAATCGATCCAGTGGCGCCCGTTGTCGGCTTTTTATGATATTCACAAGATAATAGAAAAAAATGCTTTTACGGGTATTTATTGTGAATGCATGCCAGTTTTTCTTTACTAACGATGCTTTTGACTGACACTGACGCTTCTATTTCTATTTCTTGTTTATAATTTCTAATACTTATTACTTACATAATTTTTACATTTTACTCTAAATATGCTTAATCTGGGTACATTTTTTATTTCACGGGGAAGTGAAATTTTAACGTTTTTAACAGTAAATAATTTTGTGTCAGGGATTTGTTTAGTTTATTTAGTCTAAAATCTTCTTTCTGTCTTGTATAGTTTATATGGAAGCCTTTATAGTAATACAGTGTCTCTAAAGTAAGGTGGTAGTGAATTGTTAATTTTGAAATAAAAATTAAAACATTAAAGAAAATTATTTGTTTAACACTCATTATATCTAATTCTTCGAGAATTTTCAGCATGAGTTTTTTAAACTACCTACATTACTTAGGTAGAGAACACTAGAACAGCAGTCTATGTGTGTTGCAGTGTTTTATAAATTAGTTACTGGTTTCTTTATAGAAAATTTTCCTAATTATTCCGAGGTAAGACACCGTTTTAGCTATTTTTTTTGCAACGGAATCGATAATTTTTTTAAGCTCTTAGTTGAAGTATCCTAGAAGCGGACCGGTACAATGAAGAGGTAGACTGAATATTTGGAAGAATATTGGAATATGATCAACATGAGGACTGGGGACGAATAGCCATTAATCTGAACCCGTGGAGAACATTTTCAAAGAAGGTTAATTCGGTTGGTGCAGTTTTTCAAATAGGTCTATTTTTAAAAACGCGTTTTATAATGTCATCTTTATAGTTTCTGGATTGAGTAATTTCAAAAATTGAAAACAGCTCCACTGGATTCATCACTAGTCAGTGGTGTGCGAGAATGTAATCATGACTGCAGTCGCGGCGGGGGTAGGCAAACGATTTACTACGACACTTCCCAAGTAAATAAGGCTTTCACTATCTTCGCAGCGGATCTACCTTCAAGTCATGGAACACTGAAGTTTGACGAGGGATAGATAAGGGCAATTTTGAAAAAATATTTAGAAAAGTTAAGAACTTTTAAAGTTATTACGATAATGCTAAGTTTATATAAATTTGCTTACAACTTGTCATTTTTTTCTGTCTTCTTGAGAAGTCTGTATCTCGGTCGATAATAATAATAATAATAATAATAATAATACTTGGACGATTTATATAGTGCTGTTTTTGTGAAAAATCAGCTCAAGGGTGATAATGACGGCATCTACAAGGGAGTTTTAGCTACCATGTTTTAGAGGTTTAAGGAAGCAAAAAAGAAAAGGGGTAATTTAGTTTTTTTCTCCCTATTCTACCGAACTCTATAATTGTAACTAGTATTTATTTTTCTGAACTTGGACGGAAAATTTAACTCAAAAAATGAATTCTTGTCATCGGTTATACACGTAAATACGTCTCAGCGATGACGTTTTAGAAAAATATTATTTTGGGGAATTTTTTATCCGGAAAATTGTTATGTATCTAAAAAAAGATTAACGACAGTCTTTAGATCCTTTAAGTATTATAGATAGTTAATTAAATCTAAAATTTGTTTATTTCATTACAAAATACTTACAATAATTTGGTACCTACTATCTGTTCGTGATATGTTTTCCTTGTTGTGGCGATTTTCCAGGAGGACCAGAAAACTACGTTTTGTTTGCCGGATTCTTATAAACTATATATATATTTATATATTTAATTGTAGTTTTTTACCCCATTAGGGAAATATCTAATACAATGTATCTAATGTAGTAAGAATCCGACAAAATAGAAAGTAATAACAAAAGCACTTTTTCAAAATTCACAGAACATCTCTTAGTAAATAATCACGCCTGCTTTACGAATGATCCCAATATAACATTAACTAATAAAGTAAGGAAAATTATATATTCCCCACTACTAAGTATTTTCAAAACACCTAAACAATATAACACAAGTCAATAGCTTTCACGTCATTATAAATCAATTAAGAAAACCTTGCGTTTGATGCGGGAGAAAACAAATTCCAAATATAAGTAGCTCACCGAATGGTGAATCCATTATCAGATTTGGGTGTACGGTAAATCGGTTTCACCGGTAATAAATCATTTTAGACACCATAAAAATTGAAATTGTTTAAGAGTAAATAGAATCATATAAAAAAGTTGTCTATACGTTGCTTTACCACAGTTTGAAAATGGCCTTGAACGCCGAAACAGCTGTCACAACATTTAAAAAAAAATACAAAAAACATTTTTTGGATCCCTTGGAATGTTGCTAAATATGAAATACGCCTGTTTGTGTTGTTTGTGATGGTGTGTTTTGAATTTGTTGGCAAATTTTACACATATTATGATTAATAGTAGGAATTTGAATATTGATTACCATGTTATATAGTCCATTTATGATAGCCGTTTTGTTTATTTTAGGAAGATGGAAGTTTTTTTTAATATCTTGATTGAATTATAAACATTGGTATCTTGTCATATTCTTAACGAGCTCCATACAGAATTCGAAAGCAAAAGCAAGCATCAAAGCATAATCTTAAAAATTACCGTGCACAGATCACAGGCAGTAGGCACCTATGTCATCCTTCCCTGAACATGGGAATATTTAATATTCACGCGGCGTCCGAAAGATTTATTTTTTGTCTTCGCAAGTAAACCTACCTGTGGCAAAGACAAAGGAGCCGCTCGCGCGTGTAAACGATATTTTCTTTATTATTAGTACCGTAAAATACAAAATATATACAATAAAAAACAAACACGGATTCGTCTTGAAAGATCAAATAATTTCTGTAAAAAAAATTCTTTTAAAAATCTGATATTTTCGTGACATTTTTTCTTTGAAAAGGTAAATACTTAATGAAACAACGATTTTTCCTTACGATATTTTAAACAATTGTTTTTGTACAATTTGGATTGTGAATATTGCGTTAAACTTGATTCAGAAAATAAAAGTAATACCTAACTAATTGTGAGTGTATTTTTCGCTAAACGGGACGCGTACAGTATTTTTTAATATTGATTTTATCTTTACGTTACACATCACCAGAGCGTCTCTGTCTGTACGGTGTAAAGACAGGGGAACTATATCATCACCCGGCTGGGTAGCGTTGTGAGACGGATCAAGGTAGGGACTGTAGGAAGGGATTTAGTAACGGGGGTTTTGAAGAGGCCCGGATTATATGAAGGAGAAAATACAGGTACCGGTAGCTTGTTCCACATGCGAGTCGCCTTACACAAAAATCGCCCCACTTTCATGTAGCCGACATAAGCTGTGATCGGCTCGTGTCCGTCGAGTTTCGCGTACGTGCACCGGTGCACTGGAGATCAATGCTGCTAGTTCCTTTGAGCAGGCTCCCTTGATATACCTTTAGAACAGACTCAACACACCTATATTGCAACTGTGCATTAAGCATGACAGTCGATCTGTTAATAACGGGTTGTCAATTAGACGGACCGCCCTCCTTTGCACAAAAATACCTATCGTAAACTTGGTTGAATTAATGGAAGTTCTTCCCAACCCTACTGATCAACTTTTGATCCGAAATTTTGCCTCAACACTTTCAAATGTACAAATACGCTCTTGCAGATGAAATTATCGATCGAATTTACGATTAATTTAGGATACCGATTTTTGTGGATTAAGTTCCCCTCAACAGAGGACTAGTTACAAAAAGTGTCAACAGAGTGAACAAACGTCACCGAAATGTAAAATGTCATTATTAGTTTACGATCTATTTTACGCGATTCAAATATTGACTCGCCTAAATTGTATGATTTAAATAAAACTGAAGAGAACCTTACTTATTTTACTTATTATGAGCTACGTTTTGTCTCGCTTTTTCACGGACGAAAAGCGTCAAATGTACGAAGCGAACAATGTGCATTCGCGGCATTACAAAAAGCTAACATTTTATTTTAAACACATTTTGTGAAGTATAAAATGTTGGTTTTTGTATTAGTTTTATTATTGCAACGTTAATTTACCTATGTTAATTTTTACATTGAAAGTTCTTACTTTGATGTCACTTTATTATCTTAAAAGTGGGGGGCTACAATTTGATCCTGTATGAAAGTGGGCGGACACTATTTTATAGTGGGCGAACACCTCCATAAACAATATAAGTTAAAAAATGCTTGGAAAGACTTGGCTGATCGGTGATTCAGATTGATCATTCGAAAACTTGGGAAGAACAGCCGTTAGTATTATTTCGCAGGGTGCTGTACTAATAGTGTTTAGTCATAACGGTTTTCGCAATTGTGCTAAAATAATAATCAATCTTACTTAAATAATTATTCGTAATTTCGATAAAATAAATACCCCAATTTAAAATTATTTCAGAAGTAATTTTTTTTTCTATTGGTATTGAATGATTGGGGGCGATGTTACCTCAACAGCTACGGGGAAATTATTTTCCTACCGTTCGCCGAGTGATTGATTGGTGGAAATAATAATATGAGCTGTGTTGTTTCTTTAAAAGTTTGACGTAATTAAGATTTTTTTAAATCCATTAATTTTCTACTTTCTACCTTATTCGAATGATTAGGCAAATCAGTAAACACATCGCTTCTTCTCAACCATGAATTGAAACATCTCCAGCACAATGATCTAGTTACATTGTATCATTTACATAAACGGTACCTAAGAGTCTTCGGGCATTCTTCTATCTAAAGGGATTTAACATCGTTCTCATCTGGAACACTCAATGGACCAGAACCTTTGAGGAATTCCTGATCGATTGGTCTGAATTAAAACGACGTCTTTGGACTTTAATCAAATGAGTTTGATTCGAAGACTGTTGGATCTTTTGTTATGTTTCCGATTGTATTATGTAAGTATTATCTTTACCTATCTTATAAGGAATGTATAAATAGTCGAAGAATGAAAGTTATTTTGATAAACAGGTTATAAAAGTTCTCACAGAGTGTGTGAACCGCGCCTTGCCTATGTTACCAGTTAAGTTGCCCTTACCTAAATTAATCTGGTCTAATTTTAACTTATCAAACCTAATGTAACCTAACCTAACCAAGCTTCATCTATCCAATGGCACATCTTATATTTGTGACTCATCTTTTAAGAAAATCGTGGATGAAATATTACTAATAGGTTATATAAAACAAGCGTACGAGAGATCGGGAGGCCTGCGCTAGTTCTTTTCGAGGAAAATTCCTTTTCCTTAGGTTTAAAAACATATTTTTATTAACTGCGATTCCGATTCTATATCAATGACAATACATTTAAAGGCTATTGTTGTTAAATTATCACAGTATTCTTAAAAAATATAGGTTTATCATACATGTAGATCATTATTACTTACTTTAACAATTTTTAGAATTTAAATCACTTTTATCTGACATTTCGGGCTTTTGGCACAGGTACTGCACAAACATCACAAATTCGTTAATTCAGTCAATTTAATAGCATTATCACGTGAAAAAGGACCCATTCAAAAGTGTTTAGATTCCAGACTACTAGGAAGGATAAGAAGATATATCAGTGCAGAATCCTGTAAAACAACATACAATGCCATAATTTTTCCTGATATTAATTATGGTAGCAATGTTTTATTCTTGTCAAAAGAGGAGGATTATAGAAAAATAAGCGTATTGCAAAACAAAGCCATGCGAATAATTTTAAGACGGTACAAATATTCCAAAATTAAAACACGCTAAGGGATCTAAAAATACTGTCTTTTAAATAAATTATATACTTAAACGTAATAGTTTTGCAATGTTTAACGGCCAACAAAGTGCTGAATTCTTGAGAGAAATTAATAAACACAGACATAACCACTTGACAAGAAGAAAACTTTTTACTATATAGAGTCATGAAGATCGTCCAAGAAATATCGGCCAATAAAAGAAGAGGAATTTTTTTTCATATTTAAGAAGGTAGTGACGAAATACGTAAAGTGTAATTTTTAATGTAGTAATTTGTAAAGTTTAATTTGTAATTCTTAATTGTATATTGCGACTTAAATTGTAAACGTGTTTGTGTGTAGATATTATGTTCGTAAAAATAATAATAAGATGATTTGAATAGCGCCGTTTTTATGAAAAAAATCATATTAGAATACATGTAACCAATATACATGTATTCTATTTTAAGTTAAACAAATTAATAATAATGTTTAAAATTCAATACATATATATAATATTGATTTGTTGTTCTTAAAACTAGGAATGTCTTTCGCTGAATGATATCTGCTGTCATTAGAGAGAACTGGAGGAAAAGTATATTCCATAGAAATTTCATTTGGTACCATTTCCCATTGGGAGTTTGACATCATCAGGTCAAACTTAATCCCCAAGAACTCAGCGTTAACTTTACTACGTATTTATTCAATCATCCCCATCGATTTTTAGTTAAACTTGAATTTGTCGCCCCCCTTATTTTGCACTTTTTTTCCTTTGAATCAAATAATGAATAATCATTGTACCATATGTGCGTTTGCCATTATTGTTGAGTTCTATAATTATGTTCCTCTTACAATTCCACGTTATCTTTGTGATTGCAAATCACAATATTTCTAGAATCGACTCCCACGTACCTAGTAATTATTTTTTTAACAAACAAGTTTTTTAAATTTCTAGTATATATATTACATTCTTTACTATTATTTTATTGAGCCCACTTTACATTTTACTTTTAACCTACCATACATGCAGATATGCATAGTGCATGTACATGTATGTATGCGTTGTTTATGTATACATGCATTTATGTACACGTACTGTATACTGTACAGTGTACATAAGCAAAAGGGGAGTTTTTTTGTTGTTGTTTTCTTGAGATATGAGGGGTTAACATATTATTTCCCAACCATGCTAAATAAAAGAAACACTACTTTTGATGAATGTTATAGTCATTTATACAAATATAAAATATATCCTAAAACGATTACCCATCTAACTTCACACTTTAATTAAATTAACTGTTACGTAATATTTAATTGATGTTTCGACACTTTTCGTCTATTGTACGAGTACTATGTTTATTAATTTCTTTCTCTAATTTTTTTATATAATATAAACAAAGTTTGTCAATTTGTCAATAAACAGCCAGTACTGAAGTATGGTTTTGAACATTAATATTTATTTAAGGACATGACAACCTGAAGAGAGGAGTTAAGATTGTCGCTCTGAATTCAGTGAAGTCTTTAATCGCCCATGGATACATGAATATAAGTATATTCCAAGCTTTATGACTTAGGGTGTGATTCTTCGAAATGAGTTAACCTATAAATTGCAAGGCAACAGTTCAATTTTATTTGTTAAGTGCAGCTGACAGCTGATAGGTATCAATAGAAAACAACCTTTAAAATATATTCAATATCTTTGATTGATAACTCACACGTCATCGATACTAACCAGTTTTATGGCGATGTTAAAAGGATTCGCGGGAGGCATCTTAGCACTGCAATAAATATCTCACGGCTAAAAGGCACGTTTAAGAGAATTTTGTATATAGCAAGACCGGGCAGAACACCTGTGCGGGTCATCATTGGAAATATGATAGCTGCGTACCTTCTGTATTTAAAAATACTATTGTTCGAAATGCAAGCCTATTTTTTAAGTATATACAATATATATATGTAAAAATATCGATACCTTAGTTCAATAGAATATAATGTCTTTGTTCGTACGTGGTATTTATCTTCGGAGTGATGTGTTGATGTCTATGTCTTGTTCCGTAGTTGTGTTGTGCAGTATGATGGTTTTCTTTGTTTTTTTTTTATAGTGTTTTGAGATAATTATGACATATAGTTGCTGTATATTCAGTACGCAAAAGTCCTTAAATAATTGTACTGTCGAGAATAGCTAATTGCAATTTTTTTTTGTTATAAAATGTTCATATTAGAATATATGTAACTATTGTGTAATGTACGTATTTTTCACTATGTTAAGTTTTTTAAAAATAAATGCAACATCGTGTATTTCTCCAATAAATAAATCTTCCACAATGAATTAGATTGAAATTGGAAAAATTACACTAGAATTAAAAACGTAGGTTAATAATAAATGGTTAACTTTTCTATAGCGTCATTTAGCCATTAAAATCACATCAAGTTACCAAGGTAGCCAGATAGGATGGAACGCCATATTTCAAAAATGTATTTTTAATCACAGTTTTTGACATAACCTCACCGAACATAACATTACATAACCCATGAAAAATTAACCTATCCCAAATTCGTGCGTCGAAAAGTAACACCTCTGTATTAACTACAATAAATATCTTTAAGACATTTGGCAGTATTTTGATCCATTGCAAGCGGTTCTAACCGCGAGACCACACGTCCTAACAAAAGCCGGGGACGAGTTTTTAAAGCCAGCTTGTTTATAAGAGATAAAAACAAAATTCATTGAACAGAAGCATGGCTACTATTCTTTATTGAATTATGATTCTATAACCAGGGGCGTCTCGAGGCATAATCGATTATCTACGTTGAAAATAATTTAATATGTAAACAAAATTAAACATTTTATTGAAACAAGTTTTTATTTTTATTTTAGATTTTGAATTGATGACGTAAAACATAATATCTTGTGATTATCCCAAATAAATAAAATCCTTTTTGGTCCTTTTTCGGGTTTTGACCAAATTGCTTCTAGTGCCAAATAGCCGAGGATTATACCGCTCTTTCACAGTGATCATCATTTTACGCCTCTAATTCTAGAACGTCCGTATTTCGCACAAATAATAACTAATCATAGTATCTATAATAAATATCTACACTGGATACGTTACATAGGGAGATCTGAAATAGAAAACATATTAATTAGCACCAAATACAGACTAACACCGAAACAACTCAAGTGCACTTAAAACACCTCACCTTAGAAATATTTTTATTTTTTCATCAAGCACATCAATTTAATATTATTATTTTTTTTTAAATGAAATCCTTAGCGCCTGAAATCCCAATGAGGATATCATTATTTGTTATTTTGTTATAAGAAAAAAAGATTAACATTATTATTATTTATTATAGAAGTAAAAACCACTTGTAACATTTTCGGGTACAAAGTACTCGCATTGACTCGGAGTTGTAAATCTTAGACTTGTTGGACGATTTGCATAAATCGAGAATGATTGAAGTATATGGGTTGGTAACTCGTATATAAAAAAAAAACTGAATTGTTGACACTTTGTATATTTCTGAATAATATAATAAATGTTCCAGCAGAGCTTAAATCTCTTCACAGTAAGTTATCGAAGGCTTGTTACAACTGAGAATTTCATGAGAAAAAAAGAGAGAAAAATGCTGTTTCGGTTTTTTGTAAGTTTTCCAATGGAAAACATAGAAAAAGTATACAACATGACTTACTGTTCACTTTTGGGTGCGTTTACACTGAATTCTAAACTAAATTCCAAAATAAGGGTGCAATCAAACGTTAATTAAACAAAAAAATGGTTAAACAAAGAATAACATTAAAATGAAAAATACTTGTAATCAAAATGAAACTATTTTAATATGATACTAAACACATTTTTTTGTTATGAGATTACCACACTAGAGTCCCAACTGCTCCCAACCGTCTGGAGCCAGTGAGACTTTGGCAACCCCAATTGGGATATGTTGTGAGACTATAGGTAACGAGGAGGGGAATAAGATGGGGAAGAAGGAACGTGGGGAAGGACCTAGATATTCTTAAGAAACGTTTCGATTCTGAATGGTGGTGTTTCACCAGGGTGACACTGACAGTATTTAATATTCTGGAACGTGCCGCAAATGTGTTACATATTATTTTTAATGAATAAATTGTGAAATAACAAAATTCATCAAATAAAAAATACTTGCGCACGCCGGGATTTAAACCCGAGACCTCCGGATTCGTTAAACATGCAAATTGAAAATTAACAAGTTTCGCTGTATTCTTTCGTTTGGTGGGCTATCTTAAAAATACAGTTATCACAGTTATATCAAACAAGAGACACAAAACTAAACAATTGATTAATTTATAACAAAATAACCATTTATAATTAAGGCTAAACGAACCGTAATACGCACCCGGAGATGGCGCTAATTTTTCATATTTTAGAAAAAAAAAACTTTTAAAACTAAGCATTTTTAAATGTTGAAAAGAATGGTTTGTTGGCGGTTGTAAATACAGAATGTGAAATGGAATAAATTGTTACCGTAGATTTAAAGCTGCAGTCCTTCAAAAAACTTATAAAGATACAAAATTATATTATTGTAAAACTAACATACTCGTATACAGTATTTTCATAAGTTTCTTGAAGGACTTAAATTTTATATTTACAGTTACAATTTATTATATTTCTTAAACCATTTATCATTGATATCAACTTGTTCTGCTAGCCGTCCTTAGGCTTTGCTGGTTCTGATGTAGGTATATTTCTCTCTTCTAAAACGTTGTTAGGTATTTCTATTGTATTTGTATATTTCGAGAGTGTACATTTATTTATGTAATTTTCCTATTGTTTATGTATATATTTTTTGTTTTAATATTTTCATTTGCATATTTTCCCTGAAAACTTTGTTAAACTGTTTATGTAACAAAAATTAACATTCCCAAAATGAGTTGATTAGATAACACATGGGAATGCGACATTGTTGTATATCTTTAAATTAATAAATAAAATATTCCGTATGTTCACCTATTATTTAAATATTTAAAAGCATTACGTGCTAAACGTGTTCTTTTCTAAAATATTTTAATCAACGCCATCTGTGAACGCGTATCGTGTTTCATTTGACTTTAAATAGTTGAAAAATTTTATCATCGAAATAATATTGAAGTAAGATTAACTTTCATCTAATATTTCCACAAGCCGCTACTGGTAGTAGATCAAAAATTTGGTGATATTTCTTATTTACTTACCATTAATTTCCCGATTTTTCGCTTATCATATTAACCGAAAACCTTTTTCCACCCACCGTCACTGCTTTAAGCACCCGTTGATTAATGACCGCCGAACCATCTCGAGACCTATCATACCATCCCAATTCCAATCCCGTCCCGACGAGGTGTTGCCCAGCCGCACCATCCCAAATCTGACAACCATCAATAAGTCATCTGGCTGTCCAGCTCCGATCGCTGAGATACCATCAGATCCCCAGATAAGGTGCGCCACAGCGCTGAGGCTGGGTACATCATCTGATATCTGATTAAATATCGGGACACTGAATTATTGGATTAATGGGACGTGTTTATAATAACTGATTGATGCGGTTTTTGTTTTATTTGTAATGTTGTTTGTAGGTAGGACAGTAGATATTGTATCGGAAATATTCTGACCACATTTCGACCACGGAAACGTTCCTAAATGTGGTCACATCACGTCACAAAACCTTTATTTCGAATATTATTTTGAATAAAACGCCTTGAAAATCACAAAATATCTCAAACAGTGAGCTCTGCATCTTTCAAATTTTCACAACTTCAATTAGTTTGTAAATCAAAATTCGCACAAAACTCTTTAAGGGCATCCACTTCGTAAAATTTGAACGAAATCACGCGCTCCTTATGCATGTGGCGAATAGGTTGAATCCCGCCCGCATGTTTCGATTTACGGAAAAAAACACACAAAAATGCGTGTTTTAATTAATTTTGTAGAGCTCAGTCACAAATATTAATATGTTTTTCAGTCATATTCTAAAAAACTTTTGCCACAATAAACAATATTTGAAAAGGGGTTCGTAAGTAAGAGATTTTGCACTTTAAACATTTTTGTAAGGCCTGACACTTGTTTTTTTTTCTAGGATTATAAAAAGATTCACAAAAAATGCCGGGTTAAACCAATATTCTACTTACAGTGTTTAATTAAATCGTTTATGATATTTCTAGGCCATCAAATTGTCAAACAAAAACACATGATTTTGCTTTACTTCGCATCGCATCAAAACTCACAATATTTACATCTCATGAAGACATTTTCAAATGTAACACGAAATTATTCATAATGAGGCTCACTTAATTGATACCTAAAATTATGTGAAAAATATACCCATATATATTGTTCATTGATTGTATTAATAGTATATACGCACATACCTAAACTACCCTTTCTTATTAATTGTTTTTGAGTTTAATTCGTAGAACTCCATTTAATTTTTTTAGACATGTAATGATAATTAAATTTAATTATATTGTTATTAAGTTCTGGAAGTATTTTATTTTTTATTATTGTGACAGCTGTTTCGGCGTTTAAGGCCATTTTCAAACTTTGCTAATTGCGATGACTTACTCATATGATTTTATTTACTCCCACCCAATTCTAATTTGGACGGTGTTTAGAATTATTTATTACCGGTAAAACCGATTCTTTATTTTGTGAGGTAATTACATTTATAATGTATTTTACCGCCATATTTATATTTAATGTTTATTAATTTTTAATTATTTGTAATAGTATGTACGTACTAAACAATATTAATTCATATAATAGAACTCTATTGGTCTAGAAAAGATTATTTTTTTAATCTCAATATTTTTAAACAAAGACTGTTTGTTTCTTAAATAAATAAAATAATAAAAAATACATTAAAAAAAAACTCTTTCCTTCTTTATTTTCTAGGACAATGCAGCTGCTTTAGCTCGCAATTTTGTCTTCAAATATAGTAAAATTAGACAAAACCTTGTTATGAATGTACATAACGTATTCTATAAAATTTCATTGACAAATTGACATATTATTTTTCAATGTTTCGTAAGAAAATACTAACAAGTGTTGATACTAGTTACTGCGGGATAAACCGATTAGAAATAATTATTGCTAGGTTATATGATGTTAATACATAATAAAGTTACTTATGCTTTATGTTATTACTTCACAAACTATCGGTATTTGGATATACAGCCTTTTATTACACACACCCCTTTACATATTAAAGTCTTCTACAGTGAGGTAGCAGGCATTTTGTTACGTAATATACCACGCGAGACAAATATGGCATTGATGCATTTAATCGTAATAAAACATCGGCTCTTTGTTATTCAGGTGCATTAAAATATTAACTAGATTACGATACCCGGTTTATCCTGTTTTGGTCAAACTTACGTCCTTTCATAGAGATGACTGAATTTTCAATCGGATCTGAAATTTACAATGTGGATTCACAATGTTAATGCAAGCCTTTTTATAGAAATAAGAATATAATTATAGTCAATTGGCATTATTTAGAGCCTACAGACAATGAAAATATTAAATATATTTAATAATCATTTTTTTTTAAATAGCTCTTGTATTTAATTTCATATTAATATCAATAATAAAAATAATTTCCTTTTTAATTTCTAATATAAATTTCTTACTCGACCTTTTATAATAATTTTTGATTAGTTACTTACATACTTTTATCAATTTTTGGTTATTTTTATAATTTGTCTATTCTTACATTATTGTGTTCTATGTCTATCATTTGTCTATACTTGACATTATTTTTAAAAATTCTATATATTCCTGATGATAAAAGCATCCCTTTCAAAACATGTTGATATGTATACATCAATGAATTGGTGAATACAGAGTAATTTTTAATTCATTTATATGAAAATACTCTTTACGAAACCGCTTAAAGAATCTAGATTTTGGTTAACGTTATATTCCTAAAGTCATTAAAAGTATTTTTTTTTAAATAAAAAATTATTAATTACGTTAATAATAATAATGTCCTTATTTCAGCAGAACAAAGCGGTGGCGAATACATTTAAGGTACAATAAATAATACAGGTTAGGTTAGATTTGATTTTCAGTTTTTTTTTTCGTATTTTAATGACTATATCACTTTTAAAAAAGTGTGTCGATTTATACGCGTGTTGATTTATCGTGAAATTCCCGATTTTACAGGCGGTTGCATTATTTTGAATATGGACGCCGAGTGAAAATGCTGTGTTTGCTCCATCGGGATGTCAATGGACTCATATAGACCGCTTTTTAAAATACGGAGACTATTAGTACGGTAATCTCCAGAAACCCGACAAGATTTACAGAATATCTACTCACACCACAAATCAACAAAACAATATTTCTACTAGGATCTTACTAAATGACAATTAAAGTATGTAAAATCAAACCATCCACTTCGATTTAAATCATCCCTTAAAACATTCCTTCTGAGAAAATGTCACTTCACCTTAAACGAATACTTTCAACACATACATTGAAGGCATTTAGATTAACCGCATCTATATTTTATAATATACTAGCTGAAGTACCCGGGGTTATTAATAGTTTGGAGACAAGTTTTATAATTCCTAACCCTACCCCTACTTCTACCCCTACTCCTACCCTACTTTTACCCCCACACCTACCCCTACCCCTATTTTTACTCCCTACCCCTACCCAGTAATTTTCCTCTTATTTTGAACGTCAAGTGTGCAAAATTTCACCAAGAAGTACCAAAATTTGGCTTTAAGGGTGGGAAAAGGGGATGAGGGTAGTTTTTAGAAAATCCATATAGACAGTGACCTTCCTCTTATTTTGTAGGTCAAGTATGCAAAATTTTATCAAGCTAGGAATCTAACTGTAGAATTGTATACAAAACAAACACACACTGCCCGCCCGGGACATTCTTCTTTATATAATATAAGAAGAAAATGCGATTTTCAATTGTTTATTTTTATAAACGTATATGTTTTTGTGTGTTAACTGTTAATAAGCTACTTTAAACTTTAATAGGTGCTAAAAAGATTTTTGAATTTTGAAATGGAAGGTGTTTTTTAGAACTATCAATTTTGATCTCCAGAGTTTCTGTTTACTGTCGAGAAACACACTAAATACGTGCCAATCATGTGTACACTATTAACATTTGATGCACAAAAGCTGGTGGTTTGCACGACTTGTTTTTGTGCTCATGTCCCGATTATGTGATTCAATTACCGGCTTTGGATTTTTTTCTTTGTACTACTTCCGTCCTACAAAATTGGTCTCTTCAGGAACATGGTTAAATCAATACCACAAGATGTCTTAAAAAAAATACCAGCACATTTTTTTTTTCTAAAATTAGTTTTCATAATTAAAAAAATTCCAATTTTTCAAAGCCCGCCAAAACGCTCCAAATCCTTTGCCGGTCAGTTTTGAGTTTGGACTGTCAAATTCAAATCAAGAATAAGCTTTACCGTTGATAATTTTATATTCTATTCATGATAAACCACAACTAAACATTATAATAAAATTATGTACCTTTTAGGAAAGGAATAATAATGCTATTGAGCATTAACATTTTCATAATATTCACATTGATGATTGGTTTGTTCATAAATACTCTAATTTATTTCATTAATAATAGTACTTTTATATAGAACATCAATTATAGAGCTTAACGTCATCCAAACTAAGTATAAATTTCGCCAAAAAAAAATGTCCATATTAATCCGAAAACAAAATGCTCACGTGACGTCAGATGTTCCAAATGCAATGGTACCAACATAACAAGGTGTTTTGAAGAGATGATTTTTTATTCACTTTTGAAAAACGATTTATAAATAAGTATAATTACATATAATAAAAGTTTTTTTTTTAAATCGGCGTTTGCTGATTTATATGAATATATAATTTTAAAGCCATTATATTTTTCACTGGAGTTCTTTATTAATACTATTAATGATAGGTGCTTAGATAGTTTTGGCATGTAGAGCGAATATAAGGAGAAAGGAAAATCAGGAGAAATGAGAAGAGGGAGAAGAAGTGGATGGAAGAAGATGTCTACAACACCCCCGGAAGACATCTCAAGTGTTGAAATAAAAAAGGAATGCGTATGGTTGGACATAGGAATGCGAATAATTCAGGCAGTGTCTGCCACCATAGATAGTTGAAGACTTTAATTTCATATGAAGAGCTTGAAAAATGTTCGCATTAATTTGTCGATTACCTTAAATATAACACTCAAAAAATGGACTATTTGTACGTTAAAAAAGTTTTCTTTTAACTAATAATATAACTCGATACTTTTTAAATGATGCCAGCTCGAAGATTATGCTCGAACAGTCCCATCCCTTTTCCAAATTTCTCAGAAATCGCATTTCGATACAATGAACAATTGCACGTTCTTATTCTAAATAAATTTGCATATCAGAAATTATAAAACGATCACAGGTGGGTACCTACCGGCTATGGCAGATAGGTACTTAATACGAGCTGAGCACGGTGCATGCATTTCCAGATGCGAGTCGAAGATCTCGCATTATTCCATTGTGTCGCGACTTAATGTTTTGGAAGGTGGGGTTTTGTTCAGAGATGATTTTGTGTTAGACTGCGGAAGAGTTTTTGTCTCGATTGGGATGGAGATCTATTACACGCGCAAGTTGGAGTATTTTATGAGGTACCTATTTAGTTTAAATTAGGTATAATGCGTGAGGAAGGGTGACATGTAAGTGAATCCATTGTGTGTTTTTTTTTAAATAACCAGTATTCGCTGCGTTTATTTTTTTTTTTTCATTGTATAATATTAATTATATGAAATGGGAACTTTTACCCGCTAAGCCACTGCAAGTAGATTGTCATCACGAGTTTATTTCAACAATATAATATAATACAACAATAAATGACAATCATCATATAAATGTAGGGCAAAATTAGGATTTAGAGGCGCATGCAAGTTGTGATCAATGTACATAAGTTGTAAGAAAATAAATAATAGAAACAGCATTACAGTTTTGTTATTGAGATACCAGAGTCCAATTTTATAACACCGATTTAAATAATATTATTAAAATATCAATATTATAAAAAATATCAAAATTTTAAAAATCTCAATATTGTAAAAATATCAATATTATAGAAATATCAATATTATAAAAATCTCAATATTATAAAAATATCAATATTATAAAAATATCAATATTATAAAAATATCAATATTATAAAAATATCAATATTATAGAAATATCAATATTATAAAAATCTCAATATTATAAAAATATCAATATTATAAAAATATCAATATTATAGAAATATCAATATTTTAAAAATATCAACATTTTAAATATCAATATTATAATAATACCAATATTATAAAAATATCAGTATTATAAAAATACCAATATTTAAAAAAATATCAATATGATAAAAATATCAACATTATAAAAACATTAATATTACAAAAATATCAATACTATAAAAATATCAATAATATCGAAGTATCGGCAAGTATTAAATAAATTGAGAAATAAAAAAAATTATATGAATAAAAAAGCAGTACAGGTTGGTTACAGTGAGGAGTGGTATACGTTTAGAATATTATAATTCTTCACGATTGGCTAACCTGCCATCGGTGGATAACCGACACAAAAAATCTCATTTGCTTTCCAATTTTATACGAATTCAATTTTTTTTAAGTCTCTAGTTATTCACCTCACTTTTCACAGCGAAAACTCTAATAAACTACGAAATTTGAAGAGGAGTCCACATTTTTTTGGGTGATGCTTACAAAGTTATTAAATTATGGAAGAAAATGGAGTTTTTTAAAATTATTTATCAAAATAATGTTTAACTTTTTTCCCATTTGTTTGCTATTTTTGACCGTACTGGTTTCAGCCTATCACGGCTATTTTTAGACTGGCACAATTTTACCTTAAACTTTGTTATATAATTCAATTTTATTTTTTATAACATATTGGAGTTTGTAAACCTCATTGTAATATTTAATCATTAAAGAAGATAATATTAAAACATCCCAAATGAACCACGAAACCGAAAAAACAACAGAAATTTTTCGGTTTCGTGGTTCATTTGGGATGTGTTAATATTATCTTCTTCAATGATTTGTTATATAAGTATGATATAGTTTTTGGGGTACCAGAGGAGGTAAAAAATGATTTTATGTCAATTTTATTAATCAGTATTGGCATATCATGATTTTACGCAATGAAGGGTTTAACATTTTTTTTATAAAAATATAAAAAAAATGGTTACATCGATAGGTAATAATGAAAAGTTAGCGATTTCTGAGTTAACTATCAAGTTTTCTAATATTAATTGTTTTTGTGTTTAATTCGTAGAAATCCATTTTTAAATTTTTTTTATTTTCTGTAAATCAAATTTAAATGTTTGACATTTAGAAAATTGCCTTAAACGAAGAAACAGCTGTCACAATAAGAAAAAAAAACTAAAAATACTCGCAGAACTTAATAATAACATTATTAAATTTGATTAACATTAATTAAAAAAAAAAGGTTTTCTCATCTTATTTGCTATGCCCTGTTTCACAACAGAATTTTCAATTGTTGTCTTAACGAACAATACATTGGTATTGTCGATTGATTGCTATAAAATTAGGGAATAATTTGTTTCTAATAGCCTTAAAATGTTTTATTAAATCATTGTAATGGAATTCTACCACGAATTTTATTATCAGAAACAAAAACAGAAATAATATATTCTTAATTTTTAACAGTTTATTCTGATTCTGAGTCAACGGCCAACCCACAGACCTGCGATGATTTTAATTTGGCTATTTAAAACTCTTCTTAAGCTTAGATATATGCAGAAAATGTTTTTAAACTAACAAGAATAATATATAAAAATCAATGTAAGTTGGTTTGTTTGTTTGTCCATGATTTTCTCGAAATTTACTCTACCGGTTTCGCTGAAAATAGCACAGTTTGTTCTTATTAGTTTCGCTGAAAATAGCACAGTTTGTTCTTATTAGTGTCGGGAAGTTCTAGAAAGTAGTTTGCATGAAATCCAATATGCAAAACTGTTGCCATAACGTTTTAAAATTAGTATGTAAAACGTTGAACCGGCCATGTTTTATTTAGGTTAGCTCATAGATATAATACTCTGGTTAACCACAGATTACATATTCAAAATAAGAAGGTTTTTTTGGGTAAAATATTATCAAAATGGAAAACACGAGTAGGTACCTACTTAAGAACTTTATGATTTAGAAATATTTTCAAAAAATAAACGTTTGAAATGAAATAAAAATATTGAAATGAGTGTTTCTTTATTTCGCTGTCAAATCAATTATTGTACCCGAGCAAGGCCGGGTACACATCAGCTAGTACATAATAAAAACCAGAAAAATATTAATGATTTCTTCGTCAAAGTTTTCCAGACATCATAACTTAGACCCAACTTAACCCATACGTCCACTGATGCTTTATATTCAAACCATCCAAACAGACAAAATAAAACCTCCAAATGATTTTAAAGTTAAACATTCGTCTGTCGATTCATCATCTTAACACTTCGTCAGTCAGTTCCTACCGTGGAGTCTTTTTCATTGAGCCTTCTAGTACCCCCCTGTCAATGGGCTACCTTTCTTTTTGTATCGGCTCCCATTCATATCCAATCAAATCGATCCATTTGGAATGTTTTGAATGAGCGTTCTGTTCGAAGTTTGAATAGGATTTGAATGATAAACGAGCGGAAGGAATAATTTCCAGGACTACTGTAATGTCTGTATGGAGGAAGGATTAAATTGATTTTATTGAAAGGTTTCGTGTTTTATTTTTTACGCGTTGAAAGATGTTTTTTTTTATAAGCGAATGGGCGCTGGAAGGTGATGATTTCATATTCATTTATGATGCGTGGGTATTGAAGAAGCTAAACGAATGCTTTTTGTAATTACGCCACGAATCAGTATTCCATGATCGATACACTAAAGTCTGTCTTCGTATTGGTCAACGCGTTTGACTTACAGTAACGGAATAACAGGTTCGGTTACTCTACCATAGAACAAGATCAGTGATAAATTATTTGGTTTTATTTGGATTTCTTTAGATTATTGTAACTCTGAGTACATATTTTTTATTACAACCTTAAGTTTTTCGAAAACATATTTCTGCAAACTGCTTGGCTTCATTCATATTATTACCCCTGATTTAAAAAAAAATTAGAATACAGAAAATTAAAGTACCACGAATTAATAAATGAATTAAAATTTACTTTATAATCACCACTTTATTAATATGTACAACATGTTTCGAAAGCGAAGCTTTTCTCATCAGTAATATACAGAATGCTAAAAAAATAATGAAATAAAAGTATGGAATATTATGCCTTTGTTCTTATAAATTTTTATCAGCTAATAATGTAACCAATGCATTTTGCAATGGTTGAACAAGATTGATTTTTATTTTACAAGAAAGTCCCCAGGTTGTAATTCCATACCTTTTTAACAGATTTCGCTAATGATAAATAAATTATTATTAGTATTCTGTATATTCCTCAGGAGGAAAGCATCGTTCTTGAAACATGTTGATATGTATATATTATTAAAGTGGTGATTACAAAGTTATTTTTAATTAATTTATTAATAATGACGCCACAAAGTAAATACCAATCCTTCGACGAAAGTATACTAAGAATTACTTTGTTCAAACCACTGTATTCAATGTGCAAATATCTACATGCTTCAGAAGCAAAGCTCCCCTCATCCGGATAAACACAATAGTGTTTGTAGAGTTATGATGCCAAAAATGTGATTACACATCTTTCGAAGAAAACACTAAAAACTGTTTACTGTTCTTTGGGTCGCCCTCATCTTGAATATGCAAGTGACATTTGGTTTCCTTTTTATTCTGTCCAAATTGAACATATCAAATCCGTACAACATCGTTTCTTGCGAGGAATTGCTTGGAGATTAGGACTTGAAAGAGGCGACAACTCGTATGATTAAATTTAACAAACGTTTCTACTTTAAAAAAACCTCGAAAATACTTGATCGATTTTTTTTTCTTGTATGATGGTTATTTGTCAACTTATTGTGTTTGTATCTACAAGTTAAATCACTGAAACATAAAACAAATTACGTTCAATTTGATAAAAAAATACGTGGTTTCCAAATTGCATTCCAAATTATTTATAATAGTATTTTATAGCCCTACATTATCTAACCATATTATCGCCCGAACGCAACAAGTCGTATCCTGTACGCTTAGGTACAAAAAAAACTATACCCGAAACAGACAAATATAGTATATGTCAATTTTGTTCCTGCGTCATCTCATTTAGTATTCCGAGGTCAGCCGAAGCTAATGGATGTGTTCGGCTATTTTCGTCTCTCCCATACAAGTTACGTCACTAATTAGTGGCACTCTACATACGAGTAGTCAACATAAAACTCGATGTTTTTTTTTACCTAATTTTTTAATAATAACCCAGAAAATGGGCGGTTAATCTATTTATCCGCCAATTTACCTGTTGTTTTGATATATTGATATGACATTTCACAAAAACGAATGGTTATAAAAATGACAAACAACTTTTCCAAGTATTTTTATAATTATTTTCCTTAGTGTATAATATCTATACATCTTAAATCCATATACAAAACGAAACTAAACAAATTACTTATCTTGGTAAACAAAACACATGGTAACTTCGAAAAATTTAGTATTCAAGTTCAAGTCGAATCTGAACCCTCTATTCAATATTGGCCAGATTCCTCAGCATCAACGGACAGGATGTTACAAAAATGACATGAAAAAAATCCTTTATAATCTTTCCAAATGACGCTTCGATCCGGCTGCCCTCGGACTAATGATGATTTAGTATTGAATAAAGGGATTAAATAAATCTCTGATTCGATCCCAAGGTCCTTGAGGCCACAGTGAGCAAAAGGCAAGGCTCACCCTGTATGAACCTGATACATTGACTAGATGGGGCCTTCGTCAATATTTTCTTATTGCATAAAATTGGAAATATTTATTCACGTTTGTGTGTTAATTGTTAGTATAAACGATGTTTGAAATTTTTTCTTAGGTATATCTTTATTTAAAAATACATGGCATCATGAAGATACCCTGGAGTGGGGACCTTGTATTAATAGCGTGTAAAATTATTTATACTTTAAAAGAAAGTTCATACTTCCTGGAGCGTTATAAGTTATTTGTACCAAACAACTAATGTCAAAGGCGGCACCACGATCTTCTACACATACCGTTTATCAGCCTAGCATGACATGCGGTATGGTGCTGCTAAATAACATCTCTCTTGATATCTTCAACATAAACCTTGAAGGTTTCAAGTGGCGTGCAAATATGTCTCTTAATTTATTTCATTCGGATTAATTTTTATTTTGAAACGTATTTTTTTTCAGTTTGTAATGTTAATTCTACCAAGAGCTTTAAATATTTTGCGTATAATTGAAAAAAAGAAAAACCTCAATCATAAATCAGTTTATTATGATGCTTATAGTAAACAGTGAAATTCTATTTATATGGGAACAGGAAATATAGGCCTTTATAGTCTCATATAAGCTGTTACAAAAGGTTACATAAAAATATAATATTTTTTCAATTAAAAATATTTGCCTACAAACACGTGTTTTCCTTCATAATTTTGTATTAAAACGTAATATAAACGTAGACCATCTAGCGCATTGCGTATCAATGGTAAAAGGTTTTTATTAAATTATGCATCCGTAAGGCGCGTCATACATCATTCGATTGGTTCTGATTTCAAATCAGAAATCGGAACGAGATGGCTACCTAGTTACTATTTAATAGCCATTGAAGCCTGATTTCAATGACATTCTGAACAGTGATGTGTCCTGTTTGGTACTTTTTATATAATTCATTCAATCCGGAGGCTGTAGGTGCTAGTCCCACTTAAGCCAAAGTATTTTTTTGATTTACTGAAAATTTGTAGGGAAAATGTTATGTTCACACGGAAAATTGCACAATATTTATTTTTTTCTATTAAATTTTGGATAACTTAATTTTTTTTATTTACGAATAATCTATTTAAATAATGTCATCAATAAATTAGATTTTTAAACTATTAAAAAATATACATACGTTAATATTACTAATAATTTCTTTTTAATTTCTGATATAAGTTTGTTATTCAATCTTTTATAATAATTTTTTATTAGCATTTTTGATTAATTACTTACCTACTTTAAACAATTTTTGCTTATGTTGATAATTAATCTATTCTTAAATTATTGTTTTCTAATTTTTATCATTTGTCTATACTTCATATATTCCCCAAATTTAATAATGTTATTATAATATATTTTTAGTTGTTATTATTGTGACGGCTGTTTCGGCTTTTGAGGCCATTTTCAAACTGTCCATGTTCCTGATGTCATATATTCCTGATGATGAAATCATCGCTTTCGAAACATGTATATTATTTATGTATATTTCTAAAGTGGTGTAAACAAAGTATATTTTTTAATTAATTAATTATTAAAAAAAAACGAGTATTATGCTAGCCTGAGCTTTTCTAAACTATAGTGAATTATTTACATGTACTTAAGCATTTCACAGCTTTATGACAGTTAATGCATGATGACATACGTAAGCAGAAATGTTAATTCACCTACTGTTGGCCTTTGTTGCAAATTATATTGATTTATGCACATACGAGTATAATGTTATTGATGAATTCGTTTATCAGACATTTTATTGTTGTTGTATTGTGTAAATGTGATCTATACTATAGATGTAATATATTTTACACCTGTTGCTAATATAATTTAAATTTTATCATATAATATATAAAAGGCCGCAAAGGGCGTATACAATATAATAAATAAATACAGTACTTTTTTTAAATTTTACTTTGTACGTAAATTTACCAGGATCATTCAACGCTTTGAGATGGCCTCGTGGCACGGTAACGTTATTTCGATCTTCTTACGAGTTTTGGTCTATGTACAGTCCGTTTTCGATCTATTTTCAAATCAAAAAATTAAACTCATACATGCGTCCACAAAGAGGTTCACGTTTTTTTTTCTCCATAATCGTAAAATCATGGTCATGCAATGCATAGCAAAAGACGATTGTTTTATTTAATTCCATATTTCCGCCTTTTCCCTATATAATTATGCTGGAAGCAATGGTTTCTTAAATTTATCATAAACAAATTGTAAACAAAAACAAATATATCCTGGGATTGATCTAGCTTGTTGCTATTTTATTGATGTAAGTATTGTTTGATTTATTAGTAATCTTATGTAATGGACGGTCTAAATGGTCGAGGGGTAAGGCTCTCGACCACGATTCCGAAGGTCGCGAGTTAAAATCCCGGCGTGCGCAAGTAAATTTTATTTACTTTATTTGTGCTGTTTCACAATTAATTAATTTAAAAATAATATATAGCATATTTGCGCACGTTCCAGAGTGGAAGATACTCTCAGTATCGCCCCGTTGAAAGATCACCATTCAGAATTGAAACGTTGCTTGAAATGGCTTTTAACCGTGTTTGGGGACCAGATCTGAATAGCCAGGTATTTCCCCACCTTTCTGTTCCTCTTCTCCTCCTCCTCCCCAATACCTTCAGCCTCACAACATTACCCAATTGGGAATGCCATAGTCTCACTGGCTCCAGACGGTTGTGAGCAGTTGGGACTCTTGTGCAGTATTCATATAAAAATAAAAATAAATCTAAATAGAAACCCGTATTTTAATTATAAATCGGATCGGACTGCCCCATTTGTAACAACCCGTTAATAGCCGTTGAAATATCAACTAATTTTATTTATATTATTTTCGACGTTTGGTATCTGAACTTCTAGTAAGTGCATATTTATAATCTTCACTAAATAATATTATTTCCAATTACACTTAAATCTTTGTCCAACGCTTTTTAGTACGGAAAATTGAATGGGTAAGGAAATTGACCCAATTAATTATATTGGAGTGAAATTTCAAATCACTTCGAACGTTAAATAAATATGATAAAATTTTTTAAGCACGTTAATTTGACAACATCTTACGATGCATTTACTTCAAGCGTTGCTAAAAAATGCATTTAGTTCGACGTGCCTGGTCAATGCGCACTGACGTACGTAGAAACATCGTTTAGGCAATCTTGCTGCCCATCCCTATACTGCACTTATGCACTCATGCAAAATAGAATGCAGCCGCAATAAACCTGCAATAAAATCATTGAATTCCCTGACAAATAGGCAGATGGAATCGCATCGGCGTAGTGCAATAGCTGGCTGGCTACCGTGTACATTATTGCAGCATTGATTGTAATTTCGATAAATTCCTTCTCAGAAGTGCATTCAATACTCGTGCAGCGGGTGCAGGCGGCGAATCATGATGAAGGCGAGCCTTTGTTTGAGTCTGGTACTCGCCACTGCACTTTCGGCCTGAAGATGCAGCTTTAAACATGCATGTTATGGATGTTCGATATCAGAATTCACTTATGAGAGGGATGTTTGTTTATGTGCATGTTAAATATGCCCGAATGCAATAAATGGATTAAAAGGTTTTATTTTTAAGTGAACTTCTTTTCAAAATTACTTTCTTCATAACAACATGTCAACCGGTTTCGGGACAACTGTTCAATCACCAGGCCTCTTAACCAAGGCGATGAACAAATGTTTTGTTCTATCAAATTACGCTGACTCATACGTGATATTTGTTTGCCAAATCCCATGGATATCCCTCGGATGAAGGTAGAAAAAAAATCAAAAGTAATCCAGTACTTAATTTTTATGAAACGATATTTTTATTTATTATTCAACCTTTGAAATAATTTTCATTTTTTTCTGAAATGTTTTAAAATCATCCAAAAAATATAATTTTTTTTGCTAAAGCTCGAATAATTGTATCAAAACATTTCTACGTTGCAACACAGTTTATGCATTCAAGAAATGCATAATTCACACATGACAGAGCGAGATGAATAATATGCCAAAACATGCGGCAGAAGAGGACATAAATAAACGACTAATAAGTGAACTCGTAAATTCTAAGAATGTGTGTACCGAATTAATTTAGCTCGTGGTCACAGCACGCAAGGCGTCCAAATATTCGGACGTCCAAAGGTTTTTTTTTTTAAATTCTGTTTTAAAATTCGAAATTTCCCTCGGCAAATTTCCTTCACATAGTTATTATATTTAATTCAGTGAATTTAATAAATTTGATTGTGGAAGACAACGAGGTAAAAGGGCCTAGGATCTTACCGCTTTGTCACGAAAGTCGTCAAATTTTATATTCTTTTAGATATTCTGTCAGTTTTTTTCCTTTGACAACTGCAACGCAATTAATAAAGACATAAACATGCTCTTTTACAATTCTTTCATCAAAAGTTTAAAAAAATGTCGAAATAAGTTAATAAAAAGTATTGCGTTTTTTAACCCTTTACTGGCCTGTTTATCACATGACAAAGGTGTCATAATTATTACGTTAGTATTTATTGCGATGAAAATGCTAACTAACTCACTAACTAACTAACCATAACGCCGTTTCCCCGCAGGGGTAGGCAGAGAGGACGGACCGCAAAAACATCTCGATTTTGGCATACACTTCTTGCTTCATTCACTTTCATACAACGTCTCATACATTCTCTTCTGTTATTCCGACTTCTGACATGGCCCGACTCAAGTATTTGATTCACTTGATCGTGCCACGTCTTCCTTGGACGTCCCCGGATTCTTCTTCCATTCACATTCGCGTCATATATTCTCCTTACAGTCCTCTCTTCGTTCATTCGCTCTACATGCCCAAATCTAAGCGTCCATTACTTAATCTTGCTCACTACGCTTACATCAGTCTTGTGTTCTTTACGTATCTCAACATTTTTCACACGATCATACATGGTTTTACCACACATTCGTCTCAGAGATCACATTTCTACAGCATTCAGTCTACTTTCATCCTTCCTCTGCCAGTTCCATGCCTCACTGCCATACATCAGAGTTGGACTGCTACCTTCGCTTCTTTGGACAACTTTTTGTTTGCGCCAACCGCGTTCAGTCCTAATGAGTTTGTTAATGGAGTTTCCTGCATTCACCCTTCTTTCAATATCCCTGTCAGTCTTTCCATCTCTCGTAAACATACTTCCCAAATACACAAACTCATCAACCTGCTCCAAGTATTCATCATTCACAACTATATTGCACACTGTTTTCGTACTCTCTCTTTCAAACACCATGACTTTAGACTTACTCACATTCATCATTAGCTCATTCTTCATACATACTTCGTTCATCCTAGATACGAGGGACTATAGATCTTTCATGCTGTTAGCAATCAGCACCGCATCATCAGCATATAACAGGCAACATACTTGCAGACTACTCATTTTTGCGTCCAAGCCCACCTCTTTCAATTCTTGCATACAATTATCCATGTATAGATTGAATAACCACGGTGACATTACGTAGCCTTGCTTAACACCTTTTGTGATGTCAAACCACCCCGTAAAATCACCGTTTGCCCTAACATATGCAACGCTTCCCTCGTATAGAGATGCGATTGCCTGTATAAGATTTGTATTCACTCCATACCTGGACAATACCTTCCATAACTTTTTTCTGTCAACTCGGTCGTATGCTTTTGTAGATCTACAAAAGCACAGAAAAGTTTTTGATTTTTTGCCAGAAACTTCTCTGTGAGCATACGCAACGAGAAAATCTGATCCATGAACCCCCTTCCATTCCCTTGCACGTCCCTTATGTTATCCTTTGTTTACATTTGTACCCTTTCAATCAATATTTTACCATACAGCTTTCTAACTGAACTCAGCAGGTTACTAGCTCTGTGATTTCCACATTCCATGCCTGACCCTTTACCTTTGTATAGAGGCATGATCACGGCCCTCCTCCAATCTAATGAGGTGTAATCCTCCTCTAAACACTGGTTACAACGTTTGCATAACCATGTGAGAATTATACGGCTATTTCTTTTAAACTATTCAGCAGCAATATTGTCGAAACCAACAGCCTTACCATTCTTCATACATTTAATTGATCTTTTTATTTCATCCGTGCTGATTTTGGGAACATTCACCCCATCGTCATTCATACCCGACTCGCCACTGGAATCATGCCCTCTTTGAAAATTATTTTGCATCGGTGCTGATAATATTATGAGCGTTGGCATTATCTTTTCTTGTCAGATGACATTGAGTAATTAGGAACATTAAAAATGACATTCTTGGTCAAATTTACACAAAGCCACATAAAAAATCTAATTACTCATAATGCAACAGTACATACCTACATAATTCAAGATCAAGTTGTTTGTGGTTTTTTGAATGTGTTAAAAAGCGTTACCAATGTTTTATTTTTCAGTGACTCATTTTTTTTGGATAATATCTTTGAGGCATTCCACTTCAGAGGACCCTGCCAGTTTTACCAAGCATTTTCACCATTCGATGTAATGAGAACTTCATAGTTTTACTCCATACCACCCCACTTGTCGGAACTGTGCTCTCTAAACGATGTAAATACTAGGCAATCAACTATTTGATCAGCATCTCCAACAGACATAGGAAGACTCTTAGTACCTAAATGCAATCCTAATACCAATTTCAAAGACTGAGCTTTTGCAGTAGCAGGCCTACCAGCTTGGAACCAACTCCCTCCACATTTGTGAAAGATCGACAGCTCTACTGAATTCAGAGCAAAACTAAAGACTCATCTTTTTGAATGGTCGTATCCAGAATAACGACTCCATTGGTTTGTGGTGTTTTTGATTACTCAGTCCGAGGGATGTACTTGTACTCATATATCAATTTACTTTCTCCTTGATTATCTTTTTTAACACAATAACATTTTCATACACTTCTATTTATATATGCTTTCCAACTGTCAGCACTGGCAATAATCATAACAGGTATTTGTAATATTGTAAATATGTACGTTAGTTGTAAGACTCTAGTTTTAAACCATAGATGTAAGTTATATTGATCATAAATCTGTAATAGTTTTAAGTCACTAGCTATACTTAAGTCTAACTTGTTAGTCAGTAGCTATAAGTCATAGATGTAAGTCAATAATTATAAGTATCAGTAGTTAGTTGCTAGCTACATGTCTTAGTTATAAGTCACTAGTCACTTACTTAAGTGAAAACCTATTATTGGTTCATTTTTTAAATATATTTGCCATATGTAATAATTGCTGCAAGCCGTTGGTTTTCCGAATAAAAAAAATATTATTAGTAATAATCATTTAAATGTACGGTAATAGTTATAAGTCTAAGGTATAGGTTCCTAAACTTTTCCCCCCGTGGACTCCTTTGCCATTATTTTAATTTTCCGTGGATTTCCCCCCCCCAGCCTGTCTGTCCTTTGGTATGATACTGAACAAGTGGTATTTATTCACTGCGCGATTCATTGCTGCTGGCAGAAAATCAGTAAAAACTTTGCACATGAACGTGCCAGCGTGGACGCGATTCGCTTTAAGTGCGCAGTAGGCTTGACGAGCGAAACTTACTGCGGTGCTTTACAATGTGTGCAGTCTAAATGAACTCCGATCCGTGGACCCCATTTACATCTATTGGACCCCCTTTTATTTTCTTCCTGCCATGTACCCCCTGCAAATCTACATGGATCCCCAAGGGGCTGGACAACCAAAAATATTTTTTGGTTGTTCAGCGCATCTCATTCGTGATGCAATGAGAGCTCCAACCGATGGCATTGGATGTCTAACGTTAATCTGTTCATTGATGGTTGCTTTCTATGGTTAGAGTGTTGATTGTGGCTGCATGGGGATGTGATGGTTTTTCAGTCATTCAAAAGCATCTGACATTGCCTTCTCCAGCATCAACGCGTCCCCGGGGAACTAGTAGAGTGAACACTTTTCAACAATTTCACGCAGTACCGTGTCCTTAATTCTAAGTAACTACTAACTGACGACCTTCATGGTCGAGGGGTAAGGCTCTCGACTACGAATCCGAAGGTCGCGGGTTCAAATCCCGGCGTGTGCAAATAAATATTATTTAATAAACTTGTGTTGTTTCACAATTAATACATATAAAATAATATATACTATATTTGCGCACGTTCCAGAGTGGAAGATACTCTCAGTATCGCTCCGGTGAAAGACCACAATCCAGAATTGAAACGTTGCTTGAAATGGCTTTTAGCCGTTTTTGGTGACCAGATCTGAATGGCCAGCTATTCCCCACCTTCCACTACCCCTTCTCCTTCCATCGCCAATACCTTCAGCCTCACAACATTCCCCAATTGGGAATGCAATAGTCTCACTGGCTCCAGACGGTTGAGAGCAGTTGGGACTCGTGTGCGGTATTCATATAAAAAAACTAACAATTACGTCCTTGCTGGAGGGGTAGGCAGAGAGGAGAGGCCAGCATATAACTCTATCTTGAACACACCCCTTACTTTATTCAAATTCATACTTCGTCTCACACATACTCTTCTGTTATTTTCCTGTTGATTCACTTGGTCGTGTCATGTCTCCCTTGAGCATCCCCGACTTCTTCTACTATTCACTTCAGCGTTATATAACCGATTGGCATTCCTTTCACCGTTCATCTACTTTACAGGTCCCAAACAAAAAAGGGTCCATTTTTTAATTTGTTTCAATAGGATTTCTTCAGTCTTGCATTTTGTCAGGATCTCAATATTTCTTTAACATGGTTAAACAAAGTTTTGTCATGCACAAATATTACAGATCTCATTTCTAAAGCATTTAGTCTACGTTCAACCTTCCTCTTCCAGTTCCATGCCTTACTGCCATACATCAGAGTCCTTAAGACCTAGTATAATAAATTATTTATTTAATTATGTATAGAGGCTTATTATTGCTAAGCGCCCTGATTTTTTATACATTACAAAAAAAACACATTTTTCTTTGATGCTTTAATGATCCGTTCTTTCCACACTCTCTCACTCATTTCGCTTAAATACGATCTGTTTTGGATGTGTTCATTGCCTCAGTGCGGTTATGGATTGCGACTGTTGACATTGTGCCATGTTAATGCGCGTTCAATGTGCAATACGTGCATACAAAAGTGCACTCGACCACAGTAAGTTCCCTGTCCAATTATGCATTACAATAAACATGTCAAACTTTGCAATTATTTTCTTATGTCTTTTTTTATGGTGACGCGACAAAACGGCTTAAAAAACTTCACGACAAAAGAGCTTTAACTTACAAAACGGATTTTTTCTCACAGGGATAGGTAGAGACGTAGAGATAGTGGGAAGCCATACAACGTTGTCTTGGTAAACATTCCTAGTTTAATCCACATTAATGCGTCGATTAAACTTCAAACTGTTTCCCAACCCTAGAACATACTCGTCCTCACAAATTAGTGCCCCTGGTGTTACAGTGTGTTGTAGGAGTACTCCTGGCTGGGGTGGTACTATCGTATCCTATCGTATTTTCTTAATCTTGACAGGCCTTCCAGGCGCGATTTCTTCTTCCACCTGCTTTCTCGGTGTATATTCTGACACTACTTTCTCCATTCATCTTTTATTCTCTCCACGTCCAAACCTTATCCCTTTAAAAAACTTTGCTGAAGTTCCTTTATAATCCTGGATGTGTTTGCTTCATCCATGGTTTTAACACACATTCACCTCCGGAATCTGATTTCCTTATTGGAAGTCTTTTTTCATACTCCTAGAAATCAGTATCTAATAATTACAAAATTTCTCAAGCATTTCTTTATTCAATTTTGCATTAATACATTGAAAAAATTGTATTTTACACCATCTCCATATTTATTTATTATATTACATATGCCCTATATGGGCTTTTACATATTTAGTTAATTACAATTGTCACACAGGTGTAACACATCACAGTAGGTACATAGATAAAATAGATAGCCTCCATGAAATACAACAACTAAACGTTTCTTTTGTTTTACGAATAAATACAGGAATAACATTGTGTAAGTACCATACCAAATAATTAGCTACAGAGGCAAATATTCAAAAGATACCTCACATTCACTGATACTTATACTTTAGACACATATCTTAATAATTGTTGAGGATGTATGCAATAATCGTCTGTTTGTATTTTAGAATGACAGTGGTTATAATTTTTTAGAATTACACGTTTATACAATATTTACCACTACTATACATTAACAGTTCTAAATAACTATCATAAATTATATGAAAAGACATTAATAATGAAAAAAAAAAGAGTTTTTAATTTTAAAAATATTGATGTTTTTTTTTTTAATCTGCGTTTTCATTAAAATTTACAAAAAATAAACATAAAATAGAAAATTAAATCTGAATAATATCTTGATTTCAAAAGATCTCAGAACAACGCTTTTTGAGTTATTACACTTTGGAACTGGGTTATCGATACACGCTTTTGACGAAGTTATTGTTTTTTCGTGTTCTTCGTTTCGGCTCTTTTGTCGAGTCCATTTTATCCTAAGCCATTTTGTGTCTCTCCTCCTCGAATGCACTCGGGCATGTGTATTAAATATTTAAGTTGAATTCGAATAAATTCTTCCACACTCATACATCATTTCCTTGTGTGCGTACCGCGACCATGCACGATGTTGCTGAAAATAATACATTTTGCTCCACGGCGCTGGCTTTGAACCGGGCAAAATATTGCTCATTAATTTTGTTAAGTCGGCTAAAATACGAACACTTTGTAAAATATGACCGAAGTGTTATATTAATGGTTTTGTTTGATATTTCAGTTGAATGAAACTGTTTACGAGGGACCTCTGGATTTATTTACTTAAGTACGCTATATCTGAGAATATGCAGATTTTAAAAGCTGTTTTACGAAAAGGAAGCAAGATATTTAGTTTGAATGACAAATGCTTTTTTATGTTACACTATAAAATAAAAGCACTGATCGGGGTCAGGTTTCTGTTTCAATGGGAGAATGCAGCGTTGTCTTAGGGAATAAGAGTTGAAAAATACCTGACATAAAACGATTTGATACATTCAATTTTTAATTATTTTTATTTAGATTTAAAAACCTGATTTGAATATTTGACCATCGTAGAAAATAATATTAACATAACCTAAATGAAACATGAAAACGGAAATAAACGACAGAAAATAAAATTAATTATTTTAATAATTAAAAATTGAATATATTCTTCAGATTTTTATCAAAAGTCAATAGATGTCTCATATAAATAAAAAAAATCGGATATTAATCCGAGACACTGTCTAGTTTACAATTAGGCTCGTTAAGAACTTTGTAATCACCATAAAGATAGCTGCCAATAAAATGGGATTAAAAATGGAGAATAATATTGACAAATCTTGAATTTGAGATATGATATCGATGAAGATGACTTAAATTGAATTGGTCTCATTAGCTAAGTTGGTTAAGCGGTTGCTCCAGATAGGCAGAGGTCCTGAATTGAGTCCCAAATGCGGCTGAAATCTTTTTATTTTCGTTTTTTCCGTTTTCATGTTTCATTTAGGTTATTTTTCTACAATGATTAGATTTGATATATGTTACGAGTATGTATATCAAAATTTTGTAACACATTAAAATAACACTACTTTGGGGGCTTCGTTTTAAAAACGTGTATTATATTCACAATGATACTTGCATATGTGAACAAAAAGCTCAAGTAATTTACATAAGTCCATTTTTACAATAAATGAGAAATGAATACCACCTTTTAGCATCTGTCAATATACATACGTATTACTACGAAAACCTGTATAATAGTTAGCATAAAATCATATCAAGTAAAATAAATAATAGTAAATAAGATGAATAAGAAAATAAATAAATAATTCTTTATTTTTATAAACAATAATTATTAGCCTGAAACACTCCAAATTGAAAAAAAACCTTCCGAGAAAAGATAAATGTCGCCGACAGGACTCGAACCTAAAAAACAGTAATTATTGAATGAAACACTAGTATATAGTGATTAACTTGGCGGGTTTGCGATAAGCCGACGTGGCTCAACGGTAGAGCATCTGACCGGCAATCAGAAGGGTGCAGGTTCGAGTCCTGTCGGCGACATTTATCTTTTCTCGGAAGGTTTTTTTCAATTTGGATGAGTGTTTCAGGCTAATAATTATTGTTTATAAAAATAATTGTTACCCTTTGCGCTATACACAAAAATCTTGTCTTAAAAACTTTAGTTTATCAATAAATAAATAATTCTTTGTCTATATTCACTCTGCGTTTATTTGCGATACATAGCTTTGATCTAGGATTGAATCTTAGAATTATTCTTCATACTTTAAATAAAAATAAAATAAAACTATACAGAAAAAATTCTAAACACTGTGCAGAAACGGGCAGTCCGTTTGATAGATTCTCCTTTCTTAACAAACGGATTGCAATCTTTAGGCGTCAGGTGGGAATGCTGTTATTGTTCTATCGGTATTTTAATGTAAGGTACTCTGAGGAGCTAGCGTTATTGATTCTTTCGGTAATGGTGGATAGTCGGGAAACATGCCAAACGCGCGCCCAACATTTGTACACGGTTGACATTTGTCAAACGAGAACTGGTGGTTTCTATGACTCGCTCTTGAGTTCAACAGCCCGGCTGTGGAAATGCTTGCCGGCCTCTCACTTCTTTTCTCTCCACAAAAAGACACTCCATACAGCGTCATCAAAAATGAGAGAAATTATTTTCATCAGGGTCTCCTGTGTGGAGTAATGTAAAAAAACAGTAAAATTGTATTAAGACTTGTTTTACTATAGATCAAAACCAAAATTTTATTGCATACATTTATTATGTACCTAAAGTAGTTCCAAAGCAAATCACACAGTTAAATGTTCAACCAATTACAAAATACACAGCTTATTTTTCTCCTGCCAAAATGAACCTAGGTAATTTACGAATAATTAAGGTGGCGATATGCATTATGATAATAGTAAAAAAATATTGGTTTCATTCAAGTCGACTATTTAGTTACCCTGCTAATGTTACCATCTACTTTTCATTAGTAGTACCTGCCTAGCGATATTCTCGCATATCAGGTAAAGAACACAGTGTAGGTAAGTGATAATTCGGTGTTATACTGTGTTCGCTCACTCCTAGGAAAAACGGAGATATTGTATCAACATTTGTTGAGGAAATAAATAATATTAAATTTACGATAATGCTCGTATTGTAAATTATTGCATCAACAGATAATTTTTCACCACGGTCAAATTGCGGAAAGATGGCAGTAGTACTTCTGAATATTTTGATTTACGAGTGTAAGCAATATGATTTATAGCGACAATATTCCGAAAATATTAAAAATGTTTCCTTGAACCATGAGCGATGGCTGTAGTTGCGGGTGAGAGCATTGGCTTCTGGACGATGATCTCGGGTTCGTAGCTCATCAGTCAGTCAGTTTTTCTAGTTGCGTCGAGGAGCCATTACTTCAATAAGATTCTTCTAGGCGTCTCTATTTTCAGTTATGTTCAGTAGCCCCCAGTTTATTAAGTGACTCATAACTGTTTTTTTATTACTGCATTTTGACATGTTATGTTATAATTTGGAGTAGGCACAGTGCAATAAAATAATGCATATTAAATTTGCTAAATTAAAAAAAAAAACATGTAAATGAATTAAAAATTACTTTGTATTCACAACTTTATTAATATATAAATATCAATTTGTGTATTTATATATTAATTTATTTTAATGTTTATATATTTTGGTATTACATATTAATATACATTAACATATTTTGATATTTACATATAAATAAAGTGGTGAATACAAAGTAATTTTTAAATCATTTATTAACAATGACGCCACAAAGTGAAAACCAATCTTTTGAAGAAATTATAAAAATAACACATGTTTAATCACTACGTAGGCACACTGATAATATAATATTAACACATCCCAAATGAACCACGAAACCGAAAAAACAACAGAAAGTAAAAATATTTCAGTCGCATAATTGAGTTCGGGATGAAACTTTGCAATCATCATAAGGATAGCAGCCAATAATATGGGATTTATTAAAATGGAGGATAATATTAAAAAATCTTGAACTTGAAGTATGATATCGGTGTAAATGGCGTAAAGTGAACTGGTATCATTAGCTAAGTTGGTTAAGCGGTTACCCCGGATAGGTAGAGGTCCTGGGTTCGAGTCCCAGATGCGACTGAAATCTTTTTAATTTCTGTTGTTTTTTTGGTTTCGTGGTTCATTTGGGATGTGTTAATATTATCTTCTTCCATGATTAAATATTACAATGAGGTTTACAAACTTCAATAAATTATAAAAAATAAGTTGAATAACACTGATAATAATCTATAATCCATCTCGATTTAACTGGGGCGTTAGTAGCAAAGGTTTGAAAGCAAGTAATTTTTTATTGTCTTAATTCAGAGGTGGCGGGTTCAAACTTTTTACAAAGAGAATCGAAAGAGGTAGGTTAAAAAAAACAAGGCGTATTTGAACATATTCCCACGTAAAAGACAGTCCAAGTATCATTCAAGTGAGAGAACATAATTCAAAATCGTGTTAAATGATTAAATCGGAACAGCCAGTCAGTACACAACCTTCCCCTCCCATTTTTCTTTATTCACCTTAGGGAGTTATGGATCCATTGGTTCTGGATAGTTGCGACTTTCAAGATCATCACATCTTAAGTTAAACTTATTAAATCATTTGTAATAGTGCTTACATTACTAATTTCATATTATTTTTACACGTGAAAACCTTTCTTCCGGCGGCTACACCGGGCCCCAAAAAAAGCGACCCACATTTCAAAAAATTACCACTCAAAAATATATTGAAATTCTGAGTGCTGTAAATTGGCACCCGCGCGATAATGACAGGCAATCGTTCCTGCGCGTTCCCTTTTTTTAATACTGTCACTTAGGAGTGAAAATTGTATATACATTAGCCAATCAAACGCTTCCACGTCATCGCTAGTCAAATCCCATTTGCCACCGGATGATAACATACATTTTGACATGTGGGATGATAAGTGAATTAAATTGAACACGGGGCTGTGAAAAACCCTTATGAATACGGGACTTCTGTTTTTTTTTCATTTCCGACAATTTATTTGGTTTTTTGACTAGTCGATTGAGCTTTTTTATGAATTTTACTTATCTGTACCAGTTTTTTGACTCAATGTTAATACAGATCTTAACGGGAACGACTGCGGTGCCTGTTTCATATAAAACTGAATTCTGGATTGGAGGCCAAAATATCCATCCAAACGGAATGATTTTTTTTGTTGATTAAAGGTGTAGTAAATATCTAGTACGGATGAGAAGTATTTTATTTATTTTTGTTTTACAGTATGAAATATCAGCCATTAAAGGAATTGATTTTTTTCGATTTTATGCTTTATAATTTACAACAAAAATAAATAAAATACGTCTCATCTGTACTAGATATTTACTAAATCTTTAATTTTTAAAAAATAGAGCATTCAGTTTGGATGGCTATTTTGGCTTCCAATTAAAAATTCAGTTTTGTATGAAACAGGCACCGCAGCCTTTCCCCTTAATATTGTATACCTATCGATCGTTAAATAAAATTTAATAAATACATTTATTGAGTTAATTGTTTTAAGAAAAATCTAACAATTATAATACATATATCATCTATCTAGTGTAAAACGGTGCTAAATTCATTCGGTAAATTGTCCAGAATAGCATTTTTTCTGATATCGTACACCTAAAACTGTGGAAAGAGGAAGAGGTCAGAAGATATTCAAGATTTTTATCTTCTAATGTTTCCTTTTATATTTTTAAATATATTCGTATTCTTATTTTATAAGTCATAAAAAAATGGCGTTCAGGACTACTCTTTTTGTTTTTGTTTTTGCACGCGCAATATCATTAGCTTTAGTACCTACCTATGTCTTAAAAATTAATGAAACTTTTGAATACAAAACTGTGCTACCTGCTTAGCAAAGTTTTTTCTCTTACAATGATAATCGATTTGTCGTTTAAGATTACTTAACATTGTCACTTCAATTCGAAAATATGTTTTTTACAAATGTCAAGTATGGAGAAAGACTGATACGATTCTACTGAACCCGAATATGAAATAATAAAATAAAACAGATATTATGGCGCTTTTACACAATTTCGACGATAAGCAGATATGAATTTAGTTTCCATATATGTGGGCTATTTAAAAAAACAGATTGATATTCAATTAAACATTATTGATTGTTTTTTCAAGTGGGATTTACAAATACATACGTACGGTTTGTGTACGAGTAAGATCAATTGTTAATAGATTACTTAAATTAAAATTCTTTGTTCCAATCTGAACAGTTTGAATAATTTATTTATCATTTGCGGCATATGTTATAAGGTATGGAATTACAGCCTAAACATGTAGTTTACATATTTGTTGGCTATTTAAAAATCAGACTGACTATATTCATCTGGTTTTTAATTATATGTTGTTGAAGAGTGACACACAATCTTCTCGTACTCCAGGAGCCTGATACCGATTTATTTTAAGGATAAGGCATTGTCCTTATCCATTACACATTTTGCTTACCTGCGATTCCAATTACATATCAATGACAATATATTTGTAAAAGAGTATGTGTTTTAATTATCACAGTATTAATTCAATTTATGTATGTGCATCACAGATACTTAATACATGTAGTTTATTAATTCTTACTTTAAACTTGTAGTTTATTAAAAAAAATTGAATTTAAATCAATTTTATCTGACATCAGTCCTTTGGCATAGGTGATTAAAAACACCGCAATTAGGTTAATTCTGTTAATTAAACATTATTATTATGCGACAAATTGTTAACTTATAATGTTTAAATTCAATATTAACGATAATGTCGACTTTTCTTTTGTCAAAACTAAACAAATATCGAAATTTTTAAAGAATGTCATTCACTCAATGACAGCTGTCATCCGAGAAACCCGGAACCACAGTTGAACAAAAAGTATTTAAACCTAAGGATGAGGATAATGTCTTATTCTTAAAGAGAACAGGAATCCGCCCACAGGTGAGAAACTACATTCGAAATGGATTAGTACGGTTATTAAATACCATTTTTATCTCTTTATAGGACAGCCATGATAACACCTTACTCGTGTGAATTAATAGTTAATATATTTTTTAATTTTATGTCATATATAGTATACTTGAAATCAGTTTTCCAACCATTACAACTATTCATAAAAGCAATTAAACAAAAGGCATCCAACATTCGAATTTTTTAAAGTTAATTGTAAGTATGCAGCTCATGTGAAGTTATATTTATCAGTATTCCCACACCACAAAATATATTAGATTTATGCAACTCCCTGCATTGTATTCAAAATTACTTTCTTAACAAATCAATGAACCAGTAATTCATATCAATCGTTATTAAAACTTACATTATGCACAAAAAATACATTATTCCAGTAACAGTTAAGGTATAAGATTTAATTTAGTGCAAGTAGTTTTTACCCTTAGTCAGAATAACAGCATTAATAATCGTTTAAAATTATTTTTTCTATGTTAGTATTGATGATATGCATTTAAAATTTATATTAGTTTACGAAGCAGGTATTGAACCGAATCAATATGTAAATGAATTCGTTTGCAATGCACAACATGAAGAAGTTAAGGTTCATGATTTTTAATTTATTCCAAGACGTCTCATGGGTCGAAGGGTTAATCATATAGGGGTTGGATTGTAAAAAAAATAGGTTTAAGAGGAGAAACTAATTAAATTGTTTTTTCTTAACTAAACTAAGTTAATTGAATATCTAAGTTACGTATATTCTTCATTACAATTAGTTTGCTGCGTATAAAAAAAACCTTCCGAATGATTTAATTACTTGCCAGCTTCGCCTGATGAATAATTGGTAATAATTTTTTTGTAAAACTTAATATTTTATAAAAAAAATGAATATTCAATGCGGTGGATCTTGTCTTACGAAATGAATTTAAATTGATTTTACATAGATACATATATCACGCTGAAAATTACTTTGCGAGCTAAAAATAATTAAGCTGACCCTTATTGCTTACCACTTGAGAGTTTTGCCATTTTAAAAATTACTTATACCTATCTCAAATTATGGATATTCTCAGATTGATGTAAAATTGTTCGTTGTTATTATTTAATTTAATTATTGCCATTGATAGAAAGTACGGTATTACCACTACAATAATAAAACATTCTTGTTTAAATCTTTACTTGACCCCTAGGATTTATTATCGATACTGTAAATACTTTAGGGCTGAACCGGGGGCCAAATCATTGAAAATGGGGTTGTTTTTGATCCATCCAAATACCTGTCATATTAATAGGGGATGGTGATCGAACTGAAAATTAGCATATTTATTTTGTGCAAATTGATTCATTGTATTTAGAAGTTGTTCTCCTCGTGAGAAAGAACAGTCGGTATTGATTCTTAGACAACCGATCTTTCAGTAATGCAAATTTAATGTAAACCATGTAAATTAACATAATATTGTAAAATTACCTCCACGAGTAGGTATTCCAATTTTGATATTTATATTACTTAAGTGATTTTTTTAGGAATTAAGTTCCTTAATTGATTAGGGGCATAATATATCTACAAAAAAAAAATCGATTAACAATTACTTATGTATTTTAATTAGTTAATTATGATTCATTTAATGATTTTTATCCCTGGGAACTAACGCAGTCTAGTATAACAATATAATAATAATTAGTTTTTTATTCCCGAACGTGGGGAGGTTGATTCAATCCCGTATATTACATAGTAAGAAGTTCAAACAAAAAGTGAGAGATAAAAAATATACTAAGATAAAAATTAAAATAATAATGTTAGTAATAAAAAAATATAAACAAAAAACAAACAAAAAAAACAGTTGGATGTGGACGTGTTATTAAACATACTTAATTATTTTAAGAAGTGTTAGGTATTAACGAAATATATAAGCCAAAAAATATTTCTGTGTGCCTTATGTCACCACGAATACAGGTAATAGGTATAAAATTCGCTTGGCAAGTGAAATATTTGTTGTAGGCGAAAAAAACGGGTATTTATTTATTTTATGATGAATTTTGTAATAAAGAAAAAAAACAATAAAATAAATCTTTTACAAATAATCTTAGCTATAAAGCAGTATTTTTTTAACTTGTATTTCTAATGAAAACATATTATTTAGTAGTTTATGATTATATTTTGTACCACGTAATTAATAATTTTGTTTTAATTCTTTTGAAAGGAATTTCTAGGAAAGGATTCAATTTATCCAAAACATATTTTTTGGTTTTCATTATCTAAACCGATTCGTAGTATAGATTAATCGAAATAGTGATTTCACTGATAGCTTCAAAAAACATACAAAATTTATAGAAACGTTAGATAAATGACCTAATCAATGAGTTAAATCACGCATCATTGATCTGCGCAGTAAAATAATCTGGACATGTAGCTTATAATTTAGGAGGCGGATATGGGTACCACCGCCCTGGACCTATTCATTGGATAACAAATACCTAATAGGTTACCCCAAGTAAGTCGCTACGTTTGATGAATTAGCAGGGGTGCCCTGGTAATGGAGTGAGGTTTGTTCAAGTCTAAGCGGCGGATGCGTCTAATTGCCAAATGCGTTGTGGGCCGGATCGGGAGGGATCGATTAACACGTCCGTCACTCCTGCACATACTGACCCCCCTATTAAACACCTCCATACATTTTTCTTCCCTAGAACTTCCTTTCCTTAAAAAGACCCCCCACATAGTATCCCCAAAGATAACATAGGTTCTGAATGAATTCTTCTTTAAAAAGTCGGAAGGTAGCCGGTACGATTCTACCAATAAACAAAATATTTAGTTTTTTTTTTTAACCGAAATAACGTAAATAAAACTATACAACATTAAAAATGCTAGCAAGTTTGATTGGTACTTTTTAACTTAAACATGTTTTTCATCGAGTTATTTTTTTTTATTACACCGAGATTAATATGTTTTAATTCGGTCTGCGATTTTACACAATGTAGGTAGCCACTTTTTAATTCAATAAAAAATTACAAAAAAAAAAACTCATAATAAATTATTATTTGAACGGAAATATAAAATCATTTATCTCATCTTTTTGGACTTGTTTACTCAATATTAACTAAACAAAAAAGTATGTACACTTCAAGGAAACAATATAGTTAGTATCAAAAAGTAAACAAACAAATACTAATTTTGATGAAATAAACCAATAAAGCTGTAATTATTCCCAATCATTTTAATTATTGATTATAAAACCAATCAGCTACCGTCTGCGCCGCACACCGTGCGACCGTTGGCTGGTTGCGCCAATCGGCGCTATTACCATCATTGGCTTCTTGCGATTTTTTGCGTCGACCCGACCGCGAAATGATGACGCAAAGAATAAGAAGGTATTAGTCGGAAGTCGAACCCAAGACGCCTTCGAGCCCTGTAATCTGCAGATTGAACCGACGAGGCAGCGCGCAGCACTATCCGTGGTACAGTGGACTAATCATATAATTATTTTTTAATTTTTTACTAGCTGATGTGTACCCGACTTTGTATAAAGTTATGATGTTTTGAATTCTTCCTTGTCGTTTGTGTAGCATAATTGATTTGATAGCAAAAGTAATGCCTTATAACAACTATTACCATCTCTAAACCAAGAAACATTCCTTTGATTTTTTTATTTAATTCCAAACATTTATTTGATCAAATAAAATTCTTAAATAATTGTGTTTTAAATTTTGGAAATATTCTACCTAAACAAACCTTCTTCTTTTGAATATGTAATCTATGGCTAACAAGAGTGGTATATCTATGGGCTAACCTCAATACAATATAACGGGTTCAATGTTTTTCATAAGTATTTTAAAACGTTATAACAACAGTTTTACATATTATATTTCATTCAATCTACTCTCTAAACCTTTCCGTCACTAATAAAAACAAATTGAGCTATTTTCAGCGAAATCGGACAAGTAATTTTCGACAAAATCGAGTACACACAGACATGCATTCATTTTTATAAATGGAGATTTAGTGTTGGTAAAATATGTTTTTTAAATGGGATAACCGTACTGGTCAAATTATTTCAAGCATCATTTGTATTCTGATTAGTGGTCTTTACCAGGGCGATATTGAGAGTATTTACCAATCTGTATGCATAATATACAAATATGACGTGTGAATACATGCGTGAACTAAATATTTTTCTAAAAAGTTATTCGAGTAAACCAAAAGGCGTGAGTTTTTAATTGTGTAAATATTTTAGGACTAGAACAACATCTACAAATATGTTAAAACGAGAAATGGCTGGTCTTTTCGTTCGTGTTATAAATCGACAGGCGATGGATTAGTACAATCGTCACCACGAGCATTACATGCAATGATCGTGGTGCCATCCATACGACCAATTAACTTTCGATTACGGGTACATTACGTTACTCATCACAAGTGTTTCGACCCGGCATTGGTCTCTCCCATTAATTATAGAGTTCCTCAAGGACGTGCTTAAGGACCATTATTATTTCTCGTGCACATAAATGATTTTACTACTCTTCCCGTTTAAGGTAAAATAGTAAGCTCTGTGGATGATTCACCGGAAATTTTCACGTAAAATACTATTGCCAACGAAACCAAAAATGTGACCAACTAATTTACTAACACAACAACCAATGATGAGTTCCAAAACTAAAAATACGAAGCAAGTTTTATTAACGTCACTGTGATAATATTTCAATCAATTTTCGAATGGATACATTAAAACAGTGATTTGACATACTTGGCAACGAAAATGATGAATTGGAAGATATTTTGAATGCAAAATTACTTAATTGCAAAAAAATTAGTGGCACCGCTTCACCTTCGTGAAAATGTACAAACATGATTGATAATTTAATATTTAGTGCATTATTAACACTGTTTTCTGCTTCTAGGATAATAAATTATTTGCCTTTTTCTTTACTATTGCATTTCACTTTTGCGATGTTTTAGCACGTACTCAAATAATTATTTAGAGCAAATCGAATCATAATATCACCAGGAATATGGCGTAATGATCACAAAGAAAATATTTCCTCTCGAATCGAATGGATACATTTCTGAAATTCAGAGACAAATTCCACTCGCCGTAAATCGGCATTTTTGCGAATATTTTTGACACTTAGTAAGAAAGTTAGAAGCAAAGATGTTTTCAAAGAACAAAATATGGCTGGTTTTTTACTAAGTGCCACTTAATTTCATTGATTTTTGTGGCCGATTGAGTCCAAATACGATGTCTAGAAATACATTATCGAGTAAGTAGGTAGGTGATTATTTCTTTGATGAATTAATGGCATAATTATGTTTTCTTATCAAACAGAAGCCGAAAATAGTGGTGAATTTGATTCAGTAGCAGGTTGGTTAAGTGTCCGGGATATGGACTATTTGTTTACAATTTTTTGACAAGGCGAATAAGATGATATGGCATGAGGTGTTTACATTCTATCCTAAAGAATTTTTGAATAATGTTTTTTTTTTATACTATTTCTCGGATGTCGTGTTTATAAAATGTAAATATGTTAGTTGTAAGACTCTCTCACTAGTTTTAAGTCACTATCTACAGGTCTAAGTTGTAAGTCGCTATCTATATAAGTCTTAGATGTAAGTCACTAATTATAAGTCTGAATTAGGTAATTTCTGGTAATAAATCTTAGCTGTAAGCCAATAGTAATAAATCCAATATGTAAATTATTAGATATTAGTCTAAGTGATAAGGTATAGGTTAGATAAATTATGTTGTAAAGCGCCCTCGAGGTGATTTTCTAACGAAAACGGCGCTATAGAAATAATCCATTTATTATTATTATTATTAAATATTTTTTGTTTACAAATTATGATATCTCTCAAAATTTTGAACTTAAGGCAGAATGGTAAAAACGTCGACTTTCAACCCTAAGATCGAGTGTTTTTTTTTTGTGATTTTCAAAAAGTAGTTTTATTTATCTTAAAATACGTTTTTATGGTCCGTTCTCCTTTTGAAGGTAGATTCATTCAGTAAATACCTGGTAATATACAGTGATAAATAACCACCCCGAATCGAAAACTTTCTTGAAATGGGTTAAGCTGTATCTATTTTCCACTTCTGATTAACCAGTAACTTTTAAAACGTTTTCTTTCCCAATCATATTTCTCTTCCAAAATATGTTTTCGCATTTTAACATCCTGTAATTGCGAGGTGTCATAGGCAATATATCCAGTGTAATCTAATAATAATAAAACAATAAATTGTATGTATTGAAAAAATAGTTTTAGTCTAAAACACGTTCCAATAAAACAGATGAAATTATTATTTTAATTAAATAAGAACAGCCAGCAGATTTTTTTTAAAATCGTTTTTGATTTAAACAGAAATAGCTATTTATTTTAAAAAAAAAGAAATAAAAGGAGTTCTTCAAAATATTTTCTAGGTCTGAAAACTTACCGAACAATGTAGAAAAATGTTCTTCTTTAATATTTACATTGATTAAAATCCATATCATTTATTTTTCAGTTTTGCGGCGAATCGTGTACAAGTCGAGTCATGAGAAAATGTGTATTGGGGAGGGGACGGGAAAGGGGAAATGTATTAAGGAGGGGTGAGCAAATTGTTTGTTGATGGATGCAACGTGTCGTTCACCTGTCTTCGCAATAAGCGAAGATGCAATGCAACAACTGTGCATTGACGTGCAGCTGAATGCAGCTTTGAAATTATGCACAATAAACTTATTTGTACGACTTTTTATAATAATACTTCAGTTCAACGCAATAAAGTAATATTCGAAGACGTCCAATACACAATGACTTATTTGGTGGTACGGGTTTATCCATGTTAGTTGACTTCTTGGAGAAATAATACAGCACTAACACGTATGCACACATAACTTACATACAGCGTGTTTCGTTTCGGACTTTTAAATTAACGATTTTTTCGCAATTCAGAGTTTGAAGTCAAAGCGTGTTCTATAAAACGTATTTTAGCGTCCAAAATATGGTTTTATTTCATTGTTATTAAAATAAGTTTATTTAATTGAGTGTGAAAATCTTCAGAACTGAATTAAATAATATGTATTAATTGATAAACTAAAGTTCTTAAAAACTTAAAGACAAGATTTTTGTGCATAGCGCAAAGGGTAACAATTATTTTTATAAACAATAATTATTAGCCTGAAACACTCATCCAAATTGAAAAAAACCTTTCCGAGCAAAGATAAATATCGCCGACAGGACTCGAACCTGCACCCTTCTGATGTCCGGTCAGATGCTCTACCGTTGAGCTATAAATTAATTAAAATTATTTAAATAATATGTAATGGGTAATGGTAAACAATAACAGGGTATTCAGTAACTCGCAGTATTCCTAGATATATCGTCATATCCCACTATTATGGATGCTAAACACTTTTTCTGTGATACAGATTTTCATAAAATATCAATTCCTTTTAAAAAAATCACCAAACATGTTAGGTACCGAACATCCCCTTTACTAACTGTAAAGGGTAAAATTAATTTATGTTATTGTGTTCATAGAAAAAATATTTATTTTGATAAATATATACCCAGATGTACGAATTACTTTCATGAGCCACTGTCTATATCTGTGTAGATAATATACTATTAGCTGTGTATAAAATAAACAAATAAGGCGGAATAGTTGATATAAATAAATCTATTAAATCGAATTATGAACTATTCTATCGAAATAATATTTTTAAAAGACGATAGCTAGGATTATTTCACTTGCAATATAATGCACCTAATAGAACTGGGACCGATGTAAATAGGACACATTGTAAGCGCGCAAACAATATCATTTTTCAACCATATAAACTTGCTGTCCCTTTTCTGCTAGTCGCAAGAAGCAGGCGTAAAGAGGACAATGCGTTGTTGATCGTCGGTGGAAGCGTATACTGATGCACAAATACATTCAATGCTAAGCATGTGTTGGTATTAACTCTCGTCGAGTTACCTATGTAACCTACCAAAATTAAATTAAAAAAAAATTGTTATTAATTCTTTTTAAATTTGGCATTATGGTACTTTAATTGTTATTTCTGAAGATTTTTTTAAGGCATTTCATTTCTTCATTGTACACTTATACTATACAGTGCACAAAGCCACATTATAATTTAAAAAATATATTTTTCTATATTCATAGGGACAGAATCAAATCATAAGTTTGAACTGTGTCCTTTAAAGATACTGTTCTTTTCCACACCATCAATTTAATAACGTATAATATGAGGACCAATTCAAACGACACATCAAACTGAGAACTTCATGTGTTTTCATATATTCTTAAATGAAACGTGTCACCAAATAGGGGGTCGAACATTGCAAAATCTCCCTGTCGGGGATAGGCAATAGCTTGTCACTTCAGTACAGGTAGAGAGAATAAAATATGATCCTGCCTGTTACATCTTGCTATTATATTATCACTATATAAAAATTACTAATGTGGATATTAAAATATTCAGTGCGGAGAGTTAAAACAGACTGTTTGAAAATGGCCTCGAGCGCCGAACCAGCTGTAACAATAATAAAAACTAAAATACTTAATAGCCTTAATAATAACATTATTTAATTAGATTTACTTAAAATTACCCTTAAAATAACATAAATAAATAAAACAAAATCCTCGGAAACTTAGGTACCAAGACTCACTTAAACGTTCTTAAATATTGTCAGCTACACATGACCAGGATACAAATTTATAACACCTATGATAATATATATGTACAAATATTATCCATTCCTATATCAATTCTTGTCCTTAACAGGATTTAACATCTTAGAAGGTAGCCGAAAAATATTTTTACTATACATTTTTAATTAATTTCAAGTTAATCTCTAGAGCCACATGTAGCCAACTATGTTGAAAGGGGTAAATTTATACGTTTCTAACAAGAAACATTTCTCATTTACTGGAATGTATTCTATATCTGCAATCTCTGCAACTGTATTATGAAGACTATGAAAAAAACAACAACAACAACAAAAACATGATATAAAAATATTTTTGTGAATATTTTCCACCTACCGTCCCTGGATCAAATCAGTGCTTCAACTTTCTTGCGTAATTCAGTGGCAGCCGTCATTTGTCTTGTTCCTTCTGTGATGCGCTGTTCTGGCGAGTGCATTCGCTATGCATACTATGACTACACGTACTTACTCAACGAGTATTGATAGTGCAAGTAGCCACTGCTACTTATATGAATATTAAATGTATTATTTACTACTGGGTTACTTACCGGTTTCGCTAGAGTTTCAACCCAATTTTTTTGAAACCTGTTTTATTAGTAACTGAATAATTGAATTATATTTATGCAGAAAACGTTTTGTATAAATTCGATAGTTAAAGGAATATATAAAACATCCATTGGTCATAACTTTGACTGCTGAGAAAATTTGCATTGACTTGAAAACCCAGACAGAAAAAGCTGTGTTAATTTCATGCCGCCAGAGTTCACGTTCATGAGATTTTTTGATGGGACAAACAGGGAGATTTTCTGCTCGTTTTTTTTTAAACTGTCAAATATTCATCACACTAAGCGGAAAATATTGCATGTGTCATGATGGGGGACTTAGCCAGCTGAGGAATTGAACTCACAGCGTCTGGGCGGGAATCCGAGCTATTTCACTTCCAAAGTAACTCAGCCACTGACCCGTCTGCTTGTATACTTCTTTGTTTATCTAAATAGAAGAACAGGCTATTCGTCCGGAATTAGATGACATTGCTAATAACAAATACTCTAGGAGATTTTAGGATGGTAGTTTGAAATATGAGGCGAAATATAAATCCAATAACATTTTATTAAAAACAGTTTCCTTATGCTCACCTGGGTTTTTGAACCCAGTTACCGCTTGCTTTTGTAGTAAAGCAAAATTTCTTACTGCTTAGAACTTATATTCTTAGAACTTGTTGGTATGTTTACTATACCTACTTTGTTAAAGATGTAATTTTGTAATTACTTCTAATAATTAAGGTTTTTTCGAAATACCCTTGCCATCGAAATGTGGTGCTGGAGGAAAATGATCAGGAATCCTTGGACAGCCAGACAAACAAACAAATCAATTCTGGAAAAGCTTGGCACTCAGAATAGGCTATCAAATGTTTGCTTACAGTGTATCGTTAGATTCCTTGGACATATTGGTCGCCAAACCGAGAACTCCAAACTGGAGAAGATCATGCTCACTGCAAATTGGCAGGAGAAGCAGAGGAAGGTCACCGATGCGTTGAAATGACCAAATTTCGTAGGCGTCAGGAACGTCGATGTCCTAAGCTTTCCACACAGGATTGCGAGGAGTAGATGAAAGTTGTACACGAGGGAGATTAGAGTGGGGGTCACGATCCTTATCAATGACTAAGCGACTCAAGAAAATGAATTATGATTTTTTAAAAGTCCTTTGAACACCCTCATTTCAGCACTACACGACTATCTGAAATATGGTAGGTATTTATATTCTCTGACGCGGAATCGTTATTGACACTCCAAAGTCTAATATTTTGCAGGTTTTTTAGACAAGTTTAGCTATTTTTTTACTTACCTGAAAATTCAATAAAATTCGCAATAATAATTAATATTCCGAATTAATTAAACGAACAAAATACACCGCCTAATCTCTGATGCAACGCTAACCGCAACCATTGCAGTTCTGCAATGATAACTTATGTTGATAATAGCTGGTATGCCGTGTCTTACAACACAATTACCGGGTAATGAGTCGTGGTCCAGGGTCCCGGGTCCCGCGCTGGGACGACGGAGGCTGGAGAGAGATGACTGGTGATGCGGTGAAATCATTAGGAAAAATTATCTGGAGTGGTGGGAGAGTGAAGGATTTGATGCCTGTTTGTTGCGAGTTGGTTCCTGTTAAAGTGTAGCAACAGTAATATGTGGTTTTTTTAAAGACACATTGTAACGAAGTCTATGTCAGAGCAGCAGTGATTTATTTCGTGAACTAGAAGTCTTTATTTCAAAACCTGGTAAATTGCTATGGAATTTTAATTTAATCGAACTTCGATTATTATAATAAAATTTGACTGTGGCATTCTAATTCAGTGGTCCCCAACCCATGGGCCGCGGCCCGGTACTGGGCCGCGCCGCCTGCTTAAAAATCAAAATAATTTTTTGAAAAAATCGTCAATTATATAGCTTAAAATAATTATAAAATGGTACCGGGCCGCGCAAGGGCCTGCTTAAAAAAATGTCAACAAACCAGGCGAATCTAGCATCCAAGCGAAAGAAGAAAATCAAATGCCGGATATTGCAAATGACAGCAGCCTTAAAACTATGTTCGAGACAACAACTCTACCGGTGTTCCGGATTAAAGTCATGGCGGAATACCCTGAGAATACCACCACAGCACTGAAACTCCTATGGCCAATGTGTCCCCCCCCCCCACGGCGGGCCACGGTAAAATTATCAAAATGTTGACCGGTCCGCGGTGACAATAAGGTTGGGGACCACTGTTCTAATTTATACAAACGTTTGCTAACGAGTACGCAATACATATTTTTATTTTCGCAATAGATCCCTACTACCTGACAGTCACAATTAATTGATAAATTTAGTAAATTCATAAATATCTCACCTGTGCTTGTGACAGTCGGAGAAAAAAAAAGTTTTTGAGAAATGGCGTTTGACTCCTTCCCATCGCAGCATCTGACCAACTCATCACAGAGTAAGAACC
>JAHDVE020000445.1:0-70391 GCA_022606495.2 Halesus radiatus
AAAAATTATCATCATTAATATTAATATGAAAATAAATTTAAGAGATAGCTATTTTAAAAAAATATTGGATTATTTATTAAATTTAATACGCTATTAACACTTTTTCTTATTTCTAAAATTTCAAATTTATCTAATTGTAAACCAGTTGTATTTGTATGTAAAACTTTTAAACCTTTATTTATATCAAACTAATGATTGGTTTCTAAAATATGATTTGCAAATTCAGAATAGTTGTTATTATTTAAACATCTTAGGTGTTCCTTAACCCTAATACTGAAATTTCTACAAGTCTTTCCGATGTAAAAATAGTTGCAATCAATACAAATCAATTTATATACTCCCGATTTATTCAAAATATTATCTTTATCTTTGTTATTTAAAACGTATTTTTTTAATTTATTATTGGTATAAAAAGCTGGTTGGATAGTATTTGGCAAGTTTTTAATTATTAAATTTGCGGTATTGTTATTTAAAAATAATATTTTTCTCCATTGTTTATTAACATCAGTTATTTGTGGATATACATAAGATTTAATAAAATTTTTCTTAAGCTTTTTGTTTAACATATTGTTTATTAATTTAGTACTATAACCATTATTTATTGCAATCTGTTTAGAAATATTTAAGTCTAAGAAGTTTATGTTAAAATTTTGTCCTATTTCTTTGGTGAATTTAATTTTTGTATGGATTAATATTTCTATTGTTAATAATAAATTTGAATTTAATATATATCGTAAAGATACTTATACAGATATTGTTATACATAATACTTCTAATCATCCATTTTCTCAAAAATTATCAGCTTTTCATTCTATGCCTAGTAGATTAGTTAATATACCATTATCAAATAATAATTTTAACAAAGAATTAAATATAATTAAACAGATTGCAATAAATAATGGTTATAGTACTAAATTAATAAACAATATGTTAAACAAAGCTTAAGAAAAAAATTATTAAATCTTATTTATATCCACAAATAATAACTGATGTTAATAAACAATGGAGAAAAATATTATTTTAAATAACAATACCGCAAATTTAATAATTAAAAACTTGCCAAATACTATCCAACCAGCTTTTTATACCAATAATAAATTAAAAAAATACGTTTTAAATAACAAAGATAAAGATAATATTTTGAATAAATCGGGAGTATATAAATTGATTTGTAATGATTGCAATTATTTTTACATCGGAAAGACTTGTAGAAATTTCAGTATTAGGGTTAAGGAACACCTAAGATGTTTAAATAATAACAACTATTCTGAATTCGCAAATCATATTTTAGAAACCAATCATTCGTTTGATATAAATAAAGGTTTAAAAGTTTTACATACAAATACAACTGGTTTACAATTAGATAAATTTGAAATTTTAGAAATAAGAAAAGTGTTAATAGCGAATTAAATTTAATAAATAATCAAATATTTTTTTAAAATAGCTATCTCTTAAATTTATTTTCATATTAATATTAATAATGATAATTTTTATTTATATTTCTAATTTAAATGTATTATTCAATGTTTTATAATTATTTTGTCATTAACATTTTTAATCTGTTACTTACCTACTTTAATTCATTTTTGTTTATGCTCATATTTTGTATATTCTTAAATTATTGTTTTAAATTTTATATCATTTTTCTATACTTGAAATTATTTTTTTAGTATTCATTTATTCCTGAAGATGATAGCGTTGCTATCGAAACATGTAGAAATATTTATATATTTTAAGTAAAGTGGTATATACAAAGTGTATTTTCAATTTATATAAATATGAATTATTTATATAATAAAGGAATGACCACTTCCTCTCAGGCGGGAAATGTCAATAGCTTCGTCGAAACACCGCGCAGCTAGTGCATGAGCCATTCCCAACTAGAAAATAAATAATTCAGCTCAAAGGGCCTCAAAAGGGGTGAAACAAAGTATGAAAACAACTGTGACTATAATATCATATTATATTCAGAACTGTCCATAAATGTTCAACTATCAATCAATTGATTTGCCAGTTGGGAATGCCTAATTCGCTAGTCGCGCGGTGTGCGGACCAAGTTAATCAAGTTTAAAACTCTTCACCTTTGGGGATGCCGTACAGAGGGTCTTTTTAATGAGAGAAAAAATTGAAAAGATCCATGCTGCAGTAGGTGAGCTACTCCACAGTCAAGGTGTTGATCGGAAAAACGACCCATTCTCATGTGGTAAATGAAAACTGCGTAAAAATTTTGGGCATGTGTGTTAGCGTGTCTGCCAGCTGTGCATTTAATGATGCAAGTTCTTTGGAGAACCTGTCATTAAAATACCGGTAGAACAAACACAGCATTCCCACCATGGTCTATATTCTAAAGACTGCAATCCATCCATTAAGATGGTGGAATCCATAAAATGGATTGCGCGTTTTTGAGAGAGCTTTATTTAGATTTCTATGGGATCCAGACTAGAGGTGGATACCAACTCAACAGTGGGGTGTTAAGTGTTCTATTGAAATGTATTATTATTATTGCATCTTTCACGTGGTCTAATTGCATAACAATGTCTGCTTGATTGGCAGTTTCTTTGGCTAACCTTTTATAAACATCATTCTCGTCTATTGTATGTAAACATTACTTAACTAATATACAATCAAAGACGAGATCAAAGACTATGGGATATTCAATTGACCTCCTATGTAGCAGACTGTTAGGTTATTTCATCGCGGGTTCAAAAATTAAATTCCATAATAACAGTAAATAACATATTTGTACCTAGTTCTGGAGTGGAATATACTAACAGTACCGCCGTAGCGAAAGACAACCATTTAGATATCAATCATCGCTTAATTGCTACGTTCAGCAACTAAACTTAAATAGCCAGTTAGTTTTCAACCATCCACTTCCCTCGTCGCTTTTTGGCTCGCAGTTCTTTCTGGTTCATAGCACAGTGATCACTGACGTCAGAATAAATAGACTTGCCGTGAATACCACGATCTTTCCCTTCATCGATGGTTGGAGGGAAAGATCAAGTGACACCCATTTTGGCACCAGCCTAGTTCACCGCCGTCGACGTTTGCTGCGCGTGCTTTTGACTCCGTAACCAAATTGCAAAACATTTATAAAAAGGGTCAAAGTAAATACTTTGACAAAACATTCGTTTTTTGTAAACAAGCCGAACCTTTTTACTTTAATTGGCGGGATGCCTAGCTCGTACCCCTTATTTTGGTTTCTTCCCCTTGTGTGTTAGGGCATCTGTATGTATTATTTGCTCTGTGATAGTAATCAACACAATTGGCTTTAAGTTTTGAGGTTGCGTGTTTAATTCCTGAGTAGCACAAAAGAAAAATAATACAGATATTCTGTATGTCAGCTCTGAGTGTTGTGATAACGTGTCAACTTTATAAATGCATACACAGCATATGGTCATAGCCCGGTGGTTGGGGTGCTCGACCAGCAGTCTGACAGGTCGAGTTTACTAGTCACGAAACTATGCTTAGTGAAAAAGGTCTGTACTAAAAACCTTATGCCTGCTTCATACTCTCGGTGAGACTACCTTCAGAGACATGTTCGCCGTTCTTGGTGTCCGTCGTACGTTGTGGACATTGGTATCAAACAGGCAAATGCAGCACAATAATAATCAAAACAATAAATGAGCAACACGAGTGAGGATGTTGCATTTGTGCATCCACTCCCGGGGAAAGATTCGCTGAGAGTGTGCAGCAGGCAAGTTTATAGTTAAATCTCAAAAGAATAGGAATAACTCATCCACAAGAAAAGCTTATTCTCATAAGGCGGTGGTTCCCAAAGAGTGCGCTGCGGCTTCCTCCGGGGGACGCAACGAATCGGCATTAAAGTTTTTTCTGATGTGTTTTATTTATTTTACCTAAGGATTCCCGCAAAAAGACCATTGGTTGCCTATATTTCACAAAGTGCACTTCTGAAAATTGACGCAGGGAATCTTTGGAAAATTTTGCGAGGGTGCCACAAATCAAAAAAGTTTGGGAACCACTGTCCTAAGGCTTAGTCGTTTGAACTAATGTCACTATTAATTATTGCTGTTGGTTTAATTTGTAGAATTCCATTTAATAAAAATCAATTTTAATAATGTTATTACTTAACAAATTACTATTATTAATAATAACAATTTACTATTATTAATAATAACAATTTACTATTACTAACAATAACAAATTATTATTACTAATAATAACAAATTATTATTGTTATTAAGAATAACAAGTTATTATTATTATTAACAATAACAAGTTATCATTATTAACAATAACAAACTATTATTATTATTACCAATAACAAATTATTATTATTAACAATAACAAGTTATTATTATTATTAACAATAACAAGTTATTATTATTATTAACAATAACAAATTACTATTATTAATAATAACAAATTATTATTAATAATAACAAATTACTATTATGAATAATAAAAAATTATTATTATTAAATTACTATTATTAAAAAATAACAAATTACTATTAATAATAATAACAAATTATTATTATTAATAATAACAAATTACTATTATTAATAACAAATTACTATTGTCAATAATAATAATTATTATTATTAGCAACAACAAATTACTATTATTAATAATAACAAATTTTGCAGAACTTGATAATAACATCACAAAATTTGATTTACTATTTATAAAAAAAGACTATTGTCATATTAGACATTGTCCTTAAATTGGCAATTAGCGCTTTTTAAAATTTAAAATTTGCCTCTTCAAAAAGGGTGACCGCTGATTTTCAGCCTGTTAGCATTTATGTGTTATTTGTTGATCAAACGCTGACAGGTCTAGAAGCGGCACTTTACAGGGATCGCTTTCAAATTTGCATATATCAAAAAATTATAATAGACGCTGATTAAGATGATACAAGATGACTCTTTATCATCCGAATCGGGAGATTTTCATTAGTCATTCGTCTGAGGTGGCCATATTGACAATTTTGGCCGAGCGGTAAAGATCCTCGGCTCTGAAACCCGATGTGCGCAAAGTAAATATATTTATATGTGTCACATCAAATTAATACAAAGCATATTTGCGGAAGTTTCCAGAGTGATATTCAGTAGTAGTATCAACCCACTGAAAGGTACCTTTCAGCCTTCCCGTTCCTCATGTCCTTCAGCTTCACAGCATTCCGCAAAGTGGGGATGCCACAGTCCCACTGGTTCTGGGCAGTTGAGACAACATTCTATTTGTGCACCGGTCAGAAGCAAGATCTTCGATAGGTTTTTTCAATAATCTCAAATTCATTTGTCATTCAACTCGTCACCTAAATTGAATAGCACATATTACAGGGTTATTCAAAATGATGAACTCAATTTTGAACCGCTATATTTCCTGAATTATACACTATATGTGAATGATGTACATAGTAATTGAAAGAGGAGGTTCGAAAGTTTCGAATCCTACCGCTAGATCGCTAATAGTTGTGCAAACGACTGCTAGAGTGGTTGTGTCGCCAAACAGCCATTTTGCGTCAATTGTGAGTTTAAAGTTTTCTGTGTTTGTGAGTTCTGTAAAACTGAGTCGGCAACTGTAGTGCAGCGTACCTTTCGTCTTCCTTTTAACAGTGAATCTCCAACTAGAAAGAGCATTTGTCGTAGGTATCACCAATTTGAGCAAACTGGATGTCTCTGTAAATGAAAACGCCCGGGCCGACCGTGTATATCAGAGGAGAACGCGCGAAATTGAGTCCATCATTTCGAATAATCCCGTATAACACAACAAACAAAATTTCAATCATGAAACAGGGAAGACTCCTACCTTGCTTGCAGTCCGGTTCCACACGACGACCTTGTGCCCAGAGTTGAGGAGATTCTTGACTATCCCGCTGCCCATGATGCCGAGTCCTAGGAATCCGAATTTCATCTGGCTAGGCAGGATGTTCTTGCCCTTCAGGGTATCCGTGATGTTCCCCAGGTCCAGGAGTGGAGTGGCCTGGAAAGGGGAGAGATGTGGATAAGATGGGTTACATTAAAAGACATAATGAAGATGGAACACTTGGTATGTTGTGAGGCTGAAAGGAGTGGGGTATTCAATTCCTCAGTTCAGTCCTCCATCACGACACAAGCAACATCTTCCGCTTACTGTGATGGTAGTATGAGATTTTCAAATATTGTCAGGTAATATTGGTAACCTGGAAAATGTTTCTTTCATTCTAAAAATAAAAGATGGGGAGGAGAAAGGTTGGGATGTACCAGTAGGCTAATCAGATTCGATCACCAAGCACGGCTAAAAGCCATATCAAGCAATGTTTCGATTCTGAATGATGGTTATTCACCAGGGCGATACTGAGAGTATCTACCACTTTGAAGAACTCTATGGCAGAGCAGTAAGTTCTATAGCTCTAAAGTCCTTGGCTTGGTCTATTATATTTATAAATTTTCAAATACAGGGTGTACCTACAAAACATCAGGACGTATCCAACAAACTTTAATTATCAATTCTTGAACCATATTTGGAGTAAAAAAAATGTAGATGGAATTGAAGTATCTGGTGATTTACTTTTTTTAATTTTTTGTTAATTTAAGACATTCCAAAATCATAATGCAATAAGTCCCGATAAACTACTTTTTTGTAGTTTGTCTAACGGGAGCTTGTTATACAAAACTTTATCCTAAATTTACTGTTAAGGTTACAAAATATAAAAACAAATGTAAAATAAATAAATTAACAAATATATATCTTTCACGTGCCGTCACTGGTCGGTCACTCAACCGAGTAACCACCCAATCCCCGCACCGACCCTAACTGTCCAATACCTACAGATTTATTTTTTATTTTTAGGTGAACAAAAAAGACCAAAGTGCCATCTACTTACATTTTTTACTCCAAATAAATTCAGTAATCTATGGTTAAAGTTTGTCGGATACGTCCTGATACACCCTGTATAACTGCACCAAATTAATGAAAACCCTTTATATTCAATTATAACTTAGTACACTATAAAAAAAATCACCAAAAAAACTGGTTGGGGACGTCAGACTTAGGTGAAGGTACGTTTTTATTTTTTTATTAGCGACACTATAAAGAAACATGTGAAATATAAAATAAGGTGCCAGTACAAAACTGTTTAGAGAATAAAGTTAAAGATACAAAATGGAACATATATTGTTAGTTAATATATTTTGTAAACTATTTGATATTTTGTGTTTTTCTTAGTTCCCCTTCCTAGGGGGTCCTGTACTGAGGAAAAATAAAGTTATTTATTTTGATGGTATGTATTAGGTGCGTCTTCAATGTCGTTTTTAGTGTGGTTTTTAATGTTGTTTCAATGACCTCTTTTAACTGGAGGGAGACTGCAGGAGTGGGACGATCGGGATTCTCCGAGGGGTTGAAATGCTTATTTTGATTGATTTCAGTGTGGTTTCTATTAACCTTTGGAACGCTGAGATTCTATGGTCTAGATATTCTGTCGTGTGCCGAAGGTAAAACTGCACGCGGCCAGCGGTGCACCAGCTGAGTCTACTTTCAAAATAACTTACTTGTTTTATGCAAAATGGTGTTTTTGTAAATTGTTCCGTCTTACCAGATAATGTATTTACATATTTAAAAAAAAATGTGTATATCTATCATTAGTAGTTTCCCCAAAATAGCTACTTGTATTCAGAGAAATAAATTCTCTCTAATGATATAAAAATAAATAAATAAATGAAACATGAAAATATTCTTGAAGTTTTATTATATTTCCAAAAAGGTAAATAAATGTAATTACAATATACATTAAAAAAAAACTTATTTACTTACATTTTAGAAGATATCACAGAATAAAACCCAAATGAAATGAGCGTCCAGGAATGACGCAATACTTGAGTTATTTTGTTTTAAATTCCAGACAAGCGACGTTTCACAAAACGCAGATTTATTATTTTGTTGGCAAACAAATGTAATTTAATTTAGTAAGCTATGAACATTTAAGGTCGAAAATCACACAAAAAGGAAGTGTTTTTGCGTTCCCCGTTGGCAACGCTGGCGTTCAACGGATACAAATTTGACATTGCCCATCGGCCACGCTGGGGCACCAGAGGTTAAAGAAGCAAAAATATTATTTTAATCCTGTTGAATACTAAATTTGGCAGTTTGAGACATCTATTGAGTAACGTAAATAAAAAGAAGATATAGAAGGTTCCAACGAACAATGTCGGATGTGCAATTGGAAACTTTTTATTGTTTCTATTTATACATATTTAGAGTTTCGCGTCTACATTTTTTTTGTTTTGGGATATAGGAATATAAAACCCCTATTTATTCAATTGGAAAACCATATTATTGCAACTACTACAGCTTTAATGCAAAGTTACGGATCTGCATATTCGACATTGTTCGTTGGAACGGTTGATATCAAAGACAATAGGATTCATTTATGAACTAATTTACAAAACAGTAAAGGAGCCCAATTAAAATGCGCATGGTAAATGTATAAAAAGTGGTAATATCACTGACATCTAATGACGATTAATAGAATTGCCGTAAGTACTACTTCGATGGCTGGAGGCAAGAGTCACGTGACACCCATTTTGGCACCGGCATTGGTTCACTGCCGTCCACATTTGTTTCGCGTGATTTTGACTGCGGTAAGCAAATTTATAAAAAGGATCAAACTAAATACTTTACCAAAATATTCCGTTTTTGTAAACAAGCCAAACCTTTTTACTTAGTTGCTGTTTTACTTAAATTGGCAGCACGCCTAGTTCGGCCCCCGCCCCTCTTATTTTGGTTTCTTCCCCTTGCGTGTTAGGCCATCTCAATGTTTTATTTGCTCTGTGGGTAATATTCAATTACGGCACTATCGGAGAAAGGTTTTAAATTGTAATATCGATTTACTGAAGCAAATATAAGTGAAATTTGTATGCACACAGAAACAGATAGGCTCAACGACTTTACAAATATCATCAGTCAAGTTTTTTGTGCTATAAGAAGCTATTTATAAACATATTGATGTGTTTACACGGGCTCAACCAGCAAACGGCCTGCCATATCCCGAATCTGCAAACGAATTGTGAATCGATAGGAAGGGGTATATTAATTACCATCAATATATAAATAATTGGTCAATGGATATTACTCGTTAAAAAATAATATCCAAGTATGTAAAGTAAAACCTCAATATACCTATGTAATAAAAACATCATAACATAACATTTTTACCGTTTTACATTGTACACGCCGCAACTCGGCAAAATATTCAAAATAATAATATTATGACATCTGAAGAAACGTGAAGTTAGCAACACGACACCACCTGCAAAATGTCACGTTTTTGAGGTTTGGAGCAAAGTGATTCCAAATTAAAAAAATCATAAACCATTGGTAAAGTTATTATCCGCATAAATATTATCATGAGCAACGATTTTAACACGGGCAGTGTAGGGCCCTATTACTCGGATACCAACGCTATAAAGGTGCAATAGGGATTCTTTATAAGTAAGATAGTATTTGTGGACGGCATTAATTTTGGGTCAAAAAAAGAAGTATGAAGCGTTAATTTATATGCAGTGCAAACCTACTTACTAAGCATACTATATCGGACGTCCAAATCATAATACGTATTTAAGAAATGGCAGAAATGCTCTTACGTATTCACATGCAAAAAGTGCGTCACCGCATCAAGGTGACGTATTTCCGCAATTCAGATGACGCATTTAATGACATCAATGGCAGTTGTTGATGTCACTATTTCTGGGACATACATCAGTGACGTCAACTAAATTAAAGACGTCATAACGGACGTGTTTCTACCAATCTCAATGACGTCAATCACTGTGAACATATGTTAATTGTTTCATTGAGAAAAATCATATAAATAGAGAAGATATTTTAATAAACGATCATTGTGTAAAAGTTATTTGGCCTTTATTGACCTATATTCTATACCCCTACAAAGAACTTCTTCTGACAGATTAAAGTGTCGTATGTGTACCGGTGGTCCCTCCGAAATATAGTATTTGTTTAGAGTATGTTCCGTACACATACCTTGTTCAGAAAAGGAAGTAAGCAGGTATCTGCTTTGAGTATTCTATTCGTCCGATTGCTAGCCAAGCATCCTACCCACCTCATAATTTTAGCATCTAGCCGTCATTTCCAATAGCTACTTATATTTTGATACAGTACTAGTTGTTATGTAAGGTCCTTTAATAATACTCACAGGTCTGTTGATGTTGGGCCGGTCCAGCAGCGAAGAGCTAGAGGACTTCTTGAAGGAGTGGTTCAGCATGGACTCACTCTGGTTGTCCTTGTCCAGGTCCAAGGAGGACACTATGTCCATGGTTCTGGCCTTCTTGCGTGATGACACGGACTTGGTAACGGAGGACGCCCTCTTCACTGGCTTTTCCTGAGGAATCAAAATCGTTATGGATTAATTTAAGTATTAGATGGCCTCCATGGTCAAGGGGTGGGGCTCTCGACTACGAATCCGAAGGTCGCGGGTTCAAATCCCGGCATGCGTAAGTAAATTTTATTTAATTAATTTGTGCCGTGTCACAATTAATTCATTTAAAAATTATATATAGTATATTTGCGCACTTTCCAGAGTGGAAGACCACCACTCAGAATTGAAACGTTGCTTGAAATGGCTTTTAGCCGTGTTTGGTGACCGAATCTGAATAGACAGGTATTTCCCCACCTTCCTCTTCCCAATACCTTCAGCCTCACAACATTCCTAAAGGAACATTCACAACATTCTCTTTAGGTTTGCAATAAAATTGCAAACCTAAAGAGAAACTTCAGGGCCTATATCATCTTTCGGGATGCGAAGCGTCCCTTTAAGAAAGGAAGAAGTGAAGCTGGGTCTTGGAGAGACCCGTGTTGTAAGAGGGGAGGAAACACAAGAGACAGAAAATCATTCCACAGCTGACCTGTTGAGGTCATTTCGTAAAAGCAATCTCTTCTCATGCGGCAAATGTCAACCATGTACAAATTTGGCACATTTTTGGGATGTCATCTGGCTGAGCACTGGTGCAGATGGGACCAATGACGTTACTTCTTCGGAGCACCTCTAATTGAAATACCGGTAGAATAAACAGAGTGCTACCATCTGACATATATGTTAAGACCGAAAATCTGTTTATTAAGATAGGGAAATCTATCAAACAGACCACCCGTTTTCGCACAAAATCAAGAGTCAGCACCCAAAAATATGCACTTTGCAGGTTGTTAACTCAAGAAATACTATAAATGATTTAACTGTTAATTGGTAATTAGTAAAATGTAAGGTTTCAAAATACAATAATTCTTGAACTATAATCTTTTAAGTTCTATATGGACATACTGGAATTTCAGGTAAAATGTTCTAAATTGCTTTCACTGGTTATCAAACTGCACTTATTTTCAGACATTTCGGGATGTATATAATATAATTTAAGGATTTTTGTCTTTTGAAACGGTTTACATTTTCCTAACTACCCGTATAGAATTTACAGATAAATCATGTGTGGTATTGCTTGAGTTCGCAACCCGCAAAAGTGATGTTTAGGGTCATTTTTAAACGCTGGCCCTTAAGATATCTAGACCAGATGTGGCTGTCAAACTCAACAACGGGGCAAATTGTGCATGAAACCATAATAAGATTCTGCCTGTTCAAAGACTGCAGAAAAGTGGCCATGTGAAGAGAATGCCAGATGAAGGATACTGAAAATTAGGACCGGTGCCCCAATGGAAGCAATCCAGAGGCAGACAGAGGAAAAGGCGGACTGACTGTGGAAGAGGATTGGAGCAGGACGGTAAAGCCTAAGGAGCAGAGGTGACTTGTCCCTAGACCATATGGTTTTCCCCCCCCCCCCCAAAATTATAAGACGACAATGATTCATATAACATATTATAAAAGTCAAAACATCCGGTCAAATTTTTCATAAATTTAAACACCACCAAAAAATAGTGAGCGGTGACAAGTGGCGAGATCTATTATTTCCATTCAAAGCTCTACCCATTCTGCATGTATCTACGATCGGTAGAGACCTGAAACTTTTGTGTTTGTGACAATGCGTATTTTGTCATTTTTACATGAAAAATGCTAATTTCGCCATTTTCGCATTACGAAAATCGAACACAGATAACTTCATACCGAAAACGTCACGTGTGTACTGCCATTCATTTATCGATTTTCAAAGGGTATAAAAATTAATTGAAAAAATATAACATTAAAAACAACAAAAAAATGCACCATTTTTGTAACAAAATAACAAAATGGAAATGTAACACCACTTTGTTGCAAAAATAACCCCATTTTCCCAAAAATAACGCAAATGCCAAAATAAAGCGAATTTCGTTGAAAAATAACACCACTTAAGTCTAATGATCTGTCAAAAACCCAATCTTCGGTCTCTATACGCCCCACACAACAAACGAGATGGCAGTATATTTTATATTGTAGACGAAATCTCGCAAACTGGAGGCTTGGTTCATGTTCGCGAGGATGACAGTGTGATGAATATCATATATATAAAAATAAAAAAAATTATTGTGTTCAAGTTTAATTTGTAGAACCCCATCATATGTTTGGAAGAGATGGTGATTAGCGCAGGTCAGTTTTGCATATTGTACGCTTGAGGCGTAAAATACGTTTTGGACAGTTTGGAATATTCTTTTGCTGTTGTGTTTGTAATTTGCAATAAATTATATTTTTTTACGATTTCAGTAGGTGCAAACATTAAAAGAAATAGATGATGATAACTTCACAAGGGACATAAAAAAGGCTCGATTTAATTATTTTGTTTTTAAATTTAATAATCTTATTACGTTCTGCAAGTATTTTAATTTTTGTATTATTGTGACAGCTGTTTCAGCGTTTAAGGCGATTTTCAAAATGCGGTTAATCGACATTGTAATAACTTATTTATATGATTTTATTTACTCCCACCCAATTTCAATTTTTATGGTGCCTAAAATGATTTATTACCGGTGAAACCTATTTACTGAGAAAATAATTGTGATAAAAGATTCTCTCTTCTGTGAGGTGATTACAGTTGAAATCTGTTTTTTTTTATTTTTTTATTTATTTTTTTTTTTTTATTGTATAATATTAATTATATACAGTGGGAACTTATACCCGCTAAGCCACTGCAAGTAGCTTGTCAGCAGGAGTTTATTTCAACAATATAATATAAAGCAACAATAAATTACAATCATCATACAAATGTAGGGCAAAAATTATTATATTTAGGCGCATGCATCTTGTGCTGTACATAAGTTGAGAAAAAAAAATTAAAGAGAAAAAATAATGGTAAAAGCATTACAGATTTGTTATTGAGATACTAGAGTCCAATCTTATAACACCGATTTAAATAATATTATAAAAATGTCAATATCATAAAAAATATCAAAATTATAAAAGTACCAATATTATAAAAGTATCAATATTATAAAAATATCAATATTATAAAAACATCAATACTTTTAAAAATATCAACATTATAAAACATTCATATTACAAAAATATAACTATTACGTAAATATCAGAAATATCAAAGCATCTGTAAGTATTAAATAGATTAAGAAATAAAAATTTAAAAGATATATACATAAAACAGCAGTACAGGTTGGTTACAATGAGGATAGACTTAAATATAATATTAACACCGTAACAGTAAGTACACCAGATATCTAGGAGCTATACAACCATGGAGACCGTCATATTTGTTACCATCAATACACAAGGTTACTTTCCAAAAGCCAACACTTTAACATCAGTGAGAATTTCATCATAGGACAATTGTTTTTAAATTCGTACGGCAATTTGTTAAATATAACCGCCGCGTTAATGACCTAAACAAATATAACACATTTACTTAGGTCAATAGCACTCACGTCATTATTACATAGGTCAATAGCACTCACGTCATTATTTTCTAACTAAATCATTATTTTTTTTTAAATCTGCACAAATTAGAATTGGGTGGGAGTAAATAAAATCATATAAATAAGTCGTCAAAATGTGGATTAACCGCAGTTTGAAAATGGCTTTGAATGCCGTAACAGCTGTCACAATAAAACTAAAAATACTTGCAGAACTTATAACATTATACCGACGGCCTCCGTGGTCGAGGGGTAAGGCTCACGACTACGAATCCGAAGGTTGCGGGTTCAAATCCCAGAGTGCGCAAGTAAATTTTATTTAATTAATTTGTGCTGTTTCACAATTAATTCATTTAAAAATAATATGTAGTATATTTGCGCACGTTCCAGTCAGTACCGCCCTAGTGAAAGACCACAATTAAGAATTGAAATGTTGCTTGAAATGGCTTTTAGCGTGTTTGGTTGCCAGATCTGAATAGACAGGTATTTCCCCACCTTCCTCTTCCCCTCCCCAATACCTTCAGCCTCACAACATTCCCCAATTGGGGATGCCATAGTCTCACTGGCTCCAGACAGTTGGGACTCCTGTGGGGTACTCATATAAAAAATAAAATAAATGAAATTTGATTAACATTAAATAAATAAAAAAAATTGCTTTTGTTTTTTTACCCTTTTATTTGTTTTGTACCTAAATAACAGCAGATTTTCAATTTACTATTTATTACAGGGAAACTCTGCATTCGTAGTGGATAATGTATTACTAATCACATGAAGTTAAAAACAATTCTATGTTTTGACGTGTTTATTAACACATAATAATATTATTAGTTATAAATGATATTTTTCAAAATACAAAATTTTACCCCCAGATTCATGACGTACTTACAAATATAATGTAGGCATTTATTTAGTAGAGAATAACAAATGGAGTAGTGATTTAAAAGTGTACTGTTGAAAGAAAAAATAATTATCATTAAAAAAAATCCCAATTAAACGAATATCCTAAGATAAGATAAATAATCTTAGATGTCTACAAACTCGGTCATCAAAGTTAATCTCTAGGACAAAGCCAAGAGTTTGTATGAATGATGCGAAGTTTGGGGTAGAGCATTTAACACGCTGGGTCCACATTCTTGGAATGACCTGCCATTTAGTGCCTCGAGGTCAGAAACTGGTTTTGATAACTTTGAGAGTAACTTTAAAAACAAACTTTTTTAGAAAAGGATGGCTACAATAACCAATGTAAAGCACCATGCCATCATATGTAGTAAAAATCATATACTAATACTGAAAATTAATTAGTAATAGCAAAAATTTATTATAAATCATTTAAAAAATGTTATTAGTAACATTAATTAATACTGATAATTCATTAAACATAGAAAAAAATTATAAATAATTAATAACAGAAAAAATTAATTAATAATAGCCAAATTAATTAGTATATTCAAAATATTTGTTTTATAAAATTTATTAGTAAAATAAACTAAGTAATATGAATAATATTAATGAATTAAATTTTGTATTATGTACGAATTAAATAGTATAAAGTGCTAAATTGGAATCAATGAAAGCAACATAATTTGTCTTACAGTCCCATATCAGATATATCTCCCTTTAATTCAAAATTTCCCACTTATCCCTCCCTCCTTTGACGTTCTGTCTCCATCTTTTTTATGTGTTGTCCCATTCTGTTACACGTAAGCATGTCTCTGTCTCACTGTTCCATTGTTTCGTTTTATGTTTTTTCTCCTACTTTTTGTACATCTCAACTATATATATACTCATATATGTATTTAGGTTAGTTTTAAATTTTACCCTGACGAAGCTTGGGATAAGCGAAACCGGTTGGTGATGATATAAAAATAAATTAGTGGTTTGAAACAAAGTGTTTGTTTTATTTAATATATGCATTAAGGGGGAGAGGGACGCCGGAGAGGAATTATTTATTATTTCGAAATATTGATAGTATTATTACGCAATACGATAAACATAATGTTTTTAAATAGAAAAATATTTATTAAATATTTTATAAATTTACATAGGCTTAGCATTTATCAAAATCTAATCAGAAATATTCTTTTTTCTGACCGTCCTATTGTATGTTTTACAAAATGTTAAAAATATGAATATGATTTTTAAAGTGGAGAAAAATATTTTTAATCCATTCTCGTTACGTTTTTGTAAATAAACTTAACCAAAAATTTGTAATCCGCATTAAAAAAAAAAAAACAAAAACATTAAAGTTACGTAATGTTTATGAAAAAATTAAACTACACACTGTTCTTTTCTTAAAATTTATCTTATCGGCATGTTAAAGAAAAACCTTCACAGCATAAGTGTTTTTGTAAAACATGCGTAGAACGGTCGGAAATGTGTAATATTTCTGATTTTATTTTGATAAATGCTAAGCCCCATGCAAGTTAAAAAATAAACGTAATTAATATTTTTCTCTTTAAAAACACCATGTTTACCGTATGGCAAAATAATATTATCATTATTTTGAATTAATAAATAATAACTCTCGGATGACGTCCCTCTCCCCGTTAAAAAAATTTCAAATAATTTTACGAGGTGAATATTATTTTATCACTCAATTCAGGTCTGAAAGGGTTAAAAGCGAAAAACTTAACCAATAAATTAAGCTTGGTAATATGTAGCTGTGATAGCTTTCCATTTTATGATTCAAACCAATAAATTCTGTTAAAAATATCACTATTTGAGTTGCAACATATAAATATTTACATCTGGTTGGGCTATGAAAAATAATAAACAAATATACTGTACATGTTAGTAAAAAGAAGAAATATTGCGATTTATGATAAATAAACTAAATTATATTGAAAAACACTTAAATTTAAAATCATATCATATCAGCCACAACGTACAAAAAAAAATAGAAGGCAATTTATATTTTGTAATAATAAAAAATGGTAAAAAAAAAAAATGTGAAAAAGGGTAAGTATACAAATAGAACCTACATAAAATGACCTCAACTTATAAATGGATGGCAAACCTTTGGAAACTAATGATGAATGTATAAGTTTAATTGCAAAATATATTTAAGTTAACAAGAAATTAATTAACAAAACATATCGATACAGAGTAATTTTTTTAAATGTGAACCGTCACTGTCTGATCAGTGGAAAGCCAGGGGAAGTACATTGCCCCTAGTAGTGCAACATTGTGACGTGGGTTAAGGAAGGGTCTGTAGGAAGGGATATATTATATGGGTCTGTAGGAAGGGATATGTACCTTGAAGAGGATCAGTCTGGCTGAATTTATTCAATTTTTTCCACTATTTAATAATAATGTTTCATTATCTTCTTTTTTTATAACAAATAACAATATCCTCACTGGGATTTCCTGTGCTGAGGATTTCATTTACAAAATATTAAATTACAATAATTAAATTGATGTGCTTGAAGAAAAAAATTTAAATAATTCTAAGGTGGGGTGTTTTAAGCACAGTTGAGTGGTTTTGGTATTTGTCTGTATTTGGTGTTAATATATTTAATTCACAATAAATAGAAAAATAATACAAATTTTATTTATAGTGAAAAAAAAAGACATAATAAAGAAGTGAATTGTCAGAAGATGTGTTTAAACGCGTCACCACATGAAAATTTTTAGCATACAAATAGGACATAAAATGTCCCCAGCTTGTCAAGGGATAGCAAATCTTTGGACACTAATGATGGAAGAAGTGACATACTTAATTTTAATTGCAATATATATATATAAATTATGAAGAGATTAAATTAATATGCGTTAGAAAAACATAAAAAAATTTAATCATTGTAGAAAATAATATTAACATAACCTAAATGAAACATGAAAACGGAAAAAAGACAGAAAATAAAAAGATATCAGTCACATCTGGGACTCGAACCCAGGTCCTCTGCCTATCCGGGGCAACCGCTTAACCAACTTAGCTAATGAGACCAGTTCAATTTATGTCATCTTCATCTATATCATACCTCAAATTCCAGATTTGTTAATATTATTCTCCATTTTTAATCCCATATTATTGGCAGCTCTCCTTTATAATAATTACAAAGTTCTTAACGAACACAATTGCAAGCAAGAAATAATAAAAATTACTGACTTTCATTTAGGTTGTGTTAATATTATTTTCTACGATTAAATATTAAAATGGGGTTTTTAAATCTCTATAAAAATAATTAATAATTAAAAATTGAATTAAAAAAATTATTGGTGCTACGGTGATTCAAACTGAGAATTGCCGCTCGATTGGATGTCTTCTCAATTTGGCTACCGAAACATTTATTAAGTACATTTTTATATCAAGTTCATTTGCCCAACTCGGGATGCATACTTTCATGTGATTGTTGACTGTGGTAAGTAAATTATAAAATATGCGTAAAAGGGTCAAATTAAATACTGACAAAATATTCGGTTCTTATAAACAAGTCGAACCTTCTTACTTGTTGCTGCTTTACTTAAATTGGCGGTTTGGGATTTGATCATTAGCAGATTTGCTTTTTTGAAGAGTAAATACTAATACTTTGCAGTGAAATGTGAGTTGCCTGAAGACAGTCGGGATTAATTTATTCTCAAATCACTGAAAGGGACACGCGTAGGCCCTCGCCCTGCTCATATTAGTTTCTTCCCTTTACCCTTAAAGGCACCTCTGTATATTCATTACTCTGTGGCTGAACTAAAGAATGTGGTATATACTTGAATCCTTATATGGAAAAAAAAGGTTTGTTAACACTGTCATAAAAAAAGCTTTAATTAAGAGCTATCACATGCATATTTTTTAATTATAATATATATTTTTTAACTTATCTTGAATTCAGACTACTACCATCATAATAAGCAGAAAATGTTGATTGTGTAATGATGGAGGACTTAGTTAGCAGAGGATTGAACCCGCGATGCCGCAGTGGGAGCACGATACTTTGGACCATTCGGCTCCTAACTGGTCAACCAGAAGTTAAGCCTTGAGAAGGTAATGAAAAACAGGACCCTAAAATAAGCATTTACGTCTATACCACCATGTTATGTTTCAGAAGGGATCAGATTGGAAAGAGCGTACTGCCACACATCGCAGTCCTGGCTAGTGAGTCGGGACTGCTTTATGCACATTCATATAACACCTATTGATCCATACATAAATTAAATAAAAGATATGCCTCTATTTAAACCGGGCTTCAAAAAAAAGAAGTAGGGATGAAAGATCTGGATTAACCTATGTCACTCCGTGCAATATCGGTTTGTCTAATAAACCCTTTGGCCGCGTTAATTAGTTAAAATTTTTAATACCGACATGCGGAACTGATTTTCCATTTTGTAATTACGTAATTTATCGTGAAAATAGAGCACTCGAGCATGATTTATCGTTTCAGACAGAAATAAACGATTATGATGTACAATATGGAAATAAACTCGTGGGTAAAAAACATAAAACTCCATACAAAAAGCGACCTTATGTTGCGGCTGTTGAGTAATACTTAGGACATTGTGTTGATAGACACAAGATGGACAACGGGAAAATGCACTTTATTTCCTACTGCATAGAAGCTACAGTACCGCGCGCTTTTATTAGACTTTTTAAGTTTTAATAAATTATAGAATATATTATATAATTATAGATAAAGCGCCCTCTAGCGACCCGAGCTTTCTGAATTGGTTTTTTTCATACATTTGAATATATTTTCCGTTAAACATATTCTTAATTATAAAAAAAACTAGCGCCCTCTAGCGGCCCGAGTTGTACGGATTGGTTTTTTTCATACATTTGAATAGGTTTACTGTGAAACATTTTATTAATAAATTATAGAAATCGAAAAATCAAATATAATAAATTGAGATAATTTTTTTAAATTTTCTTATTTTTAGACTTTGTTTCGCTCAACATATCACAATTCTTATCATTTTTTATTTTATTTATATACGCTATAGATACAAATATTTAAATGTCCTCATTAAAGCGTATATAAACAAAAAAATAATGATAAGAATTGTGATATGTTGAGCCAAAAGACGTCTAAAAATAATAAATTATAAAAAAAATTCATAGAATTTATTCCTTTTCTAATCCGCCAGACCGAGCGCGAGCGTCGAGCGGCAAGGCTTATAACTGTTAGTACAAACCTAATTGCCTCTTTAATATGTTTTCATTTACGAGGAAAAAAGGAGTAAAATCATATGTAGGTCACCTAATATTAATATTTTGAATTTGTATGGCAGTGAGGCATGGAACTGGCAGAGGAAGGATAAAAGTAGACTGAATTCTGTAGGTGAGATAATATTAATATTTTGAATTTGTATGGCAGTGAGGCATGGAACTGGCAGAGGAAGGATAAAAGTAGACTGAATTCTGTAGAATGAGATCCCTGAGACGAATGTGCGGTAAAACCATGTATGATCGTGTGAAAAATGTTGAGATTCGTAAAGAATGCAAGGCTGATGTAAGCGTAGTGAGCAAGATCAAGAAAGGGATGCTTAGATGGTTTGGGCATGTAGAACGAATGAACGAAGAGAGGAGTGTAAGGAGAATATATGACGCGAATATGAACGGAAGGAGAAGCCGGGGACATCCGAGGAACACATGGCACGATCAAGTGAATCAAATACTTGAGTTGGGCCATGTCAGAAGTCGGAATAACATAAGAGAATGTATGAGACGTTGTATTAAAGTGAATGAAGCAAGAAGTGTATGCCAAGATCGAGTTGTTTGGCGGTCCATCCTCTCTGCCTACCAATGCAGTGAAACGGCGTGATGGTTAGTTAGTTAGCCATTTCTATGATTTATTAAGAATACATTTCAAAGATAATCTATTAAAATGTATGCAAGAACCCAATTAGGCCAACGCGGGCCACTGGAGGCACTAGTGTAACATGTTGCTATCTCAATGTACAGGAAGTGTCAGGAGCTGGAGGTATTGTCATATCCAAGGATATTTATTTACGTCGACTATTTTAAACCAGAACCATCTAAATCAAAAATTAGCCTTGTAACTTCTATGAGATACCCCAAAAAATTATCCTATTATTAACAGTAATATTTTAATATGTTTTATTAAATTAAACATTTAAAAAATCAGGAAGGTCTCATAGAAGTAAAGAAGCTGATTTGATTTAGTCCCGGCCATGAGATTTGGGAGGCTTTGATTTAATGGGGAGAGGGACGTCGGAGAGTTATTATTTATTAATTCAAAATAATGATTGTATTATTATGCAATACGATAAACATTATATTTTTAAAATTTACATAGGTTTAGCATTTTTCAAAATCTAATCAGAAATATTATTTTTTTTGACCGTCCCATTGTATGTTTTACAAAATATTTAAAATACGAATATAAATTTTGTAAAACATACAATGGGACGGTCAGAAAAAAGTAATATTTCTGATTAGATTTTGAAAAATGCTAAGCCTATGTAAATTTTAAAAATATTTAAATATTTTTCTATTTAAAAACATTGTTTATCATATTGCGTAATAATACTATGATTATCTTGAATTAATAAATAATAACTCTACGACGTCCCTCTCGCCCTTAAATAGGTAGGCTATCGAATAGATATTTAAAAAAAATAGAATGAATGCAAGCACAATAATGAAGCATTAGAAATTTATTTTTTGTGTATAGGTAGGTACATACGTCTGTCCAAGAAATTTAGGGACAAGCGATAAAGTACCTACCTATAATATATTTATCATCACAAAGTAACTAGCTTGGCAATAAAATGTATTGAAGAAAGTGGAACTACATTTTCATTACTATGGTAATACCAAGCTGCCAACAATGTCTTTGAAATTTTGTTTGAATCTGTAAGTTCGTTTTAAAGAAACAATGCAGAACATCATAATCATTTTTTATTGTTTTAATTATATTTTTGATCTATGAATTCGTTTTTTTATTTATCAATACATGCTTGTTTAGATACATAAATTTCGCAAATAAAAAAATCACCTTTTCCATGTAATTGTCTTCCTTGTAAAGCATTAAATAATAATAAAAAAAAAGTTTAAACGTAAAATTGTATTAAAATGTGATGTAGAATCATCATCGAAAAGTATTATTAAATTCTGGGTACCGTTTGATGAAAGTAAAAAACATGCATTTGGACCATTGTGTTTTTTTAAACATACAATAATCTTCCTTAGCGTCTTAGAACGATCGCAGCGCCATCATTTTTTGTCTACTATAAAATGTCGGACTGTACAATAGAAGTTTCTTCAAATTCCATATTTGAGATGATTGTGTAGTAGTGGTGGGCGAAGCGGCTCAGTTTAGTGAGCCGGAACACTAAATCGGCTCTTTGCAGTGTACCGGTTCGGTGATCCGGCTCGTTTGAACGACGGTTCGTGTCCCCCCGCACCATGCCCTCTCCCTCGCTCCCTTGGCCCTCCTAAAGACGTCCTAATACGCTCTTACATGATACTTTTTTCGTCCAGTTTTCATGTGGATTGTCTTTAGAGCTGATTTAGTGATCCGGCTTGAAGCCGAGCCGCTTCGCCCACCACTATAATGTAAATGTGTAACCAATTTATGCTTTAAAATTTTTTTAAAAATAAAACACTTCCAAATCCAGCAAATATTTTCCATGATTACTGATTTATTTATTTGAATTGTAAATTCAATTACATATTATATGTTTTGAATAAATCAAATTATTTTAACACTGTTTTCATGAAAAAAAAAAAAAAAAAACTAAAGGGTGGTTAGGATAGGTTCACAAGTGTGCGGGTTCAAGTGAATGCCGGATATTATGTTTTAGTTGATGATAACTCCAAGGGTAGTTAAGTTAGATTAGGTTGGTTCATCAAATAAAATTTAATTAAACAGAGGTGTGTGGGGGGTTGCAACCGGGAAAATGCTACGCTTTTCAGTAGACTATACTTTTTCTTCACACTACCTAACGAACAACTCATGATTTAAAATTAGGGAATGATTATTAAAAAAAAAAAATCAAGTATCAATTTGCAAGCATCAAATTATGAATTTACATTTGGGAATATTAATATAATTTGGGAGCCACCTCTGGGTTGGAGCTCCAAGATACCTGATAAATTGGGTAGATTCTGTGGAAAGGAGGGCGGTCCGTCTGATTGACAACTCGTTTTTAACAGACCGAAAACAGTTTGATATGGAAACAGCTATCACAATAATGAAAACTAAAAATACTTGCAGAAATTAATAATAACATTAAATAAATTTCTAAAAAAATTAAATGGAGTTCTACAAATTAAACACAAAAACAGTTAACAGACCAAGTTGCCATATCTAATGCAAAAAGGCAAAGTAGGTATGCTGAGTCTGTTCTACAGGTATTTCAATGGAGTCTGTTCAAAGGAACTAGCAGCATCAATCCCCAGTGCATCGGTGAACCTACGCTAAACTTGACAGACACAAGTGAATCATGGGAACGGGTTGTTTCTCCGACTCATTTTTGTGTAAGGCGGCTAGCATGTGGAACGAGTTACCGGCATCCGTTATAGCTTCTTCATATAATCTGGGACTCTTCAAGTCCCGCATTAATAAATCCCTTCCTATAGGCCCTATCTTAACCCGCCTCACAACACAGCAAGCCGGGTGGTGATATAGTTCCACTGTCTTACACCGTACAGACAGGGCCGCTATTGTGAGATGCAGCAACATCAAAAAAAATCACCGCCGTTTGGGTGCAACGGGCAAAACGCTAGTATATATTTAATACCTTCTTTGCTTTGGCAGGAGTAGCTTTGGGAGTTGGCTTCTCATCATCGGAGACTCCGTCTTTCAGTTTATCAAACTGCCGGTCTGAATTCTCTGGCACGTCGTCGTTGGAGAATTTCTGGAGAAGAAGATACATGTTTATTAGAAATATAATATATTAGACAAAACAAGAACATCGGGTGGGAAAGTTGACTGTTCTACAGGTATTTCAATGGAAGGTGCTCAGATGAACTAGCATCATTGATTTCTTCTGGGGGCTACATCAACGTGTGATCAACATTTTTACATGGTTGATATTGTGAATGGATCATTGTGGTGATGTTTTGGGTTTCCTCCCTCTTACAGCACGGAGACACTGACTCTCCAAGACACTGGTTTACTCCTTCATCTCTTTAAAAGACTCGGCAAAGCATCCCCAAAGATAACGCAGACAAACAAAAAACAACCCTTAATCCATCCCATGATCCCCGTTTCTCCTACACTCTTATATTGACTCTAGGTTGTCTGTATAAAGGCTGATTAAACTCCAACAGGGATATATTGCGAGGCTGAAAGGATCGGACTAAAATACATGCATAGTTAAAGCCATTTCAAGTAACGACGTTTGGATTCTGAATGGTGGTCTTTCACCAGAGCGATACTGAAAGTATCTTACACTCGTGTTCGAAGTCCTAAAAACATAGTGCTCCATTGTGTGCCGGCCGCACCGGGGCAGGAGTGCTCCTGACTGGGGTGATCAAACAATATTGCATCGTAAATTATCAGTATGAATTGTTCTTTTCTTGGAACATGCACAGTTTTACAGTCTCCGTGGATAGTAAACCCTTTGTCTTCTGTGAGGGTGAAGTCAAGCGGTTACAAAGGGATTGACGAAGGAAGAGGAGGAACCTAATCTGACTCGGAAGAAGGAAACAGAACTTTGGATCTATCCATAGCCGAGCCTTTCAGCATCAGAGCTGGCAGACAAGTGTACCAAATGGCATCCCAATATCACAGTAAATCTTAAAAGTAAAAGCCAAAGACATAATGACTGTGCGACCGACGTCTTGTATGAGAGAGACAACAATGTGGGCATATAAGAGTGCGCAAGATTATCCAGTGTCTCTTCATTATTGCGTGGCATCTGAGAAAATACATAGAGTTAATTACAGTCTAAAAGGCAAAGACGTTACAGTAAAGGACCATTCTTAAATTGTGGGAGTAATTTAGGAATTAAGTAATTACCTCAGGATCCTCGATGTAGGCATCGATCTGGTTGATGGCTTCCTTGAAGGCTGCTGTCTTGCAGGACTTGATCAGTTGTTCCCTGAACTCGTGGAAAGGTTTCAGGTTGCTCTCCTCAATCCAGCCGCTGTGCAAAGAAAATGGTACATTTAGTTAAAATGATTTATTTCAATGGAATGCCTCAAATGATATGAAACGATTGACAATGCTGTTGTGTGGGTGTTGCAACCAGAAGAGACGAAAACATTTATCGTATGTATATACATATATATATACTTGCGAATATGTTCAAGAAAGATTGAAAGGCTAATGATAAGAACAATGGAAGAAGGGTGAATGCAGGAGCCGCTAATAAAAAGTTGTGTAAAGAAGGGAGACTAACAGTTCAAAATGGAGTGCTGATACCAACTCTGATGTATGGCAGTGAGGCATGGAACTGGCAGAGAAAAGACGAATTAACTAAAAAAAAAAAACGCCTTTACCAAATCAAAGATCTAGAGGTTATTTACGATAGTAAATTAACTTTTCACCAACACATCAACAATTTAGTAACCAGAGCACACAAGCTTCTAGGCTTTGTAATACAAAATTCTTATTCCTGTCACAACACGCAAACACTGAGGTTATTATAAAACACGCTAGTGCTAAGTGTATTGGAGTTGAATTCTATCATTCGGGCCCTACACAAACTAACTTACATTCTGTGCATCGAAAGAGTTCACAAGAAATTTTTAAGATTTTTATTTTTGCGTCTCTACGGATGATACCCTTGGCTATATCCATCCATATTTTAGGTATGATCAATTACCGCTCCTTAGAGACACGTAGATATATAGTTCTAATAAAATATTTTTTCTTTTACTTAACATTAACATATTTAACAGTGAGATTCTGGTTCAAATAAATTCCTTTGTACCAGAACCTCACTCTCAAGGATGTCATCACAACTTCCTGCAATCGAGCAAGCAGCTCAAGCTTATTTTTTAACTCACATGTGGGGAGAGCCACATACTTCCTAAATACGGTGGATCATTTACATTTTGGCATTGCATATACGAGTACACTGCATAAACGATACAATTATAATGAATTAGATTAAAAAAAATTGTAATGTTATAAATACTTTTATAAGTTTAATAAAATTAATAAATAAAAAATGTGCAGTAAAAGAGATCCGGAAAGAAGGCACGGCTGGCTAACATTTAACCATTCGAAATAGTGGTGGGCGAAGCGGCTCGGTTTAGTGAGCCGGATCACTAAATCAGCTCTCTGTAAAGATAATCCATATGAAAACTGGACGATAAAAGTATCGTGTAAGAGCGTCTTTAGGAGGGCCAAGGGAGTGAGGGAGAGGGCATGGTGCGGGGGGACGCGAACCGCCGTTCAATCGAGCCGGATCACCGAACCGGTACACTACGAAGAGCTTATTTAGTGATCCGGCTCACTAAACCGAGCCGCTTCGCCCACCACTAATTGGAAATAGAATATCATTCTTTGCTGAGAAAGAGAAACAGGGGTTGCCAGAAGATGAGATGGACCGATGACCAAAATACCAAAAGCCAGATTGAATAATGAGATTCATGAAACGGGGCGGCTCCACTGGGCAGGTCATTGTAGCAAGGATGGAAGATAGCCGACTACCAAAGAGGCTTCTTTGTAATAGGCTTGCACAATGAAGGAATGTTGTGAGGTCTAAACTTCGGCTGGATGGTGTGGAAGCGTACACCGCATCTTCGAGTAGAGGAAGACAGTAAGAGATCGGCAGGAATGGAGACGTTTTCTAGAGAAGTAATTGTAATTTCAGAGGGAAGACATCATGTTGGACATCCCAGAAAAAGTTGGGGAAAGCACCTTCAGGCACACCTTCTGTGTGAGGGTGTGCCTGCAATGGATGGAGGACGCTGAAGTACCCCAGGACAGGGACCGAAGTGACGGGCTCCAAACCCGAATAAGACAAGTGGAATATGATGATGATTAATTTACGAACACATCATCAGAATGAATGATAATGAAACTGGTATGAACAGGAATGCAGAAGTTGATTGGGAGATGGCTAATCAGCTCTGAGAGAACCTTCTTCCATATAGTAAGAAGGCTATGGGGTTAGCCGGAACAAGGGAGTGAACGCTGATCCAGGACTTGAATGTCATAAAATAATGGCATAGTGATTCACTATAAAAAAAAAAAGATTGTTACATTAAAATAATCTCTACAAAAAGTACATAAACATTATGGACATGTAGAGCGAATGAATGAAGAAGTGTAAGGAGAATGGTGTCCGGATAATTCAACACAAGTATGAATCGGCACACTCTTTAAAAGCGATATGTTCATTAAAAATATGAAGAAAAAAAAAACTACGTCAAAATCCAAATCTAACCTAATTAATCTTTATTTTTTAGGATTAATCAGTTTAGATTAAATTAGGTTTTCGGGTTAGATTTTTTTTTTTCATACTTTTAAAGACTTTCTACCATTTTTACAAAGTGTTCTAATTTATATGTGTGTCGAATTGTAGTGAAACCAAGGAGAATATATGACGCGAATATGAATGGAAGAAGCTGAGGACGCCTGAGGAAGACATGGCACGATCAAGTGAATCAAATACTGAGTCGGGCCATGTGAGAAGTCAGAATAACAGAAGAGAATGTATGAGATGAATGTGAATGAAGTAAGAAGTGTGTGCCAAGATCGAGTTGTTTGGCAGTCCGTCCTCTCTGCCTACCCCTGTGGAGAAACGGCGTGATGCTTAGTTAACCAATATCGACAGTGAAGACTAGAAGTGTAGAGATCAAAAATAATTAAATCAAGTATTTTTTAAATCTGAGAATATCACCAATGCGTTTTGTCTATGGTAAGATGACAAACCACAACTTTGTAGACTGCGAAGGGTTAATTTAACTATCATAAAACATGTGTATTTTCAAAAACAGGTTAACTTTATATTTACTTAAAAACGCCATCCCCAAAGAGGACAGTGGTGGATACTCTAGCTATCGCCCTTATATTTAGCCGTGTTTGTTTAACCTTCCTCTCTCCCATCTCCTTTCAGCCTCATAACATACCCCATTTGGGAATGCCATGGTCCCACTAGCTCCAGAAAGTTGGAACTTTTGTGTAGTGTTCACATAAAATAATAAATTATGGATACCATTGTTATTGTACGATTTTCTCTCCTTAATGACTTCATTATGTTGTATTTAGTATCTATTATTTGGTAATATATAATGTTGTCTCCCTCTCACACATAATATTTTTCTATTGGTGTCTCCCTCTCACACATAATATTTTTCTATTGGTGTCTCCTTCTAATATTTAATACCGATAACTCCGTATTATTCTTTAGTTATTATATTTACACTGACGAAGCTTGAGCTAAGCGAAACCGGTTTGCGAAAAATACAATATATTTGTGGTTTAAAAAAAAGTGTTTGTTTTATGTAATAAATATATTTTCAATTTAGTATTTACACGGTTTTGAATTAACACGGTTCACAAAGCGCAACATGTATCCATACCGAATTGAGTTAGAATCTAATTGAGATAGAATTTCAAGTGATGAAAGTGATTTTGTACAAAAAACGCGAAAAGCGTAAGAGTTTTTTGGCTTGCAGCGATGGTGAATTAATTTATCTACAAATTAAAAAAAATATTTTTTGGCATCTTGAAATGATTCTTATACAATGCAACGTATTTTCCATGTAATTTACGGATTTTTTTACACGACATTCTGTGGAACATCCTAAGTATTAATTCAATAGGTACCAATAAAAAAAGGCATTTTAAAAAATCATAATTCATAAAAAAATATCAGCTTAATAAATCATTTTCGTGTGCCTAACTCAAAGGTTTTCAAAAAATACAGAACCATTAATTCTTGTTACAAACTAATAAAATCAGAGAAATACCAGAGGTAATATCCACGCATAAATCAAGAATTTTCGGAAATATTTTAAGAAGGCGGTGAAAAGTTCAGTACATAATAAGATGGAAGTAAATAAAAATACATGGAAATTATTGAATTGAATGATAGTGACTTACTAGTTGTTAGATCCAAAAAAGTAAATGCACTGAACGGGAACATTCTTCTTAGAAGGGTGCTTCATGTCACTGGTTGGCTGAGCGACCTATAAAAATAACATTTCAAAACTCCGAAAGTACACAATATATTTTAGGTTATGTTGTTATTTTGACGGATATGCTAACAAAACTTTAAACAAACTGTCTCTAATACGTGAAGATAAAACTATTATGATTTTAATTGGTAAAAAATCGAGAAAGTGGTTTGACTACGCCCTCGGAAACTTGAAAATTATTGTTTCCCGCGCTATATTGTTCAAAGAAAGACAAAATATCCGAAACTTCAAAATGTTGCACAAACGTAAATAAACTGTTTAAACTGGCGACAAAACTAAATTTTGACAACGAATTTGTGACACAAGTTCTACGAAGTGATTATTTGACAATATAAATAACGGTTTCGTCTCTCACCCGGCCTGGCCACGGGCTGAATCCCTTCATTTTCGCCCTGTAAAAAAATATAATAAATTAATTCCACCATTTAGGTTAATAAGTAATCTGTTCACAACAAATAAAATAATATGATTTAAAAGTTTTTGAGGGAAACCTACCAAACTAAATCGTTCAACTTGTAAGCGACAGCCATAGTTAGTACTCTCGAAGTGAATTTCCAAACTCTACTGAATTTGCATCAAATAATGCGTAGTACCAACTTTCAGAAGGAAATAAGCGTCATAATAAGGTGCGCGTGCGCAGGCTCAGTGTGGCAATACGCATGATAATATATTTCTTAATATTATTATGGCTGTGGAATGAAGTGAATGATCTATCTTAATTTTAGTATAATAAAACAGTCCACAAACGGAAAGAGATGATTAAGTCCAAAGTCACAATTTAAGTAATAAAAAATACTAATCCATACAATGCCGTTTTCCTAAAAAATCTTCTCATGTGCACTCTATTTTTGCACAGTTTGATATCTATTTTTTCTTTTCATGGAGGATGAAAATGAAGATTTTACAAGAAGACATGTTACGCTCAAGCGAAACAAATATTTTTGTCGGAGTAAGACGAAAGTTATAATAAATAATGAGTTTGTTTGCTAAGATATACGAAAGCGGAGAAAAGTAGATGCTTGTGCCAGGACAGAGTTGTTTAGTGTTTCATCTTCTCTGCCTACGTGGTGTTAAGGTGATAATGGTTAACTTTTATTTATGCTTTAATACGTTCATAGTAATGTTTAATTTGAAGACTGCTGCTTGGAAGAGTATTTTAATTTTAATTTTATTTTGTTTTACCTAGTTCAGTTTTAATAGAAATGCACAATTTATAATGAAATATTGTGTTACTAGTTGCAAAGGTATATAAATTCAAAGTAATCATCTTATCCATAATCTTTTCGTAATTAGTCGTGTTTTCTTTTTGCGATTACAAAAAAAAAATATTGGTGTCTGATATTGAAATAAAGACTTTATAGGAAATAACACTGGCTTTATTTCAAAACTGTTGACTACTTTATCGAAAAATTGAAAATATTAACTTTTTATGAATTCACAAAAAAATGATTGATTAATGGATAACAAGTACATTGCGTTAAAAACGACGTCTGCTTTAACTTGATTACTATACCAAGTCGACATGATTACTTTATTATTGTCAAACTGACCAGGAGCGCTATTCTAATTATTTTCAGGGAAGATTCCTTATATTTTTCCTTAGGCTTAAAGACTTCTTGATTAACTGAGGAATTCTGGTGAGACATAGTAAAAAATCCTAAATAGATTCATAAAAGATTATTTGAAAACACAAATTGATGAAATAACACAAGTGACACTAACTTGGTTTTGAAACAAAACTTCTAAAAATAATTACTTTATATTAAAAAGCATTTTAGTACATTTTTATAACATTTGTAAATAGCATATATAAGCGTTTTTACTCGGTCTTCGTTCTTTTCGGTCCGCACGGGTCCGCCTTTCCGGAAGCAAAAATCGTTCATATTACACTATTCAATAGGGACCCCTTTCGTTTCTGACTCCAATCCAAAACCTTTGTCCTTCCTTGAGTGTGAGTTCGGAATGAATGAATCCGGATTTTCGAATTCGGAGTTAGTCCTCCGCTTCCAGAATTGGATTCATTGGACTCGGCCAGCCGTCACGACTCTCCCCTGTGCCGCACCTGCCGTGAATTGTTGAAAATGTCAACATCTATACAATGTTTATTAATGTTTACACTGATTATGTTTAAAGTAAATAATAACACAGTTACTTAATATTGAGTTTTTCTCTTGTTAAAACTATGCAAATATAGACATTTTAAATGAATGTCATTCGCTTAATGATAGCCGACGGCTGTCACCCAAGAGAACCAGAACTGCAGTTAAGCAAGAAAATTTTACGCCTAAGGAAAAGGATAAGAAATCTTCTTCAAAAAGAACTAGAATTGCACTTCAGATTTAATTAAGGATTCATGATTCGGAATTCACTTATGACGTAAAAATACTAAAAAATAAAAAATTATTGATGTTGAGAATGAAGATTATGCCACAATACCTATTGGAATCTTGAAAAAAATTGTCCGTCTGTGGATAACTTTTTTATTAATTTGAGCAAGTACTTTATATCTATCTCAATATTTTTTTTTAATTAATTCAGCGCTATAATGTTTAACAACTTGTATTGACCCATCTACGTCTAGCTTCAAAACAGTGGGCAAAATCAGCTGTTTGTCCATAGATTTTTATGAATTATTCTCCTTCCGCTGACAGCTTCGTTGTCATCTCTCTTTCTGTTACATGCGTCATTAATGAGACAGAGGGAAAAGCTGCAACGGAGCTTTCTGCGATATGCCATTTATTATTTTCTTGCAAGGTTGGCATTACCCATAATTTGACGTTAACGTCAAAGTTTGAATAATGTTTTGATTTTAACAATGTAAATGTAATATGCATTATTCATGAGTTTTTCCTCCTTCAATGAAAGATGAACAACGAAAATTTCTTACAGGTTTAATTTGTTTATTTATAAATACCAACAATAAGTTTAGCACACACAAATGCAAGATGATTTTTAGAAAGTGTGCAATATAGAAAGATATAAGTGGGGATTGATTCAAAATTTGTCTGGTATAAAACTTGATTAACTGAACACAAAAACTGTTGTCAGATAAGAAACTCTTTTTTTTTTAATCAGTCGTTTTACACTGAATAGATAATCTCAAGAAGTGTGATCTGTTATAGATCTTCTACACCGATTCGAAAGGAACTCCTAGGCCCCGGATAGGCCAATGAATTTGATCATCTGTTCAATCCGGTCTTACTTACATTGCTTCTTAATTTATTCAATATTTATGTATTCTTTAATAAAAAAAAAATGATTTGCCTTTATCATAAGCGATGTATCTAGTAGAACAAATTAAGTTTATTTTAGGCAATAGTCGACAGGTGTTTTGAAAAAGTTTTTAAAAAGAAATTATCTCGTGGATGAATTGAACTGCCGGTAGAATTCATCAGTTGGCTGATTGGAGTTCATCACTCTATTCTGGTTGAACTTATTCCTGTTTTGCTGGACCGACAGTTCCTCGTTATCTTTCACAATCTGCTGAGCCTTCTCTCTGAAACACAAAAATAACGATCTGTAAATGTGAAAAAACAATTAATTATTACTTTTTTAAAAGCTCTTCAAACACTATGAAGTAGAAAAACACACAGAAAAGAAAAAAAAAACATTTTCGAGGTTGGGAGCTACTTTTTACCTTAATTTTCATATAGAAGGAGCTCGTGATTTCATTGGAATTTTAGCAAGTGGATGGCCTTAATGTTAAACGATACGGGATATACGGCAGGTGTACATACGGAATATGAAATATGGAATAAATTGTTATTGTAAGTTTAAAGCCCTTCCAGAAACTTATAAAAATTCTGTATATGTTAGCTTTGCAATCATATTTTTATACTTTTCTTGAAGGACTTAAGCTTTAAATCTAAGTATTTTTTTTCTTCTTAAATATTTAAATTAGCGCCACCTGTGAGCGCATGTTACGTTTCGTTTAGCCTTAAACCGCTTCATAAACAGATAAAAAAAATATCTAGCAAAACCAATTTGTCCTACCACCAGGAAATAATTTTGTTCATTCATAGTTGTAAATTTAAAAGATGGAAATGATAATTATATTAAAAATTCACAATTGTAATTATTGGGATCGATAAAACATTGCTCCGTGTTCGACCGGTTGGGAACCCTTAGATTAAATCATATTTGACCACTTTACAGGAGAGAGAAAAACCGGCGGTGATTTAACTCAAACGTAGGGCACGTGAATGCACAGTGAAACTGTTTTCACTGTAGGATAATTAATTCCCTTACATTGAAAAAATCCTTAGAATTCTACTGATGCAAGATTATTGCTACCATCGAATGAATTAGAGGATCAATGCTACTAGTTTTATTAGAATACCTGTAAAATAGACTCAGCATACCTACATTTTGTCTGTGCATTTTCTTCTCTAAGCTAATTAATCTGCTAATAAAATATTGTTAATCTGACAAACCGCACTCCTCTGCACAGAGTCAAGCAGGTTAATCAAATGTTTTGGGGCTCCATCCCAGAGGTGGCTACCAAATTTAGCTGCCGGATATATTTGAGATTAGTAATTATAGTGAAACTCGTTTAAGAAGTTGCTTAAGAGAAACACATGCGCTCGCCTTATCCGCAAATCTGAAATACGTTTAACAGTCCTGTATCTCATTCTAATATTGCAGGGTGCAGAAGCTAGTGGAGTGTAGTGGTTTGACAGTCCTGCATCTCATTCTAACATTGCAGGGTGCAGAAGCTAGTGGAGTGTAGTGGGCGGGGTGTTCTGACTATTGTAGCAGTACTAGTATGGTCCGCCATCGCAACCCAGCAAAAAAGGGTAAATAGGCAAATGTAACAGAAATAGAGCATTAAGTTTCGTGCATAAACATTTGCATGAAGCTGATGAAAGGCCCCTTTTGCTGAGTTCGTTAGCATTCGCGGACACATGTAGGCACACATGGACAGTAACCATTGTGATGGAATGAACAGCTCACAGCGCGGCCCAAATTATAATTAGGTAGGATTGTTCCAACCTGACACAAAAGTATACTCAAATTTCTTTTTAGTAAAATCTTCATGTTTAAAACTCTGCTTCGTCATTGAAAATAATTGCATCGAACTGTTTTATATATGCTTAGTTTTAAATGTTAGAACGGGGTTCAAAATATGATGTTTTTGCAATATGTATATTAATTTGGCAAATTATGGTTAAAGAATGAGACAACCCGACCTAAGCTATTTATCATGGACTTCGGCAGATATGGCCCGGGGAAAATTCCCTAGTTCTGGGGGAAAAAAAAAAAAACCTTTGTGGTATATACACGGAGTATATCAGCATTCGAAATATGGGCAACATTAATGAGGCCAATTGGCAACATAAAGATAGATCGGGCTTCAGTCGATTACAAGTGCTCGCCGGGTGTGGATCTCCAAAGACAGCTGCAAAATGCCTACATAACTCCCCAAGTCATTCCTAAAAAAATAGAAAAAGCAATGGTGTAACCTTTCATCGGTTAAACCATAGTCAATATACCTACTGTAAATTAGAGCAGATCGATGAGTTTGCGTATTTGGGAAGTATGTTTACGAGAGCTGGAAAGACTAATAGGGATATTGAAAGAAGGGTGAATGCAGGAAACTCCATTAACGGAGGACTGAATGCGGTTGGCGCTAACGAAAAATTGTCCAAAGCAGCGAAGCCAGCAGTCCACAATGGAGTGCTGATACCAACCCTGATGTATGGCAGAGAGGCATGGAACTGGCAGAGGAAGGATGAAAGTGGACAATGCTATCTCTATGAAATGAGATCTCTTTTTTTTTTTTTACATGAATACCGCACAAGAGTCCCAACTGCTCCCAACCGTCTGGAGCCAGTGAGACTATGGCATTCCCAATTGGGGAATGTTGTGAGGCTGAAGGTATTGGGGAGGGGAAGGAGAAGGGGAAGAGGGAGGTGGGAAATACCTGGCTATTCAGATCTGGTCACCAAACACGGCTAAAAGCCATTTCAAGCAACGTTTCAATTCTGAATGGTGGTCTTTCACCAGGGCGATACTGAGAGTATCTTCCACTCTGGGATCTTCATCTCTGAGGCGAATGTGTGGTAAAAGCATGAATGATTGTCTGAAAAATGTTGAGATTCGTAAAAAATGTAAGGCTGATGTAAGCGTAATGAGTAAGATTAAGAAAGGGACGCTAAGATGGTTTGGGCATGTAGAGCGAATGATCGAAGAAAGGAGTGGTAAGGAGAATATATGACGCGAATGTTAATGGACGAAGAAGCTAATGACGTTCGAGAAAGACATGGCACGATTAAGTGAATCAAATACTTGAGTCGAGCCATGTCAGAAGTAGGAATAATAGAAGACAATATATGAGACGATGTATGAAAGTGAATGAATCACGAAGTGTATGCCAAGATCGAGTTATTTGGTGGTCCGTCCTCTCTGCGTACCTATGTGGTAAAACGGCGTGATGGTTAGATAGTTCGTAGTTGGCGTTTTTATTTCTAAAAAACACAAAGGGCATTTGAAGTCGGCACGTGCCGCCGTTAAGAAATGCTCCAGTCCGCAGCGGCGCGGCTGGCGGTGCGTTCCGTTCGTTGAGTTCATTCGCGGTCGGAAAGATTCGGTTGACATCGACAGCCGCTTCACTCCTCTTCTTACTTCAGGCACGGGAACAACTTTTTAGACTGTTTTTGCAAGGAACATTGTCTCAATTTATATACCTCTATGTATAAAACAACGCTAAGTGAATGATAGAAGAAGTCGGGGACGCCCAAGGAAGACATGACACGATCAAGTGAATCAAATACTCATAATCCTAATCGGGCCATGACAAAAATATTTTTATTTTATGTGAATACCGCACATGAGTCCTAACTGTTTTCAACCGTCTGAAGCCAGTGGGACTATGGCATCCCCAATTGGGGTATGTTGTGAGGCTGAAGATAGTGGGAAGGGGAAGGAGATAGGGAGGAGGAAAGTGGGGAAGTACCTAGCTATTCACATCTGGTCACCAAACGCGGCAATGGCATTTCAAGCAAAGTTTCCTCCTAAAATTATGAATAAATCATCATCTTTTGTAGCTTGTATTTTCTAAATTAAAACAAAAATCAATAAAATACTTCTAATCCTTACTAGATATTTGCTAAACCTTTTGATTACAAAAAAGTTTATTCAGTTTGGGTCGGTAGTTTGGTCTCAAATCCAAAATTAAGTTATGTATGAAACAGGCTGCGCGCGCATCCGTTCCCCTCAAGAAGTTTTGTTTTCTTGAGCTCTTAAAATTCCATTAAAAAAACTGCAAAATAAACAATTTTTCCCACACATGAAGTTTTACAGCTAAACTGCTTCTCGCTAAAGAAGTTTTAAAAGTTTGGTTGTGAATCCTTCACAAACGAAAACTAGAGGCGAAATATACCAGAAAACGTAATTTTTTTCGGTGACTTCGTTATTATTATTGACTTTTACGGCAAAGTCTGCATCCCGCATTTGAGTAATTTTCCCAGTTTTATGCTAAGGAAATTTATTTTTGTCGCCTCCGATGTTTACCTACCCGCCGACATCGGCATTTCCGTTTTATCTTTATTCAACTTTATCTTGATAAAAATGAACATTTGCTGGTTCATCAGTGGTGGCTCGCGATTTTTGAGTTTACTATAGACTGAATAATACCAAAATATGTAGCCGAAAACAATAAAATATTTTTAATTCATTTTACCTATGAAATTAAAAAATACACAATACTAGAAAAAAACACAATTCTTACTTCATTCGTCGTTTTTCGTCACAATCTTTGATGTAGACATTTTTCAAAATGCTGTTGGAGAGATCTTCCCAGTGACAGTGCAACAGTTGTTCTGCCTCTCGTTTGGCCTGTAAAACCACAAGTATGTGTTGATTTATATTATTTCTTTCTCTCTTTTTTAAAGAAAGACAAACATTCCCGGGTTACAAGTAACTTGACAATATTTGAAAATCTTCTACTACCATTACACTAAACGGAAGATATTACTTGTGTTGTGATGGAGGACTTAGCCAGTTGAGGAATTGAACTCACGATACCTGGGTGGGACCCAGACGCAATGCCAACTCAGCCACTGAGAGGTTTATTTATCCCACACAATAATATAAGAAGCTATTTTTTTCTAGTCTCTTGGTGAATCTTATAAGAGAGTTTCACTATCGTTTTGATAGAAAACTGTTATCGCCAATTTACATAAGACTTTTCGAATTTTAAGTTCAATGAAATTAATTATCTGTTTAAGAAAGAATTCCGATATTTGGAAAAGTTTGATCAATGAGAAACTCCAGTCCTGTTTTAAATAAAAATTAGTATTTAAAAAAATTGAAGTTCGTTTTCATAGTAAAAGTAATTCTCAAAGAATGATTTTTTTTAAAGCTCACCCAAAATGGCCGGAATCCAAGCAGTGACCACGTGACGTCATGCAAGCACCATACAGTCACACAGAAAGAATTTAAGCGTGAATAACCGCATGACATCATTCCAACGGTACCAACAAAATGGGGCATTTTGGTGAGGCGGTATTTTATTCACTATTAAATTATAATTTATCAATTCTACGTATAATTGTGTTATATATAACCAAACTTATATATTCAGAATCGGTGTTTGTTGATCTATCTGAATGTGTACATATACAGATTTTAAGCCATAATGTTTTTTACTGGAGTTTCATGTTAGAAGAGGAGTGATTTGACATTATTTGGTGTCACCGCATATTAGATGAGCTGCTGTGTTGAACACCTCTTGCAGTTTGGTAAAATGCACATTAGGCAGAGCAGCATACAATCGATTGTAGCGGTCTAAATCTGGACAAAAAAATCATCAACGCAATAGGGGCCAAGGACTATCCGATTTCATCCATAGTAACCGAAGGAAACAAGTCGGAATGATCGGCGATCTGACGGTCCTTTCCTTAAGCCACGTACACTTCTCAATCTTTTTCCATATGTTTCCTTCAAATCGGATACGTCTATATACCGGAGTATCCCAAACAGCTTCGCTTAAATGAGGGGCCATTTGAATTCTTCAATTTGTCGAGCTCTAGATATGTATAAACATTAACCTTATTCTGTATGATCTGCTCCTGTTGCGTCTTCCTGATGCGGTCCTTGTCCGCCTGCGTCATGCCCTTGTACATGGCACCCACCTTGCGCGTGGGCCCCAGGGCGCTAGCCGCAGCCAGGTGCGCCTCAGCCAGCATGCCCGACGTTAGGTTGTTATAGATCTCCGCCTTGTTGTCCTGCTGCTCGTGCTCATGGCGGATGGTGTCGCGTTGCTTGCGCTCGTCTGCCTGCAAGCCAAGTGTACTTTAATTGGTTTTATATAATTTATGGAAAAAGGAATTCCAAAACATCAGTGGAACTCAGGGACAAGACCAGAAGAAGCAAGATTCACCGTTTAACTGATTTACTGCCACTAAATTTTGAGGATGTAAACAAACTATACCCGAACCCATTAAGAGGAACATCTATGTATATAAAGAAGAGTATCTGTGATTGGCTAGGTTCGGTGGGTTTGTTTTTTCTACAAATCTACAATTTTATTTCAAGCTTCATGAAATTTTGCACAAGAGGAAGGTCACTGTCTACATGAGATTTTGAAAAACCATCCCCATTCTCCTTTCCCACCCCTTGGCAGAATTTTGGTACTTCTTGATGAAATTTTGCGCAGTCGACGTTCATAAGAGGAAAATTCCTAGGTAGTGGTAGGAGTAGGGGTACGGGTAGGTATAAGGATAACACATCACAACCTCAAAAATCATTCATAACCCCGGGCACCGCTAGTAAAGAATAAGGTTTTTTTCTAATTACGAAACTCATAATATTAAATAACCATAGTTTTATGAGACACTATTATTCTTCATCTCAATAAACCTAACCATAAAATCATATTATGCATAAATTGCGTGTATAACAGCAAAAGTTTTTGCTGACTCCCCACCGATAGAACTATTGATTTGGTCTTAGGCTGTTCGGACAGACAGGAAAATAAAACAATCTATGCTGAAGCTGTCTTCGATAGTCATCAAGAACACAGAGACTTATTGTCCCAAAAATTACTGAGTTCTCGAAACAACCACTTGGCAGTCTAAAGGATCGGGTTGCTGCATACCCCTCCCTTCTGAACTGTAAGGAGTCAAACCCGAGCGTGCTCATCAGGAAGTTAGTTGGATAGAGCCGAGAGTAATGGCCACGCTCCCTTGGTTGCATGGGTTTATGAAATACATAAAATCTTTTTAATTTGACCCAAGTATTATGGATGAATATTTTATAAAACTTATTACATACAATGTTATTCAAAATTGTGAACTCAATTTCGCTCTTTCTCCTCTGATACACATTGTCGGCCAGGGTTTTTTCCTTTACAGACACATCAAGTTTTATCAAATTGGGGATACCACCGACAAATGCTCTTTCTAGTTGGAGGTGCAATGTTAAAATGGAGTCAAAGACACACTGCAGTACAGTTGGCGACTCAGCTTTACAGAACTCACGAACACCGAAAACCTGGTACTGCATAGTAGTATGATAATAATAATAAATGATCAATTTTTCTGTGTGACGTTTAGTGACTAAAATCACCTCAAGGACACTTTACATCTTGTTAAAGTTTGTATCCTCTTTTAAATAGATATTTTTTTAGACTTTTCTTAAAGGTTTCGAAATTGCTGTCTAACCTCAAACCAAATGGAAGGTCATTCCAAGAATGTGAGCCCAGTACATTGAAAGCTCTGTCCCCAAATTTAGCAGCATTTGTACGAGAGGGTTCAACCAGTCTGTTCGACGCATCAGACTTGGCCGAGCTGAGCGTGAGTTGTCTCTGAGTAAGATTGTCCCTAACACAGAGATCAGTCAAGTATCATGGTGCCAGCCCATTCAGTGCCTTATATACCATAAGACAAATTTGAACTGAACTTTTTCTGTGACTTGAAGTCAGTGTAGGCAATCACGTAGAAAAGGAGTGATGTGACAGTATTTGGTGGCACCGCATATTAGATGTGCTGCTGTGTTGAACACTCCTTGCAGACTGTACATTCGGCAGATCAGCATACGACCTATTGCAATAGTCCAATCTGGAGAGTACTAGAGCATTCACCAGGGTCTCAGCAGAATCTATTGGGAGACATCTTCTTACTCAAAACTGACGCGAAATGGCTGCTTGGCAGTGCGAGTACTCTAATGGTTGTTTGCCCAACTATGAGTGATCTAGTGGTGGGGATTAGAAACTTTCTAACCTCCTCTTTCAATTGCTATGTAGATCATTCACATATAATGTACAATTCAGGAAATAGAACGGTATGAAATTGAGTCCATCATTTTGAATAACCCTGTATATTTTAAGATGATGTTGAATTTACCAGCGCCTTATTGAAGCGTGCATTAGCTGCATCGAGTTTCTGGCGACACTCCCTCTCAATGCTCTCCAGTTGCAGCGCGCGCTGGTCCCGCGCTGTGGTGGCCCTCCGGTATGATTCATCCGCTGCCTTGCGCTCCTCCTCGCTGCTTTTGCGCTCTTTTATCTGGAATTAATGCCGTCGATGAACAATTATATGAAACACTTTTTTTTTTACTGTGTAATATTATTTTCATTCAATGGGAATTTGTACTGCTAAGTATCATACTTTTATTTGCAAACATTGCCATCTATGAACTATAATATGAAACACATACTTTTCTCTTTATATCATTCACCGACATTCATTTCATACACTTCTATTATACTATATTTTGTTATATTTACCTACAATTGCAACTTTTATTTTATCACCTGTACCTACCACTACAACTTATCTCTCTAATTAGTGAGGTACCTAATTTTCCTTTGCATTATGCCGTGATGAACAATTACTTAGATGTCGTTAAAATCCGTTTGGAGAAAGATGCTACTGTGATAACGTTTTTTGCAAATTGTACCGTCTTACCAGATTTACGTTTGCAGTTATTTAATAAGTTAACTTATCTCTCTAATTAGTGAGGTACCCGTGTTTGGGATCATTTGAAATAAATTATAATATTAATTATTGAAAATAACATGAATGAAAATATGAAACAGAAGACGACATAGAAATAAAAAGATATGGTCGCGACTGAGACATGAACTCAGAACCTCTAGTCTATCCGGGACTTGCGTATCTACTAATTGAGCTACCGACACCTTTTTGAATTCCATCATTTCTATCAATCTCATACTTCCCTTGAGAATTATTATTAATATTATATTTCAACTATTTTCCATATATTGGCTACCATCTCTGTCTTCAATAAGTAAATTCTAATTTTAATATTCATCCTAGACTTATAATAAGTCAAAAAGTCTCCTAAAAAAATAAATTAACAGGTATATTCAAGACACCATCTATGGGGAAAATTATGTTCAGGCGGAACTTACTGTTCTCATATAAAGATAGCAGCCAATATATGGGAAATAATTAAAAAGTAATATTAATAATTCTCAAGAGAAGTTTGAAAATTATAAAAATGATGAAATTTAACAATAATAATAATAATAATTGGATTACTTCTATAGCACCGTTTTCGTGGGAAAATCACCTCAAGGGCGCTTTACAATTAATTAAATAACATATCACTTGACGTACAACTAATACCTTACACCTAAAATTTAGACACTCGGGTTCTCACAATTTTATATAACTCATTAGTAAGGAGTAGGCTTGAGAGTGGGTCGGTGGTTTGGAGCCCACATCAGGTGAAGTATTCCCTCATGTTGGAGAGAGTTCAGAAGAAATTTTTAAGATTTCTTTATTTGAGGGAGTATGGCTACTACCTGTGGCTCTATCCTACCGACTTTCTCCTAGGTATGCTCGGAATGAACCATCTGCGGGTCAGAAGGGATGTACACATTGTGACACATTGTGACACATTTCTTCAGACTGATTCGCGGATGGTTCGAAAATTCGGCTGTCATGGAGAACATTCATTTCTATGTTCCCGATGGTTATCTCCGTCACCGACAGCATAGACTGTTTTATCTCCCGGCCTGCAGGACCAACTTGCCAATGGTCATGCCGGTGGGGAGGGCAATCTTGTTGTTAAATAGAATCACTTCGGATATCGACATATTTAGCATCAATGAAGCTGCATTTAAACGTAAAGCTTTGTTGCTACTTGTATAATACCAGTATGCCTTGTATACAATTTACTGAGATTATGTATGTCTACCTTTTTTTTTAAAATTTTTATTACTTTTTATAAGCAATTATTTTGGAGATGTTGTATATCCTGTATCATCTTTAAAAAATAAATTAAAAAGTAAATTTTGTAAAATTTTTAAAGGAATAAAGAATTGAATTGAATTGAATATTACTAATGGCTTATAAGTAAGACTTATAACTGTTGACTTACAACTAAGACTTATGGCTAGGGATTAACTACTGAGACTTATAATTAGTGACTTACATCTATGGCTTATAGCTAGTGACTTACCAACTAAAAGTTATAGCTAGTGACTTACAATTTAGACTTAAGTACGTATAACTAGAATATAAACCTAACACATATATAAACCTAGTACATATTTAAAACTAATACATATCTATGATCAAGTGCATATTTTATTTACAATATTGCAAAATGACTTACAACAATGGCTTAAAACTAGAGTCCTACAACTAACATACCTATTTATAATAATATAAATACCTGTTATGATTATTGCTCGTGTTGTCAGTGGTAAAGCATACAAAAGTAGAAGTGTAATAATTTTTATTGAAATTAAAGAAGGTAATCTGGGGGTTAGAAGTTAAATAGGTATATAAGTAATAAAAGATAATTTAAAAAGATGAGTCTTTAGTTTTGCTCTGAATTCAGTAGAGCTGTCTATTTTTCGCAAATGTGAAGGAAGTTTATTCCAGGCTGTTGGGCCTGCTACCGCAAATGCTCGGTCTCCGAAATTGGTATTGGGATTGCGTTTAGGTAATGAGGGTCTTCCTATGGCTGTTGAAGACGCTGATCGAAGAGATGATTGCCTAGTATTGACATCGTTTGGAGCGCATAGTTCCGACAAGTAGGTGCCATGTCGTGTATCGCCTTAAAGACCATCCAGCATAATTTCAACTGGATCCTCTCAGGACACTTGAGCCAATGAAGGTTCCGCAGATGTTGAGATCCGCAAGGCCTCAGTAACCCAATTGGTGGAGACATAAGTCCCGGATACACTAGAGGTTCTGAGTTCGAGTCTCAGTCGCGACCGTATCTTTTTATTTTCTGTGTCTTCTTCTGTTTCATATTTTCATTGAGAGTTTTTGATGTTATTTTCAATAATTAATATTACAACAAAGCGTAAAACTTAATTAATTCTAACTTTAATAAAAAAACAAATACTGTACGTACTATTAACTAAAGCCCGAGATTATGACGTCTGATGGTTGGTGACGGATAAAACCCTCAGACACCCGTTTCTATTTCTTCTGGTGGCCTTTCTTTTCGGAGATTGGCTACCATCGGGGCAATCTGCTGTATTATAACATTTAAATATGGCTCTTTGTTCTCTAACATGGTTCTATCGGGAAAAACCATTTATGGGAAGTGCCAATGGTAGTGACTGTTAGAAAAAATAATATGAATGTACACACCTGTTGTTGTAGCCATGCGAGTCTCTGAGCCGCCATTGCTTTTGTCCTTTCCACACCCCGGATGTCTTCCCCCTCAAACCTAAAACAATTAAATGTATGTTTTTATTTTTTATATATTATATATTATATATAATTAACAATATTGTTTACATAATAATATATAAGAGCTGAAATTTTTTTTTTTTCAAATAGTATAATCCATTTAGTTTCTTTTGATTAATTAATTAATACCACCCTAATTGAGAAATTCTCGTGTTTAGAGAGGGAGTACTATTATGGCTTGTTATACATATAATTAATTTCAAGAGTACTACCATGAACATATATTCTGATGCCTATACAATAATTGTAAAAAAAATTATAAAGAAATTTTTAGAAATTAAAATATAGGTATATGATGTATGTACCGGGTGGATAGAGAGAGGAGTGTTGTAGTGGGGAACGAGTATATAAACTTTTTTTTTTCAAATGAACATATAATATACATAAAAAATTAGTTTGTTGTAAAGAGTATTTTAAGTTTTTTCTTAAAAATTAAAATTTTCAGCTTGAATTTCTTTGGCATTTTATGGCTGAGTAATAACTGAGTATGTGTAATGGTGTTGAGCTGTTGTTTTGTTAAGTTTAGGGATTATTATTTGTCATGTGGTTCTCGACCTGATTGCTCAATGACTACAATTTTAGGTTTTCTTTATGGATTTGAAGTAATGAATTTTTTTGGTATATTATATTTCCAATGGGGCTAAGTTTGTTTTATACGCTCCTCCCCAGCCTATTATTCCATATTGTATGTATGTACATTACATTCGTCTTCTTCTGTCCGATTTTGGGGGTCAGAGTGAATCATCTATGTAGGTGCAAATACCATAGACTCCTGACATTTACCATACATTGAGATGGCAACATTCTACATAGTCACTAGTTGCCAGTATTTTGACATCTATGATATTTGGTTACACGCGTAGCTTTGTCAAAATACTGGCAACATGCTACACTACCGCCTCTATAGGCCCGGGCTATGGTCTTCCAGACTGTATTGCTGTTATAATAAATATTTTATTTTCTTTGTAAACAATTTAGACAGTGCGCGAGCAGCGAGGCTTTAAATGTTAATACAATCCTGTTAGCCTCTTTTAAAAAAAAAAATGTACATTAGCAAAAAAAAGAGTAAAATCATATATTATGTAGGTCGCCTAATATTTTAATTTAAAATTTTCGATTTCTATGATTTATTAAGAATATATAAAAATCAGCGTAAGTTTGTTTGTTTGTCCTCGAATTAAACGAAAATTACTGGACCGGTTTTGCTGAAAATAGCACAGTTTGTTCTTATTAGTGCCGGGAAGGTTTAGAGAGTAGTTTGAATGAAATCCAATATGTAAAACTGTTGCTATAACGTTTAAAAATTAGTATGAAAAGCATTTTTTTTTTTCAATTATTTATGGAGAAAATACAGATACAGACAGTAGTAATATTGAAACAATATAGAAATATTTGGAGAACTCGCTTGTATCCTAACCTATTTCTCACTGATTAATGTGTTAAAGATAAATAAACAAATAATCTTTAAAAATAATATTTACACAAGTTAATGAATTTAAGATTGTGTTACACAGAAAATTTATGAAAAGGTGTACAATTTCTAAATAATAGGGAAACAGAAGGTAAACAAGTAAAATAAGGTAAATAATAGAGTAACAGAAGGTAACAAACTTTACAAATAATACTTACATGAATGTAAGGGAAAAAATAATGATTAAATTAAAAATATTGCCATACAAGGAAACATTAAAAAAGCACATAATGTCCAAACACTGTTTGTTGAAGTTTGTTTGTTTAATATTATTATATGAAAACAGCTTTCAATTAGGTAGGGATCTCATTTACCTCGATCTCATTACCCTATTCAATAGGGTAATGAGATCGAGGTATTTTCGCCGGTTAGAGAGGGTGGAGACATTATAGATTGAGACCATATGTGCGTATCCCCGTTTAGGTGCGCTCATTCTGTAATTAAGGCAATGCAGAAATTTTTTTTGAATACTTTCAATTTTGTCTTTGTAGATACCGTAGTGTGGAGTCCATATGGGGGCGCAGTATTCAAGTTGAGAACGGACCAGCGTATAGTAAAGGAGGAGGTAGGTTTCAGGCTTTCGAAATACACGGCTGTTTCTGATAACAAAGCTTAGCATGCAGTAAGCTTTATTTACAATATTATCAATGTGCACATCGAAATGAAGTTATGAATCAAAAAGTATGCCTAAGTCTCTTATACTATATACGCGCTCGAGTGAGTAGTTGCCAATATAATAATTGTTTGTGATAGCTTTATGATTTTTAGTGAAGCTTATTTGTTTACATTTGTTATAACTTAGATACAATTTATGATCATTGCATAATGCTTCAAACCTTACTAAATCTCTTTGGATGAGCAGACAATCATTTATATTCATAACAATGGCGAATATTTTTATGTCATCAGCGTACAAGAGAAACAAACAGTGCAAAAAACATTTAGTAACGCTATTGATAAAAAGTATAAAGTATAAATAACAGTGGACCCAGGATTGAACCCGCCATGTTTTATTTAGGTTAGTCCATAGATGTAACACTCTGGTTAGCCACGGATAGCATATTCAAAAGAAGAAGGTTTTATTGGGTAGAATATTTTCAAAATGGAAAACACGAGTAGGTACCTACTTAAGAACTTTATGATTTAGATATATTTTGAAAAAATAAAAGTTTGGAATGAAATAAAATATTCAAATGAATGTTTCTTTATTTGGAGATAGTTACTTTCGCTATCGAATCAATTATGGCACCCTAATGACAAGTGAAAAATCCCGAGCAAGGCCGGGTACACATCACCTAGTTAAAAATATATTTCACAGAAAATCTATTAAAATGTATGAAAAAAAACAATTTTTACAACTCGGGCTGCTAGAGGGCACTAGTACAGCATGTTGCCATCAAATGTCAAGAGCTGGAGGTATAATTGTCATTTATGAGTATTTGTTAGGTGTACAGGCAAGTCTTCCCATCAAGACGGGACATTCACACCATAGACGACTAAAGATTTTCTACAGCTCTTGGTAAATGCACTGAGATGGCCGTGTTCTGATAATAGTCCTACTAGCTCCTCAGTGTCCCCTCCCCCCTTATAATTAAACGACATCATTACGGTTGTGATGTGAGTACGGAGTACGTAACTGTACGTAACACTCAAATTCTAAAATTCAAATCAATTATTAAAAAATATTATTTCAGATCTATGTAATTCTAATATTCAAAAACATATAATTCTTATTTTCAGTAGATTAATAAATGAATTTATGCCACCGTTTGTACAATAGTTGGTGGTGGTCAGCATAGTTACTTTCCAAGCTGTTGATTGGGGTTCGATTCCTTATATTACCAATATTTTATTTTTAATTTAAAAAAAAATAATTTTTTAAATTCTTATTTAAAATTCAAATTTAACTTTTATTTTTAATATCCGGTGATTTTTCACCAGTTTGCGCTAGTAATAATAATAATATCTGCCTTACATCTGCGCTGAAGCTAGGCTGATCTCTGCAGTGCCATCACATCTCGGGGCCAGCTGTTTCTTCAGACCTTCAGGGTCGTTCAGGTCGTACTCCCGGCGATCCTCCTTCCTCTGGAACTTCTTCCGGTACTCGTTGATTTCTTCATTAATTCGTCGCCTGTCCTAGAACAGTCAACGTGGAAAGTAGAAATATTTATTGAATAAACACATAGATCTGGTCTTTACCAATCTTTCTTTTTTTTTTTTAAATGATTAAAAAAAAAAAAGAAAGATTACTAACTTTCCCAGTATGCATAACCTGATAATATTTGAATTTCTTCTACCATTATCAATATAACTAGAAAATGTTGCTTGAGTAATGATGAGGGACTTGTCTGTCTACCCAATCTATGTTGTAACATACTGAACTAACTAACTAACTAACCATCACGCCGTTTCTCCGCAGGGGTAGGCAGAGAGGACGGACCGCCAAACAACTCGATCTTGGTATACACTTCTTGCTTCATTCACATTCATACAACGCCTCATACATTCTCTTCTGTTATTCCGACTTCTGACATGGCCCGACTCGAGTATTTGATTCACTTGATCGTGCCATGTCTTCCTCGGGCGTCCCTGGCTTCTTCTTCCATTCACATTCGCGTCATATATTCTCCTTACACTCCTTTCTTCGTTCATTCGCTCTACATGCCCAAACCATCTAAGTGTCCCTTTCTTAATCTTTCTCACTACGCTTACATCAGCCTTGCATTCTTTACGAATCTCAACATTTTTCACTCGATCATACATGGTTTTACCACACATTCGTCTCAGAGATCTAATTTCTACAGCATTCAGTCTACTTTCATCCTTCCACTGCCAGTTACATGCCTCACTGCCATACATCAAGGTTGGTATCAGCACTCCATTGTTACAGCACATACTGTTTACAGAATTTCATATAAAGTAAAGTCAAAAGGGATAGAAGTTGTCCTAGAAATTCAAACATAGGGATAAATTTAATCTCAAACTACATAAATCCACAGAAAGGGCATAGGCATCTTTACCAGCCCATAGACAAGTACTTAATAGATATCTATGTGATTCAGTGAATGATTAATTTTTATGTAAGATTTTTTATTATTTTTAATAGAAACATTCCCGGGTTACGAATAACCTGACAATATTTGAAAATCTCCTACTACCATCACAGTAAGCAGAAGATGTGGCTTGTGTCATGATGGAGGACTTAGCCAGCCAAGGAATTGAATTCACGATGCTTGGGTGGGACCCAGACGCGATGCCAACTCAGCCACTGACCGGTTACAATGTTACAAGAAGACTGCCCAGAATTAATGGGAATACGGAATCCCCAATTTTCTCTATATCTCTCTCTATCTCAATATTCGCTATATGCCAATATTTTCTATATCCCAATATTCAACATTTCTAATAATATGGTGATTGAAAGAGTTATTTATTTTCAGAACAAAATCAGTACCTATTTGATAATTTTATTAATACATTATTATTTCATTTTGGCAAGAATGGGATTGGAGAAGATGGCGGTAATATTATTTGTCAATCTTGGCCTGAAAATATTTTTATTGTGATTTCCCTGAACTATTGATTGTTGTCTGATGTAAATAGTGATTTCAGAGTAGATAACTAAATAAGTCAACTCTATAATGAGAACATAATTGAAATTTCATTGCTAGGTAAGGACGTGCCAAATAATGTTGGAGACAAAATAATGGACATTGACAGATTTTTCTTTTTATCTACCATTGAATGCAGATTTTATGAAAACGCTGATGTTTGATTTTATGTTCCCAGTAAATTGATAAATTATGATTATTCACGCATATTTTCTTTTACCTTTTCCCATTACTCTCAATAGTATTTAGAATATAAATTAGAAATTAAAACATGCAAATCGAATAGAAAAATAAATGTCTTGTTCGAGTGGCAGGGTAGCATTTTCGTTCATTTTGAGATTTATTGCTTAGATGTTTGATTGAATCTTCGATTGCGTCAGTGGCGTGCATTGTTCTATAGCCAAAGGTAGGGTGTGTCTAGTTTTCCATGTTCAGGAATGAATTATTCACTGTACTATCATCTTCCGCTGATTTTTGTGGCCAACTAAATGAATGGGGTTACAAGTTCCTTGCCAAATTCATGGAAAAATACATTTTCATGAATAACCTTCCATATATTCTTTTTATCAAGTCAAATTTAATAATGTTAATTATTAAGTTCTGCGAGTATTATAATATTGTTTATATAAACTATCTGATAATGACTTTGAATGCCGAAAGAATTGTCACAGTGATAAAAACTAAAATACTTTAAAGAATTTAATAATAATTTTATTAAATTAGATTTATTATAAATTATTAAAAAAATATATTGGAGTTCTACTAATTACAAACAATAACAATAAATGCAAAATAAAAACTTTTAATTTCTGTTTATGGTTCGGTTTTCTTAGAGTAGACACAGCTCTTTAGCCTTTATGGGGTGCACGCCACTGGATTTCGCAATACTTTTACGTGAATTTTGTGGCTGGTACTGAAGGAGTTACTTACCTCTTTTTCCTTTTCATCTAACTGGAAAGCCAGAAAGCAATCCCTGTCAAACTGGTTGGTGAAGGCCTTTTCCAGGCGCTTCTCTGTCTCCTTCTTTAGCTTATTTTCTTCTATCTGTCTATCCAAAGCCGCAATGTCAACCTTATATTCAAAATAAAATAAAATATATGAAAACACAACCATTACGAAATCATTATGCATTAGAAAAACACATAGAAAAAAAGAGGTTTTTGGTGCAACCGGAGTCGAACTCGGAACCTTCCACTTATCGGGCGTGTACTCGGATCACCCTATACAGATCTGTACCATTTCTCCACTAAGTACTCCATTTTGGCTCCAGCCTAGTTCACTGCCGTCCACGCTTGTTTCGCGTGATTTTGATTGCGGTAAGGAAATTATAAAACATTTATAAGAGTCAAAATTTTGGTTTTTGTAAACAAGCCGCACCTTTTTACTTATTTGCTGTTTTAATTAAATTGGCGGCACACCTGGCTCGCCCCCGGCCCCCCTTATTTTGGTTTCTTCCCTTTGCGTGTTAGGCATCTCTATGTATTATTTGCTCTGTGTTGACTATTTGTACAAATGTTAAAAATTAAAAATGGCGATGACCGGCGATTTGATGGTCATAAAAAAATGTTGAAATGTTTTAATAATAATAATTATAAAGTAAGTATAAAAAAATAATATAAAACATATTCTAATATTTTCTTGCAATTTTATGTTGTTATATGTACTTAGGTAGATTTGAAAATGACAAAAAACATACCCCAATTTTCCTAAATCTCGGATCAAAAATCCTTTCTCTCCGTTCTCTTTCAATTTGTTTCCTCTTTTCTCTCTTCTGGGCTTCTCTCCTGTCTTTCTCCGAGGCAACATATAACTTGGACAGCATGGCGAAACAAATTTACAATAATATTAACTATCTAAAAGGAATCTACGAATTTCAATAGTGCAAACACGAAATCGATCAAGCAATGCCTGTCGCCATTGTTTGATGTCAAATTAAAAACCAATAAAACGTTAATTTGTAAGTGCCACGTTGTTCTTTCTGAAAACAAATGCATTTCCCTGGTTACGCGGAAGTAAGTTCCGTATTGCATCGATATTTACTTGACATTTAGCATGTTTTCATATTATTTATTTTTTGGTATCTCAAAATGAGCCACTTGCATGTTATTTTTTTCCGAATTTGTTTCCTTTTTTTAATTCAGAAACAAATTTTAGGGCATTCAATATGTTTTTAAATTCTCAAAGCATTTTTGGGAAAATACAACCTAATAAGTATGTATCATAATATATTTAATGTTTTTAAAAATATATAGTTTATTTTCGGCACGTTTCAGAGTGGTGGATAATATTAGTATCGCCCTGGTGAAAGACAACGGTATTATATGTGTTTGATGACCAGATTTGAATATTCAGGTATTTCCCCAACCTTCTTCTTCTCTATCTCCTTCCCCTCCCCACTATCATTGGGTTCATGCTCGTAGATATAAATCAAGTAGGTACCTATTTAAACAGTATCTATATAGTTTGCAATTGCGTTAAAATGTGTGGTAGTGAAAAGTTGTAAAATCACTACCAGTTTTAAAATGTTAATTATAAAATAATGATTATTTTTGTCTTATTTTTGTAACTATAGTGACATCACTTTTTCACAGTCCGTGATATTGTAAATAACTAAATAAGTAAAAAATGTAAATAACTATTAATAAATTCGAATTTAAACCTAAGTACCGTCTGACCGGACTGACCGTACTATTGTATGTTTTATAAAATATTTAAAATATGAATATGATTTTGAATGTGGAGAAAAATATTTTTAATCCTTTTTCGTTACCTTTTTGTAAATAAACTTAACCAAAGATTTGTAATCCGCATTAAAATTAAGTAGTGTTAATGAAAAAATTAAACTACACACTGTTATTTTTTAAAATTTATCTTAAAACCTTCACAGCATTTTTTAAGGATATTCAACTTTTTAAATGTTTTTGTAAAACATGCGTAGAACCGTGAGAAATCTGTAATATTTCTGATTTTATTTTGATAAATGCTAAGCCCATGCAAATTAAAAAAAAAACGTAATTAATATTTTTCTCTTTAAAAACACCATGTTTATCGTATGGAAAAATAATATTATCATTAATAAATAATAACTCTCCGACGTCCCTCTCCCTGTTAAGGTCATTTTATAAAAAATCTCCTGTTCTAAAATTGAACAGTTGAAACATAAATCATTCAAATACATACCAAATCTTCTTTTGCCACCAATCTTCTAATAAATGTATGAGTAATATCAATATTAAAGAAGGGTAAATCACTAATACATATCAACAGAAATATTCTAATTAAACTGTGTGATATCTGAAGTGATCTGCCAGGTAAGTATGGTTTTCTGTATCTGTTTGTACAGTCTTACATTTAAAATTAGACAAAACTTGATGGGGCTGCGATAGTTTAAAACGTTTTAAATGACAACACGAAGATACCTCCCCGGAAAATTAAAGTAAGTTTAAAAAAGCACTTTTTTTTTACTTTAACCAAATGGTCTTCAAAAATTAGTGGTACTTTCCAAAAAGAGATGATTCTACATCATATTCTAAGACAATTTTATATGTAAACATTTTTTTATTATTTACCGCTTTGCAGGTAAAGGAGATTTTTTTGTTTCTGGAATGTATGTATTAAAATACCCATTTATTAGATGATAAATCAAAATAAAATAAAATCTAATTCACAGATCAAAATTATAATTTTAAAAAAACTTTCATAGAATCGAGATATGTTGTTTTGGATTGTTTCCAAAACGAACTGTCAAAATTCGAATGTGAAAAAATTTGAATTTGTAGATAAATTTCAAAGACAAATTGAGTTGTTGGGTGGTGCCACAGTAATGAAAAAAAAAGTTTTTTTATCGCCTAGCTATACATAATTAGGTAGATAGAGAATAGGAAGTGATATTTGTACAGCGCCCTTGAGGAACATTATCAAATTATATGCATTATTCCATCTTCCAAGAAATACCGGCCAATATAAAAGAAGAGGAAAATGTTTCGAAATTTAAGAAGGCAGTGACGAAATACGTGAAGTGCAATTTTAAATGTCGTAATTTTTAAAGTTTGATTTATAACTCTTAATTGTATGTAGATATTATGTTCATTTTATAATATATGTAACCAATGTACATGTGTTCTATTTTAAGTTAAATAAATAAATACATTATTATTATTATAAAAAAACTAAAAAAATTTCATTTCCGTATTTTCAATAGAAAATTCTATTCGCATAGCCCATTGAATATGTGTGCATGCAAGAAGCTCATAATACAGGTTACTACCGTTATGGTTTGAATGTTTAATAACTTTTGAAATTTATTTATACTTTTTATTTTTATTTCAGAATTTTGTGAAGAAAACTTGGGGAATTTGGAAAGTGGAACACTACACAACAGAATAGCGATCAACAATTGTTGAATTTTATTTAGAAAATCAACGGTCAATTGTTTTGACGCAGCGTGCTTATCGTCGTTTTTTTTATGTGCGTACTGGACCTTCAGCACCAAAAATAAACCTCCTGGTTGCAAGTTTTCGACAACATGGTACAGTAAGACACCTTCCATGTACCGGAAGACCACGTACGGTCCACACGGAAGAAAATATCCAACGTGTTGTGGATAGTGTGCAGGACAGTCCAGAAGCATCAACAAGAAGACGTTCGGCACAACTGGGACTATCGCGGAGGTCCGTTCAGAGGATTTTGGCCACATTGCACATGTTCCCGTATAAGGTTCAGCTTTTGCAAGAATTGAAGCCGATAGACTACCAACAACGGCTTGATTATGCCATTTCATTCCAAACCATAACGGTAGTTTTGCGCCACCCTGTATTATATCAAAAATGTTGAATTTATTACAATCTTCTTTCAGTCTAAATAATAAGTTTTTTTTCTATAAAAAAATGTAATTTTAATTTCTAATAAAGAACTTACCACGATTTGACAATACAAGTAAATAATTTTATATTATCATGTAGTAGGTAGGTAATTAAGCTATTACAGCAACTTTTTATAAAAAAGAAACAATTTTAATAAACAAAAGAATCGTCGCGGCGCTAGTATCGCTATGAAGTGTCAGATTCGAAGGACGGTGGGGTTTACATTGCGATCTGACTTGAGCAAGTCGACTGTGCAAATACTTTGTTATAAAGCAAAAATGAGAATTATAAAAGGTATTATAAAATTTTCAGAAAGGGTTAGATCTACAAAAAAAGAAGGAGCATAATTTAGTGGATTCATTATTAATCCATTGGACGTTTTTCTCTCAATGTCGCTTTAAAAACGTTGAACTTTTTCAATATTGGTACAATAAATAGCAGGTACCAACTATGCGTATTTATTAAAATTTACATGTCGATAATTATTATTACAGTTCATGTACATGATTATTAGAAAAATTTAAGTGGATGAAATTAAAGCCGGATCGTGTCGAGAGTTAGAACAGTTAAACATAAAGATATGTATAATACGGTGTACGAAACAAATGGCCGTGTCCAGATGGGCTATCCAACACATGTGAGCCGCTCGCAACTAGCAAATAAATAATTGAAGCAGCCAAAAGGACAAAATAAGTGTACGAAATCAGTTGTGATTATAATAGTGTATTCGGACCTTTCCATCATTACTCAGCGGTTCACGGGCGTTGTGCGGCCCAACTTGGACGAAGCTATTGAAGTAAGTACCATAGTACTCGTACCAAAATAGAGTCTATTCATATTTCTGCTTGTGATTGAGTGTGATTGTTAATTAAATCATGTTTTAAATAATAATACCTCTTGAAATCCTGTTAATTACAGTTATATATTTTTTTTAAATGTGTTTGTGCGACGATTGTGTGAATATGATAAAAAAATAATTTAATTAATTTGTGTGACTAATAAATAACTTTATTTCATTCACTTGCAAACGAAAAATGAGCCCTTGCAGACAAAATAATAATAATAACAAGAGTCATTTTATATAGCGCAGTTTTGTAATGGTTTAGTAAAAAAAAAATTATAGAGAGAATTCACAACAAAATTTGCTCCTAACGAAATAAACATTTCTTATTAATTCTCTATTATAGCAAATTAAATAAAAACAAACAACATTATACAGATTTTTGGGTGTGCATCAAGTTACACATTACAATTTGTTTTTATACCCATTCTGACTTCTGCTAAAATGTTTTGTTTCGGTTAAAAACAACAAAAAATTTCGTAGACATCAAAATGAGTCCTAGAATAATATTTTGAATTTACTATATATTTTTATAAGTTGGAGTAATCATTAATTTTTTGTTTGAATAAAAATCAATATAAATATCAAATGTATTTATTACAATGTGTCCTTTGAAAAGTTCTGAATATGAGAGCAGAAATTATTATTACTACTGATACACAAGCAAATTTCTAATAATATATTTTAATCTCGCTCAGTGCAGATAACCTAAAAATTCGTCTGATTTATGCTGTGACTGACAAAGTATCGGATATAAACAAACCCTTTCCACCCTTCCCAATGTTTTCTATCGGCGACGAAAAGTCAAAACATTGTAAATGCACTCACAAATGTGAACGGTAAGGCACCAATGTTTTGTGTTTTTGTGTAAATGTTTTCAAAAAACATTCGGAGCTATACTTTATTTCAAGTCAACTTGACTGTCATCCGACTAGCTCCAGTAGTAGTCAATATAAACGCGCGCCCTCAATACGTAAACCAGCATAGCGCTCGCTGCTCTCTGCTCCCCGTCAAAATCAGTCTCCATTGAACTATTGGAGAGAGAGTATCGCCGCTTGCTCCATACAGATCTCTCGTGTTTTACTAACCACTCGACGAAAAATATACGCGCTAAAATCTCAAAAAAGTGTATTTGTATAAAGTGTACTGTGAAAACTGGAAAGATCTCAGAAAAATATTGATGTTGAACGTTGGTGAATGCTGTCAGATGTTATTGTTGTGGTAAAATTATGAGTTTAAGTGCGGGTAGGTCAGTTGGCAGAGCCAAATCATCGTCCATGCAGGAGGAGTCGTCTTCCAGGGGTACCCTGCGTACCCCTGCCGCGATCAAGGTGAACGATGAAAGTGAAAAACTTGTGAAATATATAAATGACAATGTCGTCGGCAGGAATTCTACATTTTTGGGACCTTACGGAAAGCGCAAAGGTAAAAAAATGGAATTTTTTGTTGTATTAAATTGCTGGTTCATTGTAATAATAATGTTGGTATAGAATGCTGATAACGTTATTGTTTTATGCTAATAAAAACGGTAATCATAATATTATGCGGTTATCTGACGTTTTGTAATGTTTTAAATCGAAAAACAATTGAGTTATTTTTTCTATAATACCTACGTATTTTTGAAATTTGCGCGCGATTTTTTCGCGGTTTTTTGCCGTTTTATCCGTGGATATCTCTGAATCTATCGTTATGTGATGCAAGTTCGAACTACCCGTGGTCGATGGGGCTATGGCATCCCCAATTTGATGTATGTTGTAAGATTGAAGGGAGGAGTTGTGGGGAAGAAGAAGGTTTGGAATTACTTGCCTATTCAGGTCTGGTTACCGAACACTGCTAAAGCCATTTCAGGCATCGTTTCGATTTTTCGATACTGAATGGTGGTTTTTCACGTATCACCATGGCGATACTAAGCGTATTGTCTTATTAGAGTAGAAAATTAGTAAAAGTTACGTATGTATTTCATTTCAGATTTCGTCAAATCTCTTCACCATCTATACTTCTGCCATCGCCTGACTAAACCGGTTTCGTCCTTGAACACATTGATTGATGAGGATGATAAAAAAAGTCACTCCGTGGGTGGTCTATGTTATGGGTTTACTAGTTATCCGTGAAAAATCAAAGAATATAAAAAGAAATATTATGAAATCAAGACTAAAATTGAGAATGTTCGTTTCTATAGAATCAAAAATATTAAACATTTCAAACATAGAATAAAAAGTATAGTCTACTAAAATATATTATCGGTAGGTAGGTACTTTATCGCTAGATTAAAAATGTGTGTTTTTTTTTTAAATTTTTATGGTTTCAATTCCAAATTTGAGAGTAGTCTGACATTTTATAGTAGACAAATATGAGCGCTGCGGTCGTTTAAATTATTTTAAATTACAACACCAAGATGGCTCATAGGAAGATTATTGTAAGTTTAAAAAACACAATGCTCCAATTGCATGTTATTTACTTTCACCAAACGGTCTTCAGAAATAATTCGTGGTACTTTCCGAAAGGAATGATTCCACATCACATTTTTTATATTTTATTTAACGCTTTGCAAGGAAGACAAACACGAAAGGCAATTTTTTATTTCTGAAATTTATGCACTGAAATAAACACGCATTAGATGTTAGAAAAATAAAAATAAAACAAGTTAAATTCACAAATCAAAAAAATAAATTTAAAAGTCGAATTACGACGTTTTACACCGTTTCTTTAAAACGAACTGTCAAATTCGAATGTGAAAAGGTTTTGAATGAGGAGAACGAAATTTCAAAGACATAGTTAGTATCTTGGTATTGCCATAGTAATGAAAAAATGTAGTACCACTTTATTCTACATTTTATTGTCAAGCTATAAAAAGATATTTTATTTTAATTTTTTTTATAGTTTATAACATATTGCGTCCATTTACGGAACGAAACAATAATATGTATGAAATTATACTGAATGACAAGAATTAAAATACATTTTTTGCATCTGTTAAAGGTAGATCCACATAGGTCGTTAAAATCTTACTAGATCAACTACTGCGGGAAGAGATGATTATATATAAATATATATTTTAAACAGACCGTGTCCATTTAATATACACATGAACAAAATAATAATATGTATAAAATTCAAGATTTGTGTTGAAAATATTACGAGATATGTTATTTAGCAGCACCACACCCCTTGTCATGTTGTGCTGAGCCAACACGTTTGTTCATATTAGATGCATATTAGATCGCGGTGCCGTCCTGAATGTAGTTGTTTGATACAGACAGCTTATGGCATTCCAGGAGGTTATGGACTGTCTATCAAGTTATGTATAATTCTATACGCCGTTACTGCAAGGGCCCTAAGACTTTGGTAGCGCGTCTCAGAGAGCAAATCTTCACGATGTATAAATTGCGGGTGCTTACCGTGCGTTCTCGTATATAGAGATAACAGAGAATTTTTTTTTTGGATTTGTTCCAACATTTCTATATACTTTTTCTAGTATGGGGCCCATGCAGAAGAAGCGTACTAACATTTGGAACTTATTATGTAGTTGAACATGGAAGTCATGGCTTCGGGTTTAGTAAAATATTTGCTAGATCTTATAACAAAGCTTAATAATTTGTAGCACGATGTTGACAACTGCAATATATGGTCTGAAAACAGAAGTTTGGAATCAAAGACTACCCAAAGATCCTTGATGGATTTAACGGATGGCAATATATCTTTCCTTATTTTATAAATAAATTGAACAGGGTTTTTCCAGCGCGTATACTCGTTTGTCATAGATACATATTTTTTTGTTGTAAAATATAATTTATTATCGTAGACCCACGCGGTTATTGCATCCAAGTACAGTTTTAATGCAATCTTCACTGCTGCAAATCTTCAATAGCAGTTTTAGATCGTTAGCAAAAAGCAGCCAATAGCGTGCTAGATGCAAAATGTGTGAAATCAAACTTGTCAAGATGAACAAAATTGAGAATGTTCGTTTCTATAGAATTACAAACATTACACATTTCAAACATAGAATAAAAAGCATGGTCTTGTAAAATATATTATGGGTAGGTACTTTATCGCTGGAATTAAAGTTTTTTTTTCAAATGACATCAATTCCTATTTTGAAAATATCACTCAATCACGTAGGTACCGCACAAGGAAATTGAATATGTATTGTTATTTTAATATATGGTAGGTAAATGAATCGTAATTTTACCACATTCATGATAATTGACAATAATTCATTAATTAATTAATATGTTTTATGAATCAATGTTCAATAACAATCCATCAGAAGACGATGGTTGCGGAAGAAGAACGAGCAAACCTTTATTTATACGTATTTCGTAGATAGGTACTTTTTATTTCTATTTTTAATAATTTACTGTCAAAACGTAAGACAAGGTGCCATCTCATATTAAGTATGTGTTCCATAATTTTCGTTAAGAATTTTCAAAAATGAAACTCAAGCGAAGCCGGAGTTTGTTTATACACTTTGTCTGCGTTGTATCGATGCGATGAATCACGCTTTGCGCCGGTGTTTTTCCTATTTCTTCCTTTTAAATTGCTAATGCAGCAACAGTACAATAGAATAATAAAGATTTGTCTATGTATTGAGTGCCACGCATACCAGTTGATACACTGACGAGGTAAAAGGAGTTAACCCACACATTTGACATAAATACTAATAATTTAACCTAGCCTAATTATCCTTTTTAGATTAAAAAAAATACAAATACAACCGGTTTACAATTCGACAAATTTGAAATTTGGGAAATTGGAAAAAGTATATAATTTTTTTTTTTAAATTTTCTAATATAAATTTGTTATTGAAATATATAAATATGTTTTACAATATTTTTTTATTAACATTCAATTTTTGTTTATGTTTATAATTTATCTATTCTTACATTATTGTGTTGTATGTTTATCATTTGTCTATATTTGACACTATTATTTTTTTAGTATTCTGTATATTCCTGATGAGGAAAGCTTCGCTTTCGAAACATGTTGATATGTATGAATTAATAAAGTGGTGATTACAGAGTAATTTTTAATTAATTTATTTATATTATGAAAAAAAAAATTAAATATTTAAAAATTAAAAAATAAAAAAAATGATTAATTAGGTTAGGTTAGGTTAGATTAGGTTTTCGGGCTAGTTAATATATTTTTTTCGTACTCTTAATGATTTGTGTGCCGATTCATACGTGTGTTGAATTGTCAAGGAACCAAAATTATTGCAGTTTTTTTTTATATTCTTACTAGCTAAAGTACCTGGCGTTGCCCGGGGTTAAGAATGGCTTGGATTAAAGTTTTGAGGTTGTGACGCGCTACCCACTAATTTTCCTCTTATTTTGAACGTCACGCTTTCAAAAATGTCATAAAGAAGCACTAAAACTCTGCTTTAAGGGGTGGAAAAGAGGGATGGGGTTGTTTGTCCTAATCTCATTTAGAGAGTGACCTTCCCCTTGCTTTGAAGGTCAAGTGTGCAAATTTTTTGTATAAAAAAAAGCTCACCTACAGACACTCTTTGTATACAGATAGATACATTAAAAGCTTAGGTGCATACCATTTTAAATTATCCAAACTAACCTAACATAACCATGTTTTTATAATTACTCGATAAAAAAATAATTAATTGCATTTATATGCTAATATAATCCCCCGTCATTAATATATTAATTTATTAAATTTGTCTTAATTGTACTGTCAGTTTTTCTAATATGCTGTCAGGAGTCTCAGTCATGAATGTACAACACTAGAAAGAACAATGGGACTCACTCCTGACGTAGATGCTATATATACCATAGATTTAGTTTTAATTGTGCCAGTCTGAAGATGCCCGTGATAGGGTGAAACCGGTTCGATCGAAAATAAACAAGTGGAAGATAGTTACAAAGGTTTTTTTAATAAAAAAATCATATGTTATTTTCGAGTCATCATGATAATGTCTTTCCTCTGCCAGTTCCATACCTCACTGCTGAACATAAGTATCGGTATAAGAACTCCATTGTAGATTACAATCCTGGCTTCCTTCGACAACTAAAGTAACTATTATACAAAAAAATATAGTCCATCTTATAAAATAGTGGATTTTTTAATTGAAGCCTTCTACATTTTCAACGCTCGAAACAATAATATAAACACAATACAAATACGAGTATTACGCAGCCAGTCCATAGGTTCTAGAATAATATATTTATTATATACAGTTATGATAATTGTCACGCAATCAATCCATCGCGCATTGTGTTATGGGCATGCTTATTTATGTACTCACTTCCTCGCGGTGCGTGCCAATTACCGGCTCTAGTGGTTCTATTATCTAATTCCGTGCTTATGGTAGGTTTACTATTGTTGAGGTAGCTGGAAGCTGAGGCGTGCATTCCATATACGCACATAAGCACTGTCTACCCTACCTTACTCACAGAAAAATACAAATAATATTAGAAATAATAAAAGAATTAGGAGAAATCAATCTACACTTTCAAAAATACGCACGAAATTCCATCTACGGATAGCAGCGCCGCGCGCGCTCCCTCCGACCACCTACTATACCGTACCAAAAGCAGGAACTAAGTATACAAAATGTCGTACATGTTGGAAAATATTCGAATGTTGACTGTATTATACACAAAAATGTTTATGTGTGCGTAATGTGCGTTAAAGGGAAGACTCGTTTGCATTTGTGTCGAAAAAGGTCCTGCCTTTCGGTACAAATCACAAATGCGGCCATCAGTGCCATCTGTTGGTAGGCTTTCATTCGTGCAATTTTTCGTTCGAAAAAAATATGACAAATTTATATATCCAGTAATTGGCTTGTAATGCATAATTGAAGCGGTTTTTTGGATGCCTGTGAGGCAGGTAATCCCAAACAACATCGTGTCTAAAGCCAGTAGGTTAGCCATTCTTAGCGAAATTTTATCACGTCTGTGGTAAGTTTTTTAATATCAATTAAATCGCTGTTTTCCTACTGCATATCGCGATTAAAAACACTACACGCCACTGGCTAGGACCCAGGACAAAGGTTAATAAAGACCAATATAGTCAAACCCAGTTATAACGAAAAAGGTGGGACCAGCGGAATTTGCTTGTAAATTTCACTATATCTGTGATGAGTGATGACCGATGAGTTTAGTTTGGGCCTCCAATTTTTTACACACTGCAATTTTTTGTGGCACGTTAATGACGGAACAATTTCAACTTTATTGGGAAATTGAAAACTTTTTATTTTGCTAAACTGTCAGCAAACACGTTCCCAACGTTCTGAAGTTTTGTGGCATGTTCACGAATGCTGGGAGGTCCTGAAATAAATTTAAGGTTTGGCAAATTCAAGGCAATCGAGTAAATGGCATGTCATGCTGTTCTAACTAACTAACTAACCATCACGCCGTTTCCCCGCAAGGGTAGGCAGAGAGGACAGACCGCCAAACAACTCGATCTTGGCATACACTTCTTGCTTCATTCACTTTCATACAACGTCTCATACATTCTCTTCTGTTATTCCGACTTCTGACATGGCCCGACTCAAGTATTTGATTCACTTGATCGTGCCACGTCTTCCTTGGACGTCCCCGGCTTCTTCTTCCATTCACATTCGCGCCATGTATTCTCCTTACACTCCTTTCTTCATTTATTCGCTCTACATGCCCAAACCATCTAAGCGTCCTTTCTTAATCTTGCTCACTACGCTTACATCAGCCTTGCATTCTTTACGAATCTCAACATTTTTCACTCGACCATACATGGTTTTACCACACATTCGTCTCAGAGATCTCATTTCTACAGCATTCAGTCTACTATCATCCTTCCTCTGCCAGTCCCATGCCTCTCTGCCATACATCAGAGTTGGCATCAGCACTCCATTGTGAACTGCTAGCTTCGCTTCTTTGGACAACTTTTTGTTTGCGCCAACCGCGTTCAGTCCTCCGTTAATGGAGTTTCCTGCATTCACCCTTCTTTCAATATCCCTATCTGTCTTTCCATCTCTCGTAAACATACTTCCCAAATACACAAATTCATCTACCTGAGTTTCTAAGTTTCATTTTTATGTTTATCTTTTTAAAGTAATGGCAACTGACTTAGCAATTAGCGATGTTCCACTAAAGTTGTTCTGTATATCCGTTTAATACACTCGTTACAGCCGTTAGAGGTTCCTTGAAAAAAAAGCGCTAATTAAATCAGTCTGGCTATTAATTGATCGTTATAATGGGATGGTCCGATGCTTTGTAGGGAACCCACGTACAAAAAGATTTTACATGGTTTTCGATTGCCAAACTAAGCAATGCCCGTATTATGGCCTTCGATGTATATACACACACACGCATATACAGATATATCCACACTAACGTTCATAATACATATATATTATATAATAAAAAATCAGGAAAAGGAATCATAATGAGAACATTTTCGTAAAAGTATGTAGTCATCTAAATGAGATAGATCTTATACCATTTTTAACGTCGAAGTTGTGAACAAATAGATAAACTGAAATAAATTAATAAAAATAAGAGCATGAAACTTTGTTACCATCTTCTTGTTAGTGTCTTTGAAACATCACTCTTCTATTGTGAAGGATTTCAGTAAAAATGTCATTTTATCTGGGTTTTTTTTTCTTCTTTCCTTTTCTTTTTACAAAATAATATGAAATAAATAAAGAAAGAAGCGGGAAAGATTCTGTTTTGAGGAGCCATATACTCTTTAAAAAAGGTTCGTTCCCTTTTAAATAACACCAACTCTGAACACCAATAGCAAATTGGGGCAAACTACTGGATTACCCGACGTCGGTGCTCAGTGCATTGAACTTTTTGGAGGCGACGAACCAGAATTGACGTTGAGAAAAAATGGTCAGTGTCTTGAAACTATTAAACAATAACCGTGTTCTCGTTATAAGCGTTCGCGTTATAGCCAAGTTTTACTATACTTTATCTAGCCAATTCTGGTGAAGATAATGTTTACCATTCCTATGTATTAGGTGGTGTACAGATTTTGACAATGTTACGTTACAATGTTGAGATTCGTAAAGAATGCAAGGCTGTTGTAAGCGTAGTGAGCAAGATTAAGAAAGGGACGCTTAGATGGTTTGGGCATGTAGAGCGAATGAATGAAGAAAGGAGTGTAAGGAGAATATATGACGCGAATTTGAATGGAAGAAGAAGCCGGGGACGTCCAAGGAAGACGTGGCACGATCAAGTGAATCAAATACTTGAGTCGGGCCATGTCAGAAGTCGGAATAACAGAAGAGAATGTATGAGACGTTGTATGAGAGTGAATGAAGCAAAAAGTGTATGCCAAGATCGAGTTGTTTGGCGGTCCGTCCTCTCTGCCCACCCCTGCGGGAAACGGCGTGATGGTTAGTTAGTTAGTTAGTTAGTTAGTTAGTTAGTTAATTTGGTTAGAATTATCAGTTTTGTGTAGATTTTGGATGTCTTTTGTACTTTTCTTCTGATGTCTAAAGGGTGCAGACATTTTAAGGCTTCCTCAGTTACATGCAATATTAAAACATCCACTTGTAAGGATTCAATACGTGTTGAACTGTCAAAGTAATGCCCACTCAGTCATTTAAAGGTCAAAATCACAGCTTTAATTACAAATGTGTGATAAAAAAGCAAACAATATTGGTTTATGCTATGCATTCTAGGTGTTATCAATTCTATAATATAAATTTTATCATGCATTAACAATAAACACAATCGTACACATTTGATTTATGTTTTTTTAATCGTTTGAACGCTTAGATGAACAAAATCCAGATGAATGAAATTGAAAAGTTTATTACGATATTTTATGTAACATTTAAAAAAAGCAATGTATTAACTAAAATGAATTAATAAAAATACACTCTGTTTTCACCACTTAAATATACACAGATGTTAAATGTTTCATATGTATTCATTTGTATTCATATATTCCTGATGAAGAAAGTATCGCTTTCGAAACATGTAGATAGATATCTGTGTATATTTATAAATTGGTGAAAACAAAGTGTGTTTTTGAATTAATTTATTAATAATGACTAATACCAATCGTTTGGAGAAATTATAAAATAAACACTCTTCACAATGGTATCACGTAAGTACCGACGGGTGTTTCGATGAGGTTTGGTACAAGGGCACGGCACAATAACCCACAAAATCTCCAGCCTGCCCTTGAAATGGTTATTTCTTTCAAGTTAATTTAACTTCGGCAGGTCTTATAATAGATAGTCTGGCCGCTGGCGGGTCTCTTGGAAAAGCGATTTTCACACTGGGAGTAAAAAGTCCGATAGCCGGACATCCGATGCCAACAGCTGTAATTTTTCAGTTTGATTTTTTTGCAGTAAGCGCGACATTCTTTTAGTAATGGATTTGCTAAATTTTACCAGTTGGAAAAAATCTTGTTTGTCTAAATCCATGTTACTTGTGAATGTTTATGTATATGTAGGTACATATAATATAATGAGGTTATCTCCTACAAACAAATTTCATGTTATTTACAAATGTACCCTATTAATTAAAGCATGCTGAGGTCAGAACTTATTAAATTTTTGTGAAATACCGAATAGTACCGAAGATATAAGCCGTCAAAATGTTGATATTTTAGGGGAATCTCGACGGTCGGCGGACAAGCGTGTGACGACACGGTACGTGAACTGACTGGCGCGGCAGTATGCGGTACTGCCATTCCAATTGTGAATTGTACTGAATTGTGTCTCGAGACGTCACGGGTATTTGTCTTACCCAAGTTCATTTCGAAATCTCATAGGTTCATCATTTTTGGAGATATACCATAGACAAACTAATTTGTCATTCTGTCATTATTAAATCTTAAAAAATGACATGCACATTATTATCAAAATAATAGTAAAATAGGAGAACCCCATTCAGAAGTTCTTTTCATAGATGACAATTGACTTTTTAATAATATTTTTTTATTTATTGACAACGTTGGTAGAAATATTTACCGATTGATTTTATGTTCTCCAAATATAAGATAGAGAAAAATTTACGACCAATGACTTATAAAAGGTAAATTGTCCTTGTGTCGGTAACGTCGAATACTAAAGCTGGCATCTATCCCCGTCTCAGAACAGACATCGTCTAGTGAGACGGGCAAAGTACATGTAAATGTTTAAATTTTATGCCAATAAACGCCCGGGTTGCCGGCAATGAAATGAATGATGGTTAAATTTTTTAATCTATGTTTTTACAGACCTAGAATTTAGCTGCTGTAGTTTTAACACATGCTGAATGCAAGCAATTCATCTATGTGACAACTGTGTTCGCGTCAACCACAGATCAAGATCTTTAATTCAATTCGTCAACTCTGGTTTGATTTTTCCTCTACAGAACCAATTTTTCTTGAAGCTCATCCATCTTGGATTATTGCATTGAATCACGGAGAAGATCTTTTATTATTTCCTCGCTGATGTGTATCCGGCCTTGTTCGGGATTTTTTTTATTATTTTTAATAAAGTTATGAATTTGTGTACTCTAGCTTGTCGTTTGGGTGCCATAATTGATTTGACAGCGAAGGTAATGCCTTGTGACGACTATTACTATCTCTAAACAAAGAAACGTTCATTTGAACATTTTATTTCATTCCAAACATTTTTTTTTTCAAAATATGTATTCTAAAATATTCTACCCAAACAAACCTTCGTCTTTTGAATATGTAATCTGTGGCTAAACAGAGTGGTATATCTATGGGCTAACCTCAATACAACATGGCGGGTTCAATGTTTTTCACATTAATTTTAAAATGTTATATCAACAGTTTTGCATATTGGATTTCATTCAAACTACTCTCTAAACCTTCCGGGCACTAACAAGAACAAGCTGTGCGCTTTTCAGCCATACCGGTAGATTAATTTTTGAGAAAATCGAGGACAGACAGACGAACATTCATTTTTATATATAAAGATGTAAAATCCTAAACGTATTGTGCACCACACCAAGACGCTACTGAATGCAGTTTTCTCAATAGTATATTTAATATATTAATCCGATATGGGAGACAATGCATCAAATACGTAGCCAAAACGGAGCATCGCTTTGTCTTGTAATTATTATTCAGATCTCCCGTTCAAAACAAGTTGACAAGTCACCACGTTTAAATATACCTGCTCAGGATGTCAAGGTTATCACGTGCTTCAACTGGGAACCAACTCAACACAACTCTGCTAACTGAGAAACGCTGGTAATTATAGAAAGCGTAGCTGAAAGTTGACTTTCAGTAGATATTTCAGAAAGATTTTTGTAAGTCACACTTTAACCCTCGCTTGCCGGTGCTGCCAACTGATTTGACATGTCTCTAATTATTTCAATATATCTGTAAATATACTAAACACAGTTCATATTTTATGTGTTCCTCAGCAATACATTTATGTATTAGATAAAATATATATACTATAGCTGATGTGTACCCGGCCTTGCTCGGGTACAATAATTGATTTGACAGCGAAAGTAACTATCTACAAATGAAGGAACATTCATTTGAATATTTTATTTCATTCCAAACGTTTATTTTTTCTCAACCATATCTAAATCATAAAGTTCTTAAGTAGGTACCTACTCGTGTTTTCCATTTTGAAAATATTCTATCCAAAACAACCTTCTTTTGAATATGCAATCTGTGGCTAACCGAAGTGTTATGTCTATGGGCTAACCTAAATAAAACAGCGGGTTCAATGTTTTTCATACTAATTTTAAAACGTTATAGCAACAGTTTTGATTTCATTGAAACTACTTTCTAAACCTCCTCGGCACTAATAAAAACATACTGTGCTGTTTTAAGCGAAACCGGCCCATCGATTTTCGAGAACGTCGAGAACAAACAAACAAACAAACTTACATTGATTTTTATATATATTGATTTATAGAACGTAACAAAAAAGTTTTTGTCGAAAAATCTGCAAAAAATAGTTAATATATTATACGAGTGAGCGAGAGGGGTACGGGGTGTCGCTCACCGTGCCACGATGCGTGGTCGTCAGTTTAGTAGTATTCGACGGTCTGCCGGCTGTAATGGTCGTATTCTGCGTTTTATGCGTGGCTGATGTTTTTTCCTCGTTTTCAGCACTTATACATAATATTTTACTTATGTACATGATGTACCTATATATGTACTATTAACTAATACCTTCGTCTTGAATACTTCATCATTAATTCACTTAAAAATAGAGGGCAAATGATTAATTTAAATGTTTATACAAAGCAATTCATCTAGAAACTACATTATGTCTTAGCAGTATTGAAATAATGTACCTAATTCCTATTGTTTAAGATGCCATAGCACATTCCACCTGAATACATTCAGAAATAATATTGCCTAGTTTAGCCCTCTGTCTCAAATATGTCGACTGTATAATAAGATAGAGTGTGCTAATTTATTGTGAGTTTAACTTAAGAGCAGCCTGCTACAGTTCCAAATCTGGTTCCTACTGCGCATTCTCTCCCCCTCGCATGCAACACATCACCCGCGCATGGTTGCGGCAGCGATGTAACTCCGCCCATACTCGCGTTTCTGAGATATTAACCCATTCATACCGTGGATGTTCAGTCAAATTATCATAATATTTTCAATTTCGGATTAATTCCTTAGCTGATTTGATGAACCTGATACCACATAAAATGTAATATGTATATTTTAATATTATAACCATAATTATTTAAATATATGAAATGAGTTACATTTGTGTTTGTAGGTAGGTAATACAGAATTCAAAAATAATAATAATACTGGGTTTGAATGTGTTAACGTGGATTCCAAGACGCGGTGAAAATGCGCGCTCACAGGCCGTTCTAACGATGGACAGAGTTTTGATATTTTTTATCGATAATCTGTACAGTTTCAGAAAAAATGTCCTATTATATAAAAAAAAATACTTAACAATGACTGGGCTAATTATATTATGTATCACTTGTGTCTCTCTTTGTGCCTCTTGTTTTTATTGTATTATTTATACGAGTGTACAGTACCGGAGTACACCTTTTTACATGAGATATAAAAATAAGTAAGAGATAACAAAATACAGGAAACAGATAATAAAAATATATAAAAGTGTGTATACTGAAAGACAAACATAATTGGAATAGATAATTGGAATAGATGTTTAATGTAATCCGCAATATCCACCAAATCAACGTTAAACAATTTTAACTATGTCAATAACACCTCTGTATTGGTTGCATAATATATAGTGTTATCCGTGTTGTAATTTCATTATGTCCGCTGTGAAGCAGAGAAATATCTCTTATTTGTGTGGTAGCCTTATAAAATATGTCTTATCCTTCTTGTTGATTTTCTTTATGGTGTATTGATGTTAATTTGGGATAAAATGTTTGGTGTACCTGTCAATTGATTCACAGATATTTTTTTGTAAAAGCAATAGGTACATCAGGTAGTTGACGTCTGTCTGTTCATAGTGCGAATAGTATGTATTATTTTATTTGCACACGCCGGGTTTCGAACCCGTGACATCTCACTTCATAGCTTGTTATTCTGCCACGGAGATCGTCATATTAATAATTTAATAGATATGCACGAATAATTAATGCATTATAATTATATATATCTAAGCCGTGACCGAAAAAAAAAATATATGTACATTAAATATGAGCCAGTGTCTTGCGGACTTTACCGCATATACATAGTTACGCCACTGAAATCACATTTTCTGACATGTATCTCAGGTATTTCAGGAAGTTCTCCTAGAAAACTTGCACACTTAGTAGACCGGAAAATATCTCATTATGTTCACTGTTCTAATTCTCGTCCGGTGTTGCCCTTGTGAAATTATAATTACCCTTTCTCATGCGTGGGTGCCTACCTGCTGATGAGTTATTTCTTGGGGTTGCCCGTTCTTGAACAGTTGCTAGTTAGGTAGGTACCCTTGAATTTAAAAAAATATCAGTATTTCCCCGAAAAGAGATGGTTACAAAACAGATTATTTTCTTTGGTTTTAAATTAGAATAGAGTTCGAGGTATCCTTGACATATTAATGGCCCATTTTTAATATTATCTCCATACAGGAGGCCCTGAGGGAAATTATATGCCTAGTGGCCTAAGTCATATTTGGATATTCATTTATTTATTTGTAAGAGACAAACAGCTTTTTACCAAGGTTAGATATATACATAGGTGGAAAAACAAGGTTAAGCCGAAAAAGTTTCTTATGCTAAAGTTGGTTAGAGACAGGAGTTTTATTTTACATTAAAGTAAGGAAGAGGAGTAGGAAGTGGAAGATAGAATGGGGATAGGAGATGTTCTCAATACATACTTCAATACTTATGCATTATTTAGTGATTGTACGCATTACTTTGGTTCGATATTTCTTAAGGTTATTGTTATGGATGTCGATATTATTAAATTGCATGTTATACTGTGCACATATACGGGGAATTCCAGATTTTTTCCTAAGCTTAGTTCTGCACACGGGCAAATGAAAAAAGTCGGTTCGTCGGATTGGTCTTGACGGAATGTGGAATTTTATAAAATTTGCAGTGTGGAGGGTCTTTCCGAGGAAAATATGGGGTGAATCTGGGTCCTACAGACACCCATGTTTTAGGAGGAAGGAAACAGAAAGACCGGCGCACAAGTTCAAGACATGAACGAGTCGTAGAAGCGAATGTGACAAAAAAGGCAACCGTGTACAAATTGCAAATATTGGTCGCGCGTTTGGCGTTTTTCCCGACCATCCCCTAATCTATGACGCTAGCTTCACGGAACATCTTCCATTGAAATACCATTTCGTTATAATATCGTATCCCCTCGGGCCTATCATACACAAAATAATATCAATACAATCAATCTTGACGGCCTCCATGGTCGAGGGGTAAGGCTCTCGGCTACGAATCCGAAGGTCGCGGGTTCAAATCCCGGCGTGCGCAAGTAAATTTTATTTAATTAATTTGTGTTGTTTCACAATTAATTAATTTAAAACTAATATATAGTGTATTTGCGCACGTTCCAGAGTCGAAGATACTCTCAGTATCGCCCTGGTGAAAGACCACCATTCAGAATTGAAACGTTTCTTGAAATGGCTTTTAGCCGTGTTGGTGACCAGATCTGAATAGTCGGGTATTTCCCCGCCTTTCTTTTCCCCTTCTTTTTCCCCT
>JAHDVE020000446.1:0-21442 GCA_022606495.2 Halesus radiatus
GACGAATAACTATTCGATAATGGCACCGGACAGACCGACGTACTATTCGATAAGAGCGAAATATCCCAGCACGCTAGACATTGTGCTCGTGAAAAATGCCAACACGATCTCGGCAATACGCACGCTCGACGAACTGCCGTCTGACCATCTACCGGTGAGCTTCACTGTAGGAGGAACAACTGCGAGAACGCAAAGGAAACAACGCAACTACAAAGACGCCGATTGGACCGGATTTAAATCGGAAATCAACGAACAGATCCACCTGACCTCGAGCACGTTTCAAACAAGAGAAGAAATCGACGCGGCCGCGCGCACTCTCACAGAAATAATACAACACGCACAGGATAGGTACATTCCACACAAAGAAGCACACACATACACGATCAAACTTCCCGAAGACGCTCTAAATATCATCAAGGAAAAAAATCGACTGCGACGGATCTATCAGCGGACGCGAGACGGATATGCAAAAACCGCCTACACCACTCTCGAGCGAGAAATCAAGCGACAAATCTCGGAGCTGAAACGCCTACAATGGACAAAGAAAGTCGAATCGCTGACTCCACGAGATAATTCCCTATGGAAAATGGCGAAAGCTCTGAGACATCAAGACAACGCGATCCCTCCGCTGACGAAAATAGACGGCTCAGGCCTAGCCCTGTCCCACGAAGAAAAGGCAGACGCGCTCGCAGACGGGTTCGAGAAAGCATACAGAGCTACGGACGGGATAAGCGACCCCGAGACAGATAACATCGTAGCCGAAAGCTACGAGAACTCGATCGAGCCGAGCAAACGAGCGTAGCCGACATCAACTTCACAACGCCGAGCGAGATAGCCGTCACGATAAAGAGATTAAAAACGAACAAAGCGCCGGGAAGCGATCAAATACACAACATTCTACTCAAACATCTCCCTCAAAAAGCCATCATACACATGACAAAATTGTTCAACGCCTGCTTCATGGTCGGACATTTTCCCCAGATATGGAAATCGGCAACCGTACTTCCGTTTAACAAGCCAAACAAGGACAGAACGAAGCCAACAAACTATCGTCCGATAAGTTTGCTACCGACCATGAGCAAGGTATTTGAACAAATAATACTCAACCGGCTCACTCCACATCACGAAAACACAAACACTCTACCAGACGAGCAGTTCGGATTCAGAAAGAAGCACTCCACCACCCACCAACTGACCAGAGTAGCGGAATTCATCACGCGCAGATTCAACGAAGATCGCATCACCGTTGCAGCGCTTTTGGACCTAGAGAAGGCGTTTGACACTGTCTGGACACAGGGGCTCGTGCACAAACTGCACCGCACTGACACGCCCGTATACCTAACTAGACTGATATATGATTATCTAAAAAATAGGTCATTCAGAGTGTTCATAAGGAATGTCTTCTCATCATCACGTGGGATACCTAAAGGCGTGCCGCAGGGAAGTCTCCTCGGACCGCATCTCTTCAATATATTCACGCACGACATCCCCCGAGACGAGAGATGTAAGCAGTCTACGTTCGCCGATGACGTCAAGCTATACGTTTCCTCGAGAGATCCGAACATGGCGGCCATATACCTACAGCGGGCGCTCGACGCCCTGGTGGATTATTATAAAAAATGGCGCATGAAGCTAAACGAGACGAAAACGGAAGCCATAGCCTTTACAAGAAAAAGGAAAAATCGACAACCTGACGTCAAGCTCGAAATGGGAGGACAGCAGATCGAATGGAAGGAAGAAGTGGTTTACCTGGGACTCACAATGGACTCGCGGCTAAATTGGAAATCCCACGTGATAAAAGCGCACACGAAGGCTAGAAAAGCGATCGGCGCAATGCGGCCGATATTCTGCAGACGAAGCTCGCTACCTCCCAGAACCAAACTCCTCATTTACTACTCGCTCATTCGTCCGTTAATTACCTACGCTTTCCCCGTGTGGAGTAACATTTCGAATTCAGCACACACCAATCTCCAAACACTACAAAATCACTGTATTAAAATCACATATAACACCAGAATCAGAACAAACCTAAAAACACTACACAAAACACAAAAAATACCTACCTTGTACGAACACGCACACAAGTTGTCCGAGCGTTTCTACAACTCACTGAAAAACAGCAAAAATACACTGATTCGTGAGCTCGGACAATACACATCGCCTAACGACTTCACTTTCAAATACAAACACAGACTTCCAAAACACATTCTCATGAGTCACGACCTAGCGTGGTATGATCCTTTCGAATGAGCGAGCGGTAAGTCCTTCCCAATTCCAGAATCCCACCCAAATACAATATTTATATATATGCATATATGTACGTATATAGATAATTATTTATTTTTTATTTAGCTTCATATTTATATAAGTACGTCTATTCATAATCTCCCATACACGTATATATTTACACAAAAACAGACATACACACACACATTGCAAAACGCAGGATCTCAAGACCGAGATCACTGAAGTCCGAACTCGTTCTTGGGAACATCGGGCGCTTCCTCCTGAATAAGGTTTTCTATGGTTTTCCTTATTTCCAAAGACGAATGCGGAGGAACTCCAACAAATAGGCCATAGCCGACACCCTCCCCCTCCTCACTCAACACAAACAGACACGTATGTATTTATGCCAAAGTGCTGATGCTGATGCTGGTTGGACTGACGATGATGATGATGCACACATGCAATTTAGTAGGGTTTTTATGAACAGATTTTTCCCTACAGAAATCACAACACGATTATTTAAAACTACCATAATGCGGTGAAAAGTGTGAGGCGCAAAGACGCCGTTCTATTTGTATAAAGAACATGTAAATTTAGAGACAGTAACTTTAAATGTTTCGTCACTTCTTGACTAATAAGAAACTAAGAAATGAAAAAAAAAAAAAAAATGTTTGTGAGCGTAGGAAATTTTCATTTTCATCATCGGCAAGCCGAGAAGCAGCAGAACCAGCAGAACCAGCAGAACCAGCACCGATCTACAATGGCAGACACAGCACTAGCAGCGACGGCGGCGTCTCCCGTCCCGGCCACTCCCGCCAAGAAGGCCAAGGCATCCGCCGCGGCCGCCAAGAAGCCGAAGGCGAAGCCCTCTCACCCCAAGACGTCCGAGATGGTCAACAACGCCATCAAGGAGTTGAAAGAGCGCGGCGGATCGTCCCTGCAGGCGATCAAGAAGTACATCACCGCCAACTACAAGGTCGACGCCGACAAGCTGGCCCCCTTCATCAAGAAATACCTGAAGGGAGCCGTCGAGTCCGGCGCTCTGGTCCAGACCAAGGGCAAGGGAGCGTCCGGCTCCTTCAAGCGGGAGGCCAAGGCCAAGGGTTCGGCCGGTGGCGCCAAGAAGCCGGCCGCCGCCGCGCCCAAGAAGCGCTCCTCGGCCGCCTCAGCCGCCAAGGACAAGAAGCCGAGAAAGGCGGCTGCCGCGCCCGCCAAGGCGAAGAAGGCCGCCGCTCCCTCCAAGGCGAAGAAAGCACCGGCCGGCTCGCCCTCCAAGAAGGCCGCCGTCGCCGCCAAGAAGCCCGCGGCGAAGCCCAAGAGTCCCACGAAGGCGAAGAAGTCCGCCAAGCCCCCGACCAAGAAGCCGAAGGCGCCCAAGCCGAAGAAGGCTGCCGCAGCCCCCAAGGGCAAGCCCGCAGCGACGAAGGCCGCTCCCAAAAAGTAGGACACTCTCTATCACAATTATATTGGCGGCGGCGGGCAAGCGAGAGCACCCGAGAAGCGCGGTGCAAGCGAAGTTGTTGACGATAAAAAGCCCTTTTCAGGGCTACCAATCATTTAATTTATGTTTATGCATTATCCAAAAGTACTCGACGAGAAAGCAATAATATATATCATATGGACAGACATGCGTTAACGTGCGCGCCTGCCTGCCTATCTACATTTACAACCCTTTATTTTTTTATTAGTGAGCAATAAAATAAAATATAACATGAAAATAGCTCTACTACCCCAATAAACAAAAGGACTACATTAATGAAAAGGATGCAGCCCCTTACTTTCGGTTTCCGTTTCATTGGGGGTGTTTTTGATTTTTGTTGTTGTTTTTTATCAAATTAACATAATACACTTAATTTAACAATTAAATTAGTAATAAGGCCAAATGAGAACAAAGCGGTACCGGTTGGTTAGTGTTAGTTAGTTAAATAGTAAGTAGACAAAGAAAAAAATTTAAAAAATGGGTATTTTATTAAGAGCTAGCAAGTTTTGAGGATGATTCATAAACTTTCTAGTCACATATGTGAAATAACATAATGCTACTAGAGTTGACGCGAACGACGCATGACATTCGAAAAGATCGTTAAGTTTTTATTATCTTTTGTTTATTATTATCATCGCATCTGGCAGTGTGCAGTGCAGTGTAGGTCCGAAAAGTGAGTAATTTGCATGCAACGTGTTGAACATAGTGGTGGCCCTGATAAGGGCCGTTTGTGTTATGATATCATAGTTATACCGCACGATTTCAAGTAGCGAGTGTCAGATTCAGATGGTGAAGATGATGATGGTGGTTGTGGCGGTGGCGATGGTGACTACGGTGGTGGTGTGTCTCAGTCAGCCTAGCCGCCGAAGCCGTACAGGGTGCGACCCTGGCGCTTCAGGGCGTACACGACGTCCATGGCGGTGACGGTCTTCCTCTTGGCGTGTTCGGTGTAAGTGACAGCGTCCCTGATCACGTTTTCCAGGAACACCTTCAGCACGCCGCGAGTCTCCTCGTAGATCAGGCCGGATATACGCTTGACGCCTCCCCTGCGAGCCAGACGGCGGATGGCCGGCTTCGTGATGCCCTGGATGTTATCGCGGAGCACCTTCCTGTGACGCTTGGCTCCTCCCTTTCCGAGGCCTTTTCCTCCTTTTCCGCGACCTGTCATGGCGTCTGTTTTGTTTTCTTAGGTTAAGTCGAACGCGAAGGCAACCGCTAGTTAGGCGGAGTAAGGGGACTTTTACTTGGAACTACTGAAAAACCCCCTTATATACGCTCTGACAACACCGAGGGAATCCCCCTGTAACATTGCCGTGGGGGGGCGATGACGGTTGACCCGACGAAAAAAAGAAAACGATAACTAGCACGCAAAGACGGAGAGACCGTCATCTTCTTCTTCTTCTAATTAAATAATTCCTTAGAGCGGACAATCTGCCTAGTCAAGAATTAATAGCGACAAAACGATACGATTAATGGCACTGGAGTTTAGATAATAATAGTACACAATAACGTAAACCTTTGATTTTGATTTTGTCTTGTAATAAAACAATAAATTAAATTGATAGTTTAAAAAAAAAATAAAATAAAAAAATAAATCTTTCTTCCGAAGTAGACAACAAAAAAAAAAAAAAAACGAAAAAACAAAAAAAAAAAAAAAAAAAAACTACAAAAAAATAAAAACCAAAAAAAATCTAACGGCCATAAAAGAAGAAAATATAACTAATTTTTATTTACTTTTTTTATTTTTTAATGTTATTCGTATAGTCGTAAAAACATATAACTGCGCACACGCCGCCGATGACTCACTCCCAGAGCGACCAATGGCATCGCACCGTACTCTCACGATTCTATCCTATAAATGCCGGCTCTCCGTAATTTTTCAGAACAGACACGCAGACGCAGACGCCATGGCTCGTACAAAGCAGACCGCCCGCAAGTCTACCGGAGGCAAGGCCCCCAGGAAGCAGCTGGCCACGAAGGCGGCGAGAAAGAGCGCACCCGCCACCGGAGGCGTGAAGAAACCTCATCGCTACAGGCCAGGCACGGTCGCCCTTCGCGAGATTCGCCGCTACCAGAAGAGCACCGAGCTGCTGATCCGCAAGCTGCCCTTCCAGCGGCTGGTGCGTGAGATCGCCCAGGACTTCAAGACCGACCTGCGCTTCCAGAGCTCCGCCGTGATGGCCCTGCAGGAGGCGAGCGAGGCTTACCTGGTCGGCCTCTTCGAGGACACCAACCTGTGCGCGATCCACGCCAAGCGCGTCACCATCATGCCCAAGGACATCCAGCTGGCGAGACGCATCCGTGGCGAGCGTGCTTAAAGACCGGCAAGCGAACGAGCGACCAACCGACCGTAGAATCAATCACAATCACAATCACTAGAGCTATCACTATCACCACCAGTAGTGTCGGATCGGATCGAAACGAGACAACCACACAAAATGGCCCTTATCAGGGCCGCCACATGTTCTATTGCAAATTACTCTTTCGAAAATAGCCTACACCCCCGAACCGAAACGAAACGAATACCATAAATAATAAAGGTATCCCCTGTATATATTGATAACAAGTCATAAAAGTATAAGTACGGGAAACACCGAGCTATCCTAATCCCTTAAACGGTAGTACCCGAGGTCTTTCTACCTGCGGCTAATGTACAAACGGCCGGCTTAAAATTTCGGGAATTTTGCAGTCGCCAGAAGAAGCGAGCAGATGATCAGAGGATTAACACATTTAATTACTCTTTCGAAAATAGCCTACACCCGGTGGGGTAACCCAAGGATACACATTATATAATTTATTATTTACTCGGAATTTATGGTGTCCTCTTATTTTCGCATTTGCAGCATATACATTTTATTTATTTTATTGTTATCGAGTGAGTGCGTCGGTTATTCGTAGAACTCCATAAATTGTTATTTTATTTTTAGCAAGTAAATAAAATTTATTACTATTATTATCATTGAGTTCAGCGAGTATATTTTATTAGATTATATTGTGTGTGCAGTGTGCAACAGTTTCGGCGTTCAAAGCCATTCATTCATGTTTATTAAATTAAATTCATTCTATTTATTGTATATTATGTATTATACGTATATAAATTTATATTTCTATATAGAAGAGAAAAAAAAAAAAAAAAAAAGATACAATATATATACACGTACATAATAAATATAACGACTTTTGCAATACTCAAATATTAAAATAAATAAAAAATTGGCGGCCCTGATAAGGGCCTTTTTTAAGTGACGAATCGATCGATCGACCAACGCCAAATCGGATCATTAAATCACGTCATGTGGGTGGATGATGGTGGTCGTGGATTAAGGAACGATGATCACGTTCGTTCGTTCGTTCATTTGATGTTTGATGTTCATTCGTTTGTTTGTTTGTTTGTCGCTGTCAAAATTATTATGCCTTCTTTTCTGTCTTCTTGGGCAGGAGAACGGCCTGGATGTTGGGCAGAACACCTCCCTGGGCGATGGTCACGCCGGATAGCAGCTTGTTGAGCTCCTCGTCGTTGCGGATGGCCAGTTGAAGATGGCGGGGGATGATCCTGGTCTTCTTGTTGTCCCTGGCGGCGTTGCCGGCCAACTCGAGCACCTCGGCGGCCAGGTACTCCATGACGGCGGCCAGGTAGACGGGGGCACCGGCGCCCACTCTCTCGGCGTAGTTGCCCTTCCTCAGGAGACGGTGGATACGCCCGACGGGGAACTGGAGTCCGGCGCGGTTAGAACGGGACTTTGCCTTTCCCTTCACTTTGCCTCCTTTGCCGCGGCCTGACATGATCGGGAGGTTGGGTGTTCGCGAACTGCTTCGATAGCTGAATAGCAGACTCGGTAAGGCGAGTCTGGGAATGTTTATCGTGTGACTAGTGAGACCGTACCAGACGTGTATTTACGTTATCGGAGAACTCGCGAATATCGCTCGTTCTCCCCTCCCCGTCGGCGGCGGTGCGACAGGCGAGGGGCGGGCATCAGTGACCGGGCAGTGCCGGATACTCAGGCGAAAAGGGGTCCCAGCCGAGCACCGAGCGAAGTTCGCAGTAACGGCTTCAAAGTAAAGTAAACTGGTCGAAAGATAGCTTCGAGCCAAAAAACCAGTCTCTGACGAGCAGAAAGCAAGCAAGATGCCGCCCAAAACAAGTGGAAAAGCAGCCAAGAAGTCGGGCAAGGCCCAGAAGAACATCTCCAAGGGAGACAAGAAGAAGTCGAAGCGCAGGAGGAAGGAGAGCTACGCGATCTACATCTACAAAGTGCTGAAGCAGGTGCACCCCGACACCGGAATCTCCTCCAAGGCGATGAGCATCATGAACAGCTTCGTGAACGACATCTTCGAGCGCATCGCCGCCGAGGCCTCTCGCCTGGCCCACTACAATAAGAGGTCCACGATCACCAGCAGGGAGATCCAGACCGCCGTCAGGCTGCTTCTTCCCGGCGAGCTGGCCAAACACGCCGTATCAGAGGGAACCAAGGCCGTCACCAAGTACACCAGCTCCAAGTGAAGAGCCAACGGACAGACAGACAAACAAAACGACGACACCCAACACCGAACACGGACGAGGCGAACAACACAAACAAACGAACGACTCATCATCATCGTCCGAGTCAAACAAAAGGCCCTTATTAGGGCCGCCAATATTTTCATCATCATAAAACAAAAGTCGAAATATTAATTACTAATACATTTATACAACATAAAATATTTTATGTATTAACACATTCTCTAAAAATCTTAAATCAACGTTCAAAATATTATTATTATTATATATATTTTTCCCAGTGTGTATTCCCAGTATTCTTTATTTTATTTATGACTTAATACTTTTATTGTCCACATTATAATTTTTATTTATGACTGTGACGGATGGTGGGTGCCTGCCTGCCAGTCAATACTCCTCGAGTCAAACACTACACTACAATTTATAGATATACATATTTCCATCTCAATGTATCTATCTACCTATCTAGTATCTATGACAGGTTGTGATTATCATAATAAATCATTTAAGAAAACATTGTCAGTTAAATACGAGTAAAACACACATTATAAATGTGAAAACCCTCACAGAATTTTAATCGCTTTCTAACTGAGTCGGTTTTACCGATAATAAATCATCATTACCCATCCAAATTTAATTTAAAAGGAGTGGGATTAAATTAAATCACGTAAATAAGTCGTCACAATGTAGATTAACCACAGCTTGAAAATGGCAGTTTTTAAATTTTTTTTTTTAATATTGTTACTAGTTTTCCGAACTACAGCGCGGCGACCGACCGACGACATTTAGCGCAATGTTAAATGAATATTATTAATTATTTATTTATTTATCGTTTTCAAGGTTAATAAATATATTTGCATAACTTAATTTTTTTTTTTTTTTTTACTTTAAGTTAAGTTCTGAGGAATAATATTAATTATTATTTTATAAATAATCTATTACACATTAATTAATTAAAGTGACATGCACACGTGCAAAAGACTGACCTTTATCGATCGATAGATCCGAAGAAGTCCTCGGGTGAGCGCGAGCCCTCGCAGCTAATTTGTTTTAGTCGAGGTCCTCCGCACGCGTGATCGGTCTATATTTATGTAAGATAAAAACATGCATAAAAGGTTGAAAAAATGATTTTTAAAAGCTTAAATGCATCTTCAAATAGATAAAGCTATTATATAAAAGGAAAAAAAAAAAACAATTTTTTTTAAATGCTTAAATGAGCCTAAAACTACTTGAATAATACGGAAAAACATGTTCAAAAAGGTTAGAATGATTTTTAAAAGCTTAATTCTATCTAATAATATCATAAAACTATTAAATAGAAGGAATTTTCTTTTTCAGATATTAAATGTTCAAGAAAAAAAATGTAAAACTATTAAGTAAAAGGAAAAAAATATGTTTATAAGATAAAATTTTCCTGAAAAAAAGATAAAACTATTAAATAAAATGAAAAACGAAAGAAAAGAAAAAAACGTTTAAAAGAATAAATTCACCCGAAGAAAGATAGAACTATTAAACAAAAGGAAAAAAAATGTTTAAAAGATAAAATTTACCTGAAAAAAGATAAAAATATTATATAAAAGGAAAAAATTCACAAAAAAGAAAAATTTATGATAGAAAATAAAGTTCAAATACAAAAAAAGTTTAAAACGAAACAAAAAATAAGGAAAAAAGGGAATTACAAACAAAAAAAAATAAAAAACCAAAAAAAAAAAATACGTGAATATTTAATAAAAGGATAAAACATATAAAAAGAAGAAAAAAACACAAAATGGTAAAAAAAAAATACGCAAAACAATTATTATTTTATAAACATTTAAAAAAAAAGTTTAAAATTCGACAAAGATAAAAACGTTAAAGAAATTAATAAATAAATCTATATAAAGATTAAAAATATATAAATAAAACACCATTGTGTAAAAAAAAAAAAAAAAGTTTAAAAGTTAAGAAACTTAACTCCATCGATGAAGGAGGATGATGAGCTGATCGATTGCCGAATGAGAGAAAGAAAATGTGACATTCCTAAGTGAATAATAATAGTAAAAATAATAATAATAATCGGAAGATTTGTACAGAGCCGTTTTAACAAATTAGATACAATAAATACAAGATAAACATACCTGCCCGCTTGCCTATACGCGGTGTCCAGTGAACGAACACCCACAATACGTAGCTAATGAATGAATGAATAACAGTTTTTGTGATTTTATTTGCGAAATTATTCACATTTTTTTTAAATTTGACAGTTGTCTGCCGGACAAAAACTTCAACAAGCGAAAATCACAGTATCATAAAGGTCGGTTGAACTCTGTTTCAACTCGTATGACCGGTAGTTATTCATCACATCACTGATTATCGACTGACAATAACAAATCAGCTTAATTTTTCTACTAAAAATAACCAATTTAACACTCGATCGAAACGCACCACTGACAAAACAAAACAACAAAAAAAACCACCCTTTCCTAACGGCATAGATAATATGCAATATGTCTACGGATACGGTGCTGCCATTATCGCAAAAAAAAAAAAAAAAAGAGTTTCATCTCGACTTAAATAATTATATCAAGTACCTACCGACGATATCCACCCACGAAAATATAATTTTGAGCTTTCGTCGTGTCGTGAAAGAAACGCACACACTCTTTCTGTACTTTTGGAATTTATTCGATAAGCATTTTGTTGCTGTTGTTGTTGTTGTTGTTTTTTTTTGTTTTTCAATCAAATAATGGTTTTAGATTACTATTTCGTAAAGTAGTGTAAAAAGTAACGCAGAAAACGTTATTATGATGACTTAATATCATCAATAACACTACTAATTATGATGTTTAAATATTATTAATGACATTATTAATAATATTATTGATTATAATTATTATATATTAATAATAATATAAGTATTAAAATACGTTAAGAATAATAATAATAATAATAATAATAATAATAATAATAATAATAATAATAATAATAATAATAATAATAATTATAATTATAATAATAATAATAATTATAATAATAATAATAATTATAATTATAATAATAATAATAATTATAATAATAATAATAATTATAATAATAATAATAATAATTATAATTATAATAATAATAATAATTATAATAATAATAATAATTATAATTATAATAATAATAATAATAATAATAATTATAATTATAATTATAATAATAATAATAATTATAATAATAATAATAATTATAATTATAATAATAATAATAATTATAATAATAATAATAATTATAATAATAATAATAATAATATAATTATAATAATAATAATTATAATAATAATAATAATATAATAATAATAATTATAATAATAATAATAATTATAATAATAATAATAATATAATTATAATAATAATAATATAATAATAATAATATAATAATAATAATAATAATAATAATAATATAATAATAATAATAATAATAATAATAATAATAATAATAATAATAAATAATAATAATAATAATAATAATAATAATATAATAATAATAATAATAATAATAATAATAATTATAATAATAATAATAATAATAATAAATAAAATAATAATAATAATAAATAAAATTAATAATAAAAAAAACTGCAAGCATTAGAATATAGCACAAATAATTTAAAAAGGTAACTATTAAATGTGAAATTGGGTCGTACGATGACATCAGAGAGTATATATAAAAATAAAACTAAATATAAAACATGTAGTAAACTTAAGTTAAATTAATATTATAATTTCTTCCAAAGAATTTCCTAACTTTGTGGCGTCATTATTAATTAATAAATGTTTTTTAAAAAATTACATTTTTTTCACAACTTTATTAATTATGCGCAGATATCTACGTGTTTCGAAAGCGACGCTATCTTCATCACAAATATATAGAAGCGTGTTGATATCTATCTACCTGTATTAATAAAGTGGTGAATACAAACTAAATTAAATTGCAGTTAAATAGATCCGCATGTACATCTACGTGTACGTATCTATTGCTAATGACTAAATATTATTAATTACATTGTGCATCACATTATTATTCATTACGTTGCGTACACAGCCACCAAAATAAAGGACACATACACCGACGAACTTCTTCTTTTAATTAACCATGCACCGTTTCATATTGTAGAACGAAAAAAATAATGCTTTCACACGAGCGAATTATCGATTATCGTTTTTTCTATGAATTTCTTTTGTCTGCGGACAATTTTGATAGCTGTCATTTCGTTGTACGTTCGTTCTTTTTTCTTTGTTTTTGTTTGCCTATCTTTTTGCGTTATCATTATAGTGGATGGATATCGATTCGATTCGATTCGATTATTATATATTATCCGTGCTCGTTCCCGTGGCCGCAGGCGATATCGCAGGATACTTTAAGAGGTTTGTCGTCCATTCTTCAATCCTAAAACAGACGAAAATGTGCATGCTCCCGCGCCGGTGGAGGTGTCGACGCTATTCGAACGACGGCGTCTCCCGCTCGTTTCGCCCTCGGACCGTGGCGGTTTCGCATTTTCCCGTGTCCTGCCTGCTTTTCCTCTACTTTTTAATCGCTCTCCGCGCTCTCTCACGCGGCCCTCGGCCTCTTGAAAATCCTCCGCCTTTGGGGTAGGTCACGCCGGCGAGCCATCATTACCCACCCTCCCACCCGCAGTCAATTTCCGTGATGGTACGGTTCAATATCGTTGAATAGAGACGGAGCTATACGAATTATCAATTTGTCTCGCTCTTTCTTGCTTCTTGTTCATGCGTCTCATTTCACGCCGACAGGTTAGCCAACGGGACAAGTCGAAGCCCATAGCCTCTCCGGTCTTCGGCTATTACCAACTTACCGGCCAAGTTCTTCCCCTTTTTTCGTGTAAATTATATTCTTGACTTTGTCTTGCGGTGAGTTGTATGTTTATTGGCTTGTTTTTTGTATACATATCGAAACTTTAGTGAGGAAGACGTAATATCCAATGTTTTTACAATTTTGGATTGCAATCAAAAAGTTATTATCATTTGAATAATGGTTAACAAACATATGTATCGTGTCGCGTTGTGAGACAAAGTTCCGTGCGTTGTTACTTTATATAGAAATGCATTTTAAAATATATTATTACGTTGCGGAATCGAGGCGTGAGACGATCCACATTGGGTAAAATTTTTACGCAAGTACATCATTTGATATTTTAAATAACACTTATCCTCAATATATATCGATGTTTATTGAAATCATCCAATTTTACGCCTGTCATGTTTTTGGAATCGTATTATTTTGATCAGAAAAGACATCCTCAAGTGATGCAAACATCGTTCATGTGAAAGATTAACATACGATGAACGCCTGACTGGATTGCCGACAATGAAAACGAGATTTAATTAGGTTTACAATCCCTCTTACGAAAATTTAGATCCACACTTATTGAACACTACTCTACATATCTGTGAGAACGTCTGTGTTTCAGAATTCAATAACATCCCATTACAGTAGCAACTGTCGGCCGTGAATTTACACTACCTACCAGTTACCTGCATCCTCTGTGCAGCTGGACAAGATCTACAAAAGACATACTCGTTTACAGTTCCTTGTGTTGGTCTTGCCTTGTAGGTCTGCAGTTATCAGGCGTTTGAAGGAACCAAAGCGTACACCAGTATCAAGTATGAACCCTTAAACTTGGAATAGACTACCACCTGATGGGAGATTGGCAAAAAACTGGAAGGCAGAGTTATCTTTTCTTAAAATCCTATCTAGAAAATGATGATATGATTTCATAGGTTACCCGTAGTACCTTAATTCATCAAAAATATATTTTCTTTCTGTAATAGAGTGCAAAATTGAAACTTCCGTCTCTTAATCGGAGCCTTTCGACAAATGTGACATCTGTTAATGTGTGTTTCTTTTATGTTTTCAGTGAGACTTGTTGTTTGTTGCCACACACCACACTTGAATTTGGAAAGTACCAGTGCAAGGAGGCCAGGGATTTGTTCCTAGTAAACCTCCAAAGGTAAGTTTTTAATTACTTTCAAATGTAACTATTACTTGAGATTAAAAATTATTGCCAGTCTAAAGGTAGTTTCAAATTCGTTTTATGTTAATTATTCAACAACTGCAAATTGTAGTTATTACAGCTTGTTCAGAACGCCGCCCCCCCACCATTTAGCATTCACCCGGACACTTGTTTAAACACCCTACTGTCTACAGCCACAGTCTCCAGCAATCCAGATGGAGTATTCTAGGATGCGAGATATCTTTGTGATGGCTCATACGCTACACCTGAAGAGTCGCCACCACAACACCAACCCTCTTGGTATTGCATAATTTTAATATACCTCTAGTTTAGCATTAGACGGTTTGTGTAGTTAGCCAGCATGTCGTAATATAATGTTAAAAGTTCTGTACCAGACATAATGGCACACAGGCGAACTATAATGGAGGGACTCGCAGAACCACCGCTTTCTGCGCATGTCCGACGAACAAGCACTTTCATCTCCCTCTCGCACCGCAACGTTTTATTTCAGTCATTCACATTTTAAGAGGTAAGTGAGAACATATATCGCACAGACCGCTCAGCATACCTTCAACAAAGGGAGGGAGTCGGGATCATTTGCGGACAGTGAAATAACATTTATTCTCCATACGACCCAACCCCCTTACAAAATAGACAAAGTTTATGTAAGTGGAATACAACAAATATGTTTATCAAATGGCCGCGTCAAAACATTGTGGGAGGGACGAATACATCTAAAACAAGTTCCATCCCACAGAGGTGGAATTATTACATAGGACAAATACGAATGAAGCAAGGAGTGTGTGTCGAGACAGTTGTGTTACAATCTGCCTTTTCTACCCACATCAGCCTGATATTTAGTTCATTTTATTTATTATGACAGGTTTACAGAAGTAATTTTATAATGATACAATGTATTTGGACTATGTTTATTATTATCATTATTTGATTACAACCACATATATTACTGTTAGATTTTTAATTTAGGCATATGATGTAATCACCGTAAAAACCGTTTACATTCCAGAAAGCACCCTGCTCCATGACCCAATCTCGAAACAGCAGCCCGTGGACCGATCTAAACATCCTTGGATACGTCACATGGGCCCCACAATACAGCCAGCATCCGATGCGCGAGTCCATTCTCCAAATTCATGGGTAAATGTAAAACAATATTTATAATACAGTAACCACAGTAATTCCAAATCCAGAGGACCTCAAAAACCAAATTTCGAATTAACAAATACTTCTAATAATTATTTAAATTCTGACATGACAAATAAGATTACCAGTGCAGTAGACCAAAACCACCTCTACCCAGGACGGGACACTGAACCAAGATGGCCGCCACTAAAGGCTGATGAGTATGCATTAAATAATGTAATTTCTTGCCAATTATGGTGAAAAATAGGAGCCACTAATTTTAAGGGAGATAATATTCTATCACTATATAATTATAGGTAAATACCGAACTAAAGTGGACTTAAATGTAACATTGTGTAAGTACAGAGCACACAGGTTGTAACGCTCTCCGGCTATTTTTCTACTCATCTCAAGATTCGTGGGTGAGAATGATGGATGAAGCACGGGGAAGTAGGATGTATATCATGACACAGTAAATAAAACCCTATTTAAAGGAAAGAACATAATTTATTGATTCTAAAACCACGACTATCATGGTGGAGCAAAGAGGAAGAGAAAAGAGAAGGATTAAGTTAAAACGAAAAGGTTTAAATAATAAATGATGGCTCTTATGGTCCGATTCTTCTCCTCAGCATCATGGAAGGCCTCTCCAGGTCCAGATGCTCACCGATTTCCGCCGTCACCTTCAGCGAAGTCTATGACGACTCTTCTGAAGCGCCATCCGCCACAGCTTCTTCCGTGGGGTTCAGACAATGGAATGTGAGGATGCTACCTTATGTCCTGTTTGGTCCTCGATACAGCAACTGACCCTCTTGTCCGTTCATCACTCTTCTGGGATTTTCTCCAAAGCAGCAAGCACGCGCGGTTTGGTTTCATAGCCTCACAATTTGGCCATCAATGAATCAATAAACTAAAACATACCCACTTCGGGTAAATTCAATAGACGCACTCCGACGTCAAACAAAACAGAAAATTAACACATAATCCCTCCCAAAAACACGTCGATCACGACCGCCCGAGTCAGGTTATATCGCCCGCCATGTTGACTTGCTCCCTTCCGTCCGATGTCTCCCATAGACATTCTCTCACGAATCTCTCATCCGTAGACAATCATCACAATCATAGACGCGGGGTCAGTATTTACGTTACAATGTACTTATAAAGCCACGACAGAAGCTGTCGTATTGTCAGCAAAAAAAAAACATGGGTAAACTGCGGCGCGACATTTTCTCTTTATTATGAAATATTATAAGACATATTATTAATAACATTATTATAATGATATTGGGATATGATGTTGTGAAGTTGCTGGATATTACTGCAGGCAAATGTAGAGCAGATGCTGGGGGCTGGCAAGGTAGTGCGGGGTGCGGAAGTATCTGAAAATAAAATATGTATAAGTAGTAGACATATAAATAGTATAGATATAATGTTGGAATGTCCTGTTGAAAGTCCTCGCCCTCCTCATGTGTACACCGTATAATTATTGCAATCAGTCAAGAATATTTCTTTTTACTGTTTAGACTTTGCGTTTCTTTACAACTTTTAATGCAGTCATTTCTTTTTTTAACCTAATTATTTAACAATGAATTTGTAGATGATCTAATTAAATATTGCAAAATGGCATTTGATAAATGTCCAGAGGGGCAATTTAGGTCTGTTAGAAAAAAATCCCTCATTGATATCATCAATCGTTAACTGTAAGACTAAATCACGCTGGTTATTATAATCTAAAAATATTTTTTCTAGTTTGGGTGATAAAAGCCTTTGAACGGTGACATAGTTATGAATGATGGCATTGACAATGTCAGGGTGAGGGCATAATAAACCACCTCGATCCATATTCCTTAATAATGAGTAACTACAATCTGCGTCTAACGTTTTATCTATAGTGATGGAATTGGAACGTGATGTACATTTAAGTTTTTTTAAAACGGTTCGGGCACAATAACCTGCGAGATATGTAAGAATAGGGAGACTGGTTTCTGCTTCCTGGAAATCTTTCTCAGTAAATGTTTTATACAATCCAGAAAAGGAGAAATTTGATTGTATTTTTGAGCTGGTACAGACCTGAGGTTCAGCTTCACAATCAACAATATCAATCTGTATACGGCCATATGCAGACGAGGACAATGTTAAGGGTAATAGATCTTGTATCCTTATCTTTGACTCGAATTTAAATATTTGTCTGATTGATATTAAATATTGTGAACCTGCCATAGTTCTATACTTTCCAAATCTAGCTTCTAATGCATCTGTTTGAATTTCGCCTGGAAGAAAGAATTTGAAATTTAAAATGTTTATACAATATTCAGCCATTTCTAAAAGACCACATTTAAAAAAATTCATTAAAAGTAGAAAAATGGTTCTGAGATTCTAATACTGCATTATAAATTATGCTCTGTTCTACTGCTGTTTGTAAATTAAGAAGTTCTTTCCTGCATTTCCTCGCGTCCACGCTTTCTCGGGCTGAAGTTGGAGGCGCTGACAAGTAAGCTGGACAGTTTGGTAGAATGGACGGCACAGCTCCCGGAGCAAGTTTCAATCTCTTGTACTTCAGTGTGCATTGTTCTCCAGTTTCTATATTGGTGTGCACGCTTTCGCGAAGAATTTCGTCTCTTCTGAAATGGAGCTCACAAACCCGGAATGTTATTAGTTAAATATTAAATTATCAATATACCTATTTTTTCTATCATCTGTCTTACAAAGTAAATCAAACTATTAGTAAATATGTACATAAACACTTATTTTTCTTGTTAGTCTTTTTTAAAAAACCCAAACTAAGAACCTAAAACCTGTTTTATATATAATACAATATATTAATTAGACATAAAATAAGTTTTTAGGTTCTCAGTTGGCCTTTTTTTGTAAATAAAAAAAAACCTAACCTAAAAGCCATACAAAAACTTGAAACTTGAAATCCTTGATTCACAAACATTGAGGTTATAAAAAAGATTGTAGGCAAAAGAGAATTCTTTATGCAGTTGTACATCGTACAATGTTTATGTATTTGGATAAAAATACAAATTAAACTTACCGTAGAATATTTTGTTGATGTAAAATCACGTCAAATAGCGTGCATCCATTTCTGTCGCAATATTGGATCCTGTGGAAACTTGAACATATGTTGTTTGGGTCTGTTGACATAATTTCCTCTACAACGTGGAACAACACATTAACCATTTTTCGACGTTGGAAACACTTCTGCACGGTATAACTATATAAAATTGTTCACAGGTTTGGTATTAACGCTTTTAATTTGTAGTTTTTCTCGTAAGTAAAAAACCACGCACTCGACAGCGGCGTAATTTCCATAGAAGTGAAGTCCGGAATGTATGAATTTGACAGTTCCAGCCGCCAAACACTGGACTCCTAACAAATTATCTACCGCTAGAGGCGCAAACTAAGGCCAGGCCTTCAAGTATCTCGGAGGTTCCGAGTAGACCCCGTCTGATTCATATTTACGAAATAAATTCACTGGCAGAGAGACGTGTTTACGTTAAATTAAAATTATTTCATAAAAAAGTGTATCATCTTTGTTTATTTTAACTGAAAAGTCATGTTCCGCAACAGGCCAGTCAAGTTCAGTTAGGTATTTGAAGTAAATTCATAATACAGGATATTCCCATGTAGATCTTAATTTTACAACCGATTGACAGAGCATCAAGATGTTAAAAATGTGTTTTTTTTTTAGAGTGTTTACCTCTAGTCAAGGAATTGACATTCAGTTGTTAAAAGTGCTTCTTCTTCGTAATATTCTCTACACGTTCCTGCCGCCTCTACAAGTTGGAGTCCGCCTGAAGAACTTTTGGTATCTTCAACTTCTTCTTGACTACTGTCTACTTCTACCTCGCTGCCTCTTCTCTGCCCTTCTGACAACATGCCTTGAAACTTGAACTCTACCACTGCCTACCACCCGAACCTCTCTACAGCTCTCTTAAATGCAGGAATTCTTTCACTGTATATATATTTATTTTGCCTTTTTTTTTTTTTTTTTTAAATAAAATTGTCAACATAGCCTCCTTTCTAATGTCAATATAATGTTACTGGTTCTCAGAAATAATGTAATACTTTATATATGTGATACGATATGCAGACTATGACTATTTTCAATATTTGAAAGCTATTAGTACTATTTTTAATCTATGCACATGATATAACCAGCGTAAAAACCATTTACATTCCAGAAAAAGGAGTGCTCCATAGCATAATCAAACAATATTCTGATGCCCTACAAGTCCACAAGCAGACTGCACGGAGACCGCAAACAGACTGCGCGCAGACCACAAGCACTTCAAAAGCAGACTGCACCCAGACCACAAGCAAACCATACCCAGAGTACAAGCGGTCCACTTGCAGACCGCAAGCAGTCAACAAGCAGTCCACATGCAGTCCACATGCAGTCCACATGCAGTCCACAAGCAGTCCACAAGCAAACTAATGGTTAGTAAACTTTGGTTTGTTTGAATTTTTCCTTGTTGATAATTAGCACAAAAACGTGATTCCGAAGTCTTTCTTACTTTGACTCCGGGCAATTTAAAAAAGGAAATAATATTTCACAGCAGTTTTTTCTAGTAGAGCGCGGGCAACGTGCTGCCCGCAAGCAAAAAAAAAAAATTCTCTGTTCTTGCTATTTTTAACCCCTTTATTTCAATTTAGTACACAATTATCCTTGCAGTGAAATAAAACTTTTACCAAAATGTTCATTCTACCTCTTCAAACCATTCTAGAGTTCTGACTAACTTATTTATGTTCACAAAAATCAGATTTAAAATAGCACTTATTCTCCCCTTCTGACCGTAGGTATTCATATTTAAAATTGGTTTTTACAGAGGTACATTCGGACTCGTCACACTCCATCAATACAATTGGGACCTCAATGCTGAGGGTGTGACGAGGTATATAAACCTGAATCCCAAATCCCTCCTCGACCAGCACACGTCACACGGATGATAAATGATGAGAACATTTTTTTTTATTTATTCATCTATAAAAAAAAAACACGTTATTCATTCGAGCGACAGCTACCCAAATTTGGGTAGCTGTGGGTGGGTGATTTCTGTGTATTGAAATTAATTTATTTTTAACTTTCCACAAACAGTTAAAATATTTCATCACTAGCTTGACTAAGATTCTATCCAATACCATAAAATGCTGCCAATGTAAGGTCCTAGAATATTTGAAATCTATAAATATCTCGCCTAATTCTGGATACCCCTTTTTAAAACGTTTTTATTTATTTTTACCGTGCCCGTAAAAAATGTCAAATATTTATTTCATATAATTTCTGTTATATATCATATATGAATCAGGTCTATTCATTTAGATGTCAGCGGTTTTGATCAGAAAATTGTAAAAATATATCTGTAGAATTCATTTTCCTCAGAGAAGACACCGCTTTAGCCTTGTGGAGTGTTCGCCGCTGAATAATAGCGATAAAAAAATTATAATATCCTCTCGATGACAGCATCAGGCGAATCTCTGTCAGGAGTTTAAACCTGGCAACCTTTGACATCATTTACAGAAGAACTGAAGACTAAAAAAATAAATAACCGAATTCTAATTTAATCTTGAAAATAATTTTATTATATCACCTGTTCCGTGTTCCTTACGACTTAACTAACTAACTAACTACAACCATCACCCGCTTCTCCGTGAGGTAGTCAGGAGAGGACGGACCGCCAAACAACTCGATCTTGGCATACCTCTTAAGCTTCATTCACATTCATACATCAAGTTTCATACATTCTTCTCTTATTATTCTGATTTCTACATGGCCCGACTCTGGGCATTTGATTCACTTGATCGTGCCATGTCTTCCTCGGGCGTCCCCGGCTTCTTTTTCCATTCACATTCGCATCATACATTCTTCTTACACTCCTTGAGATGTAAGATCGTTGGGTGGTCGTAAGATGTTGAGATCGTCCCCAAAATACCGGTATCTTTCAGATTGTCCCGAGAATACTGTTTCTATCCCCGAACAGTCCTGAAAACACTGATTGTATTCCCGAACAGTGCCGAGAACACCAATCCTGAGGTCGTCCCGAAAAAAACGGTATTTTTTCAGATTGTCCGGAGAATTCCGGACAGTCCTGATAAT